>VFFE01008751.1:382097-561910 GCA_008921705.1 Burhinus oedicnemus
GGCTTGGGAGCAGCTGGGATGCCTTGCATGCAAAAGCAGTCTGTTTTGTAGACCAAAGTAGGAAACTGCTTTTGAACAGAGTTCGGAAATTTTTCTCCTGGACAAAAGAAGCAGTAAGATATGAAATTAAGTCATGCTTCCCACTGAATGAGGCTGCCAGCAAATTGGGTAAACAGGGGTAGTGTTCATATGCTCTCAAGTAAGAGCATGAGAAGGCTATATCGTCTTTGGCAAAGATTGCATTGCATAGTCCTGTGCCAGGCCTCTACCAAACACCACATGGGCAATAGACAAGACTTTATTTCCTGGTACATACTGTAGAAGAACTAGGCAGTCCTGACACTTCCAGGACTCTGACAAGGCCCCATCCTCGAGAAACGTGCTTAATGCTAATAGTCCATTACTCCACAGCTCTTTCACTTTGAATACAATATCCATTTTAAAAGCTTAAAACCACCATTTTAGCCTGGCAGTGTTAGTATACATGGGTGGAAAATAAAGGTGTCCACATCAAGAAATGGTATATTGAGGATACAGGACACAGACTGAGCAAACATAAGTTAAACTTAAGGCCTGTGCTGATAAGGGCTCTGGTTTAAAAAAAGCTGGCACAGGACCCTGCAGAGCAGGGAGGATGCATTTCTCAAGTTCCCTCCTATCCCTAGAATAAGAGCTGCTCTGCTTTTGAATCCCCCATGGCTCCTGAATTGAGCAGTGACCGTAGTAAAACCTTTAGCTGCCACTTAGCAGAACAAAGTCACTGTCGCTCATGTCTGCCTTCCTCGCAAGGGGTTCAGACACAAGAAGGGCTGTGCAGCCCTTCTCTAAAGACAAAGCATTTCTCACGTCTATCAGTGCATTGAAAGCTTTCTCATTCACACTTATGTTAACATTCTTATCCTGGGAAGGTTAAAGTTCACCAGTTTCCCAAGAAGTTCCTCCATGGAGTGTTTTCAGCTTAAAATTTCAGAACAATTCTTCCTTAGATGCAGCTGTTGAGCATTTGTGCCCTTGCAAAGTGGAAGGGAATGTACTAAACTCCCCCACATGCTCCCTGCATTGAGTGTGAGTGTTATCTCATGTCTGCAACCCCCTTCCCAAGAGCCATCCAGTTGTATTACAAACCAAGCAATGGCACTGTGTACACAATATAATTTGTCCTTTTGTCCAAGATTTTCCACTGCAAATATTGATCTGACCACTACCCAATGCTAACTTGTTTAGACTGAGTCTGAAATTGAACAATCACAAAAATATTTGTGCCAGAAGGATTTTTCGACTCGTGATGTCAAAGTACTGTACAAACTCCCCACGATGCATGGGGAAACTGAGGAATGACTTCTCCAAAGTCATACCTTTGCTTCACAAAGTCAGTCACTTTTTTTATTAAAGCATTTAGCCTGGGCTCCATGAACAATTCAAGCGTGTAATCCCACACTCAGGAAATTTTATTCAAGTTTAGGCTAGAATTTCTTTAGTGGTACTGTGTGTCCATTTACCCTGAGGCAGGGGCTGCAGCAAATACCAGAATTTCAAAGTCAAGGAGAATTTTAAGTCAAAGCACCACTGATGCAGTTCATTCAGTATTGCACCAATTAACACACTAGCTACTTCTCCATATGTCTGCCCTTGATTTGGTGGTTTAGTTGAATTATGGTAAGGGCGGCAAAGATGGGATTATGTGTGCTGTTCTGTGTTTTCAAATCTGTACAACACTGGCTCTTTTAGCTCTGATAAGTAATATTCCTTCTGATTTCAAAGAACTCTTAGGAAATCTGTTCCTTCTTCGCCCCTCTCCAGTTGTCTTAGTACCCTCTTTATCCTCAAGAGGGTCTGTGGAAACCCCTGGCTATAAAACGGTAGCTATGTTCTAAGCCCAATTCAGTTTGCTTGGTAGTTTTGGAAGATTGTGTCTTTCCTCTTAGAAGTTTCGAGGGGATTTTGAGTCTGATTTTGCTGGGAGGTCTCAATGATTTCTATTAGAGTTTTATATCTAAAAGCAAAATTTAGTCTGTGCTTTTGGTCAGAATACACCACCACCATAAATCTACCTTTTGGGCCCTTGTGTCAGGCAGAAATGCTGCAGCCACATGGCACACAGCAGTGATAGATAGGCTGTAAATGTGCTCTTAATGTTGCACCAAGCAGTTTTGTGCCAGATCAGGTGTCAGCTGTCCTTTAATAGCTGGTAGAAGGACAGGATGAGCACTGTACCATGTGCACTAGCTAATTTGATGGAAATATGATTATCTGGCCTTTCTGTAAACAGATCAAATATGCACTGTGTGTGATCCAGGAGCGCGCAAATCTATATAACTACGGCTCTGAGCTTCCCTCATCCAAAATGTGAGCTGGCCACTGAAATTAGATAATTGCTAACAAAGAATAGATAATGGCTAAACAGTTTGACTAAAAGTTCTTTGCCCTCTCCATTGTTCAGCTTCCTCTCAGTAGATGGGGCGTTGTCATTTTGTTAATAAACTAGTCACCGGCAGAATGCTAATTCCTGCTCATCCTCCAAAATCTAGTTATTCCACATCAGTATCCTTTCCCCTACAAAAAACAGTCCATCAGCCCCTGCAGGCCCCTAGCAGCCATTTACTTTCCAGAAGCCCAATGTGACCTAGCATCACAACTTCATCTCCTTCCTCTTCCTGGGGAGCAAAACTGCAGCTGTTCTCTCTCCTTTCATCTCAGCTACAGTGAGCATGCCCAACATGTCACAGCTGCACTATAAAAACACTTGTGATGGGTACTGTTATTAATTTAGGAAACATGAATGCTGCTGGTGGATGGTAGTGACTGACGCTAATGCCGGTTTTAGATTTGTTTTGTAACAGCTAACCCTGCTTTACTTCAGAGGCTTCACCACTTGGTTGTGCCCATAACCCCATGGCAGCAAGGAGCTGAGGATCTCAGGGTGAAGGCCAAGCTAAGGGCACCTTCCTGCTCTCCTTGCTCACTAGCAATGAGCGTAGTTTCAGTTTGAAGACACATGAAGTATTGGTAACTATGTGGCTGGTAACTGCCCTTGCTTTCAATGCCCCAACCCTGCAAGCTGGCGAACAACAAAGCAAGGGAAAAGAGATGATATTGAGCAGCAGAGGCTGCTTTTCAGGCCTTTACAGTTTGTCCTGTCTTTGCAGAGTTGTTGCTAGTCCACGCTGAAGGTTAGCAGTGACGTTTTAGTGCAGCAGACTGCATTTGTATAGTACTGATGTAGAGTCCCCTGGGTTCTCTAAGCTTGCAGTTAAGACAGCTAGCAATGATACAGCCAAGAGGTTACATAGTACCAGAAAAGAAAGTGTATTAGTTAACGAGTGCTTAGGTGAGATATTTCTTGCTGCCCAACCTGGCTTCTCTTAGATACCACCTGATGCCTGGCTTGTAATCAATCTCCTCTTGGCATCCCTGTGCTTCCACTTAAACTCCATTCAAGTAATCAGTGAGGTCCAAGCTGCAATCAGGAGTCTTTGCCTAGAAAATTACCTCTGGAAAGGAAGCTCAGACTTCAAATACACATCTTGAAGAAGCAAGACGAGAAGGAATCCAAGGTAAGAATTTGCTACTCTTTATATCTTATGTATATGATATGTCAACACTTCAGCTGAAGTATGCCGGGATTATTTGTAATTCAGCTGACTAGTTGTAAAAAACGCTAGAAGCTAGCTGTCTGTAACAATGGATCTGTGAGCTTGGCAGGAGGCCCTTTCTTAGTGGTTAAGCACTGACTGTGTTGGCTGTCCTAGAGCTGGGTCTCCTGGATCAATCTGCTTCTAGTCTGACACTACTTTGTTTGACCAGATTTTACTACTGGCTTATGGGCTCTTAACACCACACGCAGCAGCTGAAATCTGTTCTGTGCAGAGATGGGCCTCACGTTGCTCTTGTAGACATTTCCTAATTACATGTGGTTGTTGTTGTTTAAATGTTATTTTTAAACAGGTTTTCATGTTCTTCTCCTTAATTAATAACAATATGATAAAAGAGAATAATATGCATATCTGAGTCTGGTTTAAGGGTGCTGTTTGGCTGGATTGCTTACTTCCAACCTTTGAATTCTTGTTGCAGTTAAAGGAATAATAGACCAGATTACTACTACACTTTTTCATATCAATCTCTTGGCCATGTTCCTCAAATCCAAAATCCATCTAGAAGAGCAGGAGGTGTCAACCTCAATCCCTTTTTATTCTGTTGTGGTTTGTGAGGGAAATGACTCCCAGTCTTTCTTGCTGCTCATATTTAATTGATAGGTGATGCCTGTTTCTTATGGCCTAGTCAAAATTTCTAGAGTTAACAGTTACAGGTCTGAAATTGTTCAGCATGAAATACTTGTTGTCTGTTGTGCAAACTGAAGTCCTGCAGTGCTAAGTCAAAAACAGCTCAGTAACTTTATTGTAACTTCTCTTTAATTAGTTTGTCTGTATACCTATTAGCCACAGGCTATAGGTAGGTAATTAGGTTCTGCCCTTGCAGAGGAGCTGGTAAAAGCATGTTCCTTGCTCTCTGGGAACAGCTTCTTGTGCGTGAACCCACGCAGGGCCAGAGCACTAGCAGTGTTAGTAAGGAGGTAGTCTGCTTGTTGTGAGTGACACAACTTTGTTTGCCACAGTTGTTTTGTCCCTATGTGTTGCTTGGCACCTCCTTTCCAAAAAATGGTAGTCAAAATGAAAGTGGAGGCTTATCAGAAGTGTTTGTCCAAAAGGAATTTCAACTAAAAACGTTGGAGTTAGTTTAAGAATGTCTCCCACTGGAAAGGGCCCATTTCAGTTTCCCATCTTACCTGAAAATTGAATGATTACTTGAGTGGATCAGTGTTGTTGCTCAAGTGTTACCAAACTGGAGAGTAAACATTGTTATTAAAGCAATATTATTAAGGTAGTAACCTACATTTGACCTTCCTGCTTTTCCTACTGACAGGGGGACGGATGACACCTAAAGTGTACCCAGAGGGTGTGGGTGTTTCTTGATATCTCTGTTCTATTTCTGACAAGTGCTGCCACACTGATAGGGCAAACTGTCCTATGGCTTGGTAACTGCTTATCAGCCAAATTCTTCAGTGTAAAGCAGAGGAAATGTGAGAAAAGATTGCTGCTGCTTTTTCATTTCCTGAACAGTCTGGAGTTAGTATGTGGGACCCAAATGCTATGACACTGGGTAGATTTTGAAATATGTATAGCCTCTTGCACTTAGAAGAGTATTTAGTTGACAGAAGAAGAGATAGGTAGAAAGCAAACCAGTTTCCTGAGTTTAACAGCAGAAATATGAAATGATTTAATGGGGTGGAAACAGCAGTCACCGTTCCACTAGCTGTCTGTCAGTCATGTAGACCACGTGGTACATGTAAGCAGAGATGATCTGTGACAGGATTCCAGGGTAACCAGGACTGGGTACTGCAGTGTCTTGTGTGAGGCTGTCTGGGCCCCCAGAGAAGTGGGGAGTCTTAGCAAAAATCCATGTGTCACATGTAATTACAGGAGATGCATCTCAGTGTTTTGTTTTGGGTTTTTTTTCTTTAATTAAGATAAACTACAAAATATCTACCTGAATTTATTTAGGTATTTGTTGGTTTATTACAGTTCTCCGTGGAAAACCAAGAAGCAAATATATTAAATCTCTCATACTTCAGGTTTCTTCTCATGCTGTACATAATGAGCGACGTTGTAGTTGTCTCTGACAGCTACCATTTACAGTGTGGTGGTCTAGTTGAAGGCTATTGTGGACCATCTGTCTATCACTGTTCAGTTCAGATGTGGTCATGGGAACCTGTTGTTAACATCTTCAGCCTGAACGAGCACTACTGTTCATACAACCTAGCACCTTAAATGCCATTCAGGTTCCTGCAGTTCCTCTGAGCCTGTGCTAATGTGAGGTACTAAGAGCTCTTCAGCACTGATGCAGATGTGCTGTGTAATAACTTGGGCAATTGTGGGAAAGATGAGTGTTCTTGTGCCAAGGACTGCAGGGAACTAAAGAAAAAGGCCCTGCAGCAACTTTTATCCATTCTTGAAGCAAGAAATTAGAATAAGGTACTGCAAGTACCTCTCACCTTCGTTCTGTTTCATTTAAGGAATAATTGCATTGACCATTACAGCTTTTTCTTCTGTCTAGATTTCTCTTTGTCTTTCCTGCTGTGTCTTAGCCAACAGTTCCTCCCTGCTCCATGCCGTTTGGGTAGGGATTTGATTCATTTTCATGGACTTGGTTTATTTTTAAGACCTGAAACCTTGGCAAACAAGGTCATTCTGCCCCCAGAAATATCTCTCTCTGCTTCAGATTAAATCACCGATTTTTTTTTTTAATTTTTTTTTTTTTTTAACCATCTTGAAATACTGAAAAGGGAGGAGTGGCAGAAAGTACCTATCAATCCCTTGGTAAGTGCAGTGGCAGTTGGAAACATTCTTAAATACTAAACGAGAAAGACTGATAGAGCTGAAATCTGTGAAATACAGTGAACCTGCACAGTGCAACTTCTCTGAAGAGGGTTTGTTGAAGAACAAGCACATCAAAAGTGCATGGAAAGGAACCAGGATGTGTCTATGCCAGCGATCCCAGAGATGCAGAGGCTGTAGATAGCAGTTAGAGACAGAAAAGCCTGTGGGCAGAAGAGGAGGAGAGGATCAGCCAGTGGGGCAGAAGAGTTGAAAGGAGAATGCACTGATGACATGGGTATGCAGATTGCATGAGGAGGTAATTGGCACTTCTCTCTGGCGCTCAGAGGAGAGGGATCAGGGCAGTGCACCACTGCTGGAGGCTTTGCTTATTTGTTTGGTATTTTTAAACATGAAAAATGCCAGGGAGATGTCAGGGAAACCATCCAACCAAGGCAAAAGCAAGCCTTGGGCTCATCATCTGTCCTTATTTCACTGCCCCAGAATCCAGTGCAAAGCACAGCCATGGATAGCATGAATTGTATTAGGAGGTGGCCGTGATGGGGAATGCCTTATGTTTTCTTGCTACTGATGTGTCTTGGTCTTTCAGGTGCTCCTCTCTAGCTGCATTCATTGTTTTTCATATTTTCATTAGTGACTCTGATAAAGAACAGTGGAGGGTTACCCACCTTTCTCCCTGGTTACCCACATGCTGTAAGGGGAACTTGAAAGAGGGCTGTTAAAAGGAACTTAAGAGAGCTTCTTCCTTGCTTTGTACAGCTGAGACCCTGCGATGTCAAAGCTATCTGCTTTTTGAGTGTGCTTTCCACCCGGCTATCAAAAATGCTTGCACGGCCTGTGCTGTGAGAGGAGGGGATCCATGGCAGAGAACATAGCTGCTGTGACCATGAGAGTGGCTCGTAGGCTGGCTGGAGGCAGTCCTCCCTCCCAGAGAAACAGCACTTGCTTCCTTGATCTTTTTCCTTTAATGCAGTCAAGTTCTGGGTAGGATTTTCCTCCCAGATTTGCCAAGCTTTGCGACACTGATGGCAGCACAGTGTGCTGAGAGTAGGAAGAACTGTGGTAAGAAATGCAAGTCCTGGTTTCTCTGAGGTGAAGACAGTTTTTGCAGACAGTGTAGGCCAGGAGGTGCTGGGATGAGGCAGGAGGAAGGAAGAAAAAAGCATGGTCAGTTGGTTATTTCGTGACTGGTAATTGTAGAAGACAGTATTATGGGTTGCTCTCGGTCAGCTGAAGGAGACCTTGTGTGCTGTTTGTTTTCAGTAAAAGAATGTTTTTAAAGTCTGAGGTCTGGGGCTTCTTTTCATCAAAGCTTTTCGAGATAAGACCCTGGCACAAAGCCTCGCTGCCCATTCCTTTCTGCTGTCCACCAGCCATCCTCATTTTCTTCAATGACAACTACAATGTCTCCTTCGCTGATGTCCAGTTCATCCATGTTCTGAAAGGAGAGAGGGAAAGGAAATGTGGTGAGCCTGAGAGTATGGGAGGGCCCAAGTATGTATCTGGTGGGGTTTTTTTACCCTGCCTTTCATCAACAATCTGCTAGTGTCCTTCAGGTTGGGAGAGAGCCTGCAATAGCAGACAATGAGAGATTAAGCACTTACTAAGATGGCTATTTCCTTAAGATCTTCAAATTTTCCCAGTCTCCATGGTGTCTCCTCCTGAGCAACTTGACTGTTGTATCATTGGGGAAGGCTGGAAAGGGTTAAATATGACTGTCCTAAACCAGCTAACCATGACCCTTTCCTAGTCTGCGGGTGTTGCTAAATAAAACAGTACACAGCTTAATTCCCAAGGGAATTCCCAAGGGAGATAAAAACAGTGTCTCTACTAATCCACCCCTTAAATAGGTGTCTCAGGTTTTTTTTAATATAGAACAGTGGTGACCAGTGGAGGTACAGCGACTCTTCTGAGATAGGTAACTTTTATCTCCAAGACAAATGGAATAGTTGCAAGTAATCTATTGCTGAGCTCTCCAGCGTCTATCAGCCTGTTCAGTGGTGCTGTCCTATTTTCCATAGGAAACCACTTTGCTACCTGCAGCATAGTAAAATAGAAAACAGGGTAAGAGAGGCTTCCAGGTATGTTTGGTGTATCAGCTAAATCTAAATTTAATGTACCTGAGTAGGTAAGAATGGACTTGAAAAGTGAGAGGCCTCAATATACAATATACTAAAGTAGTAACAAGCTCTTTTCTCAGCAGGGAAAATCCATGTGTGTCATATTTTTAAGGCAACTCCTGGAGTAAGGATCTGACAAAGAGGTCGAGCAGTCTCCTCAGGGGAACTGCCATTAACAGTGAGGTACTTTCAGCTGTGCTTGGATGAAATTTCAGGCAAATAATGAAAGAGGGTTTAGAACAAAGCAAAACAAAGAACATAAAATAAAGGTGTCAGAACACTGCTGTACCTAAGAGAAAGCTCTCCTTTCCAGCCCTGTCTCTGTTTCCATGATTTATCTGGCTACCTGATTCTGTGACATGCCAGCATTTCTTCAATGTTGGTTATTGATGGCAGGTCCCTTGGTGTGAGGTTCTCTCTGCACTGTAACATAAAACCTTCTGGATGCTGCTCCTTCTGCTAATCTAAAGCTAATAAAAGGAACCTTTAAACTGGCATATAATTAAATTGTGAAAGTCCCATTAGGGGAGGCTAATGGTTTAGCAAGAGTCCAAGAGGTTCTGGAGTCCATGTGAATAAGAAAATATTCATAACCAGTCCATTCATAACCATTTACTAATGGTAGTATGCCTAGATAGGTCTTAAGCCAGTGAGAGTTCAACATCCCAGTTACAGATGCAGGTTGCTCTTTATAGCAATCTTTTGGTACATGGACCATGTCCACTGTGATTCTGCAACTTGCAACGTGGAAGTACAGGGAAAGAGTGTCATTTATGGGGATTCAGTCCTCTCCAGCATGGAGACCACCTCAGCTGAAGCCCGGGTGTTAAACTGGAGCAGGACTCTCCAGATGATAAGTGAGATCAAATGGAGAAGAATTCCTAGATAAGCATCTGTCACATACTCTTACATGATGAATCTGTAGCCATTTTCCCTAGGAGAATATTTCACAAGAGATGTAAGTTCAGAATGCGCAATACTGCATACTTAGCCATTATCCCCTAAAAATTAAAGTTTTCCTTGTGTTTGCGGTCTCCTATATCTCTAGAAGGAGGTTGTGACAGCTCGGCCCTAATTTAGGTGTAATCACTTGCAAAAAATGTTATTGTTTCATCTTGAGGTAGCATGGTCTAGTGATGTGTGCCAAGAACTGGCAGTTGGGATTCCTGGCTTCTGCATGTGGCCTTGACCAATAATTCTCGTAAGTGTCCCTGGCTGTAAAGTGAGGATAACACTTCCTTCACAGAATTAATACTTCCAGGATCAACATCACCTATTTTAAATCTGACGCTATGAAATATTTATTTTGCAGTCTTTCGTTACCTGGGCTGTGTAGTCATAAAGTACTCTGTAGTCCTGTGATGATGTGATTCCAGCTTGTTCATTTACAAAAATCGGTGCATAGACTCCATCTGTTTCCTCTGCTGGGGGCGGGGGGGGAAACAAAACAAAGAAACCCACAAAGAAACAAAGAGTTCAGTTGCTTATAAATGCATGGGATCATATGCAAGAGTTCACAAATACAAGGGTTTCTGTTCTCTCTCTGTCTGGAGATGTACATGTATAGAAAAGCTGCTGTGAACTGTAGGTAAAGTCTTGCACAAAAACTGTGTCCCATTGATTAGATGACAATACACCCATTGAACTTTGTGGGAGGTCAGAAACTAGCTTTAGCCTCATCTAGGTTGGGAAAAATGTTTACCCTGCTAAAGCACAATCCAAATGGTCCAAAGAGGGAAATGCAGTGATTAAACTGGTTTAAAATGGTTGCTACTGGTGGTATAGAATTCTAGCAGTTCAGTGACTTACATAGGGCTTTTCTTTTTCCCTTGAGAAAAAAGGAAAATACTGTGCCAGTTGGTCACCAGAAATTTTCCAGTAGTTTCCATAGTTCCCAGATAGCTATTTGTAACTTTTTTGAAAGATGTTGTTTTAATCCAGCTTGTCATAATTAGGGAAACTTCTTATTCCTTCCCAGCATCTGCCTGGGAGCTTCCCCTGCCATTGAGGTGAGCAGAGGTTTCCCACATATGACTGACTCCTCAATGGGGACAACATAAACCTGTGTCCTACTCTAAGGAGCGCTGTCGGCTCCTTCACTTTTCAGATTTTGATAGACAAGCATGGGAGGAGTTGAAAAAGCTTAACGCGGAGAGTGTTTGCCATTCCTGAGGGTCTTGTCCGGGGAATGTTCTCCCCTCCTGTCCCCAGCCTACAGAAATTCCGATGGGGTGTCTACCCTCAACTGCTCAACACTGCATTGCTCTACATGCGGTGGAGCCCGAGCTGGTGTCTGGCAGGTCCAGCTGGTGTTTGATAGCACTGGAGGGTCTCCCCTTGCCGAGCACCAAATGCAGCAAGCCTGGGCTTTGTTCCTGGGTGCCCAAGCAGGCAGGCCTGACAATAGAAATTGATTTGGGTATGTTTTAAAGCTGTTCTAAACCAGCTTTTTGTTTTCTTTAGGCAAGAATCGCAGTTAAAATGTTCTTGTTTTAAATCAAACCAATAAAAATGTCGTAAGCTGTTACTTTCTGCATAGTCAAAATACTGTTTTAAATGTTGTCTGATAAACGCCTAGTTGCAAGGGTTACAGTAAGACAGTGTAACTGGGAAATGAGATGGATATTTGCATTCATAAGGCATGAACCTTGTCTGCTAAAAACTTCAGGTATTCCCTTGGGCTTTTCAGAGGTAGCGTATTCTACCTTAGTCCAACTTAGATAATATTTTTCTCCTGTGTTGTTCTGAATTTACAGTTGCCTCTTGCCTAGACAGAGGTTTTGAAGGTCATATGGATTATTTGGCACTATAAACTGGGAAATTTGTTCAATACCCATCCAAGCTAAATTATTTCCAGACTACTTTTACTCTTGACTGCCAACAGGTGAATATCTGCTGTACTGTTTCTGCTCGTTGTCAAAGCTTGATTTAGCAATGTGATCTAAATCAAACACATCTGGTAAAGTTATTTCCTGAAGAGGCATACCAAGAGGAGGGGCTGAAGGAGTGACACTTTCCATGTTGTTTTTACTGCTTCCATGCAGTAGGCCGGAGAATCTGCAGAACCAAGAGAAGCCAATGACAAAATGAGTGAACAGGACTGGGTATGAGCATTCCTTCGTCTCAGTTGTCTGACTCAACCTCCCCTCCATCTGCTGCAGCACTGGGTAGATGTCACCTCTTCCTGTGGCTGTCTATTTTCATTTATGCTGTAGATATATCTATCTTCAGTTAAAAATGTATTTTAAAAAATGCAGCAGAATATTGAACCATCAGTCATCACTAAATTGTGCATAAAATGGATCAGGTGGTATTTTGTTGTTGATCCAAAGACTCATGATGCAAAACTCCAATTATTTCACAATATTAATATGATGAGAATTATCAATTGTTTATAAGAGATTAATATCTCTGTCTTTAAGGAAAATTCTGATACAATTTAAAATACAAAGCTTGTATAACGAGCCTTTCTAAAAACTAAATTTAATTGTTTTTTGTTGTGTTTTTTTTAAATCTCCCTGGTTATTTTCTATATCACAGCTGGGTACTGGAGACTCAGTAAAGTGAGAATATGGGTTAGGATTCTCAAGCATAGATAGAAATAGCACTGCATGCCTAAGTCATATTTAAAGGTCTGATTTTTCAGCTGGTGAATGATCAATGTTTCTGGAAAATGGACATCCAAACTCAACAGTTTCTGAAAAATTCAGGCTGAGTCTAGGCTGCTTGCCTACGCAGAGCACGGTTGTATTCTAAATGGCAGTACAATTGTCTTCTGTAACTGTATAGGATGCAGCATTAGAATTCATTATTATAGAAGATCTGGTTTCCGACTGAAAAAGGAAGTGTTGTATATAACCCTATCAGCTCACTAACAAGCCTGGACCACATTTTAAATGGGAGATCACAGCCCACTCCTTGTCTTTGCCATGTAATAAGGCTTGTCGAAATATAAAGCTCTTTTGCTTTAAATATAATGCCATTCCCACTGTGAAATAGCCATTTAAGTATAAAATATTTAAACCGCTAGGTCTACTGTGCTCTTCTGCTGATATAACTGCATCCGTGCTACAGCATTTACCAGCATAAATAGATCAGAAAAAGAAAAATCGCCTCCCTAATCATCATAGTGATTCCGCTAAGTGTTTTTTCCTTTTGTCTAGCTACAGAGAGCAGCTCTTTGTTCTGCTCAGCTGGGTGGTGCAGTAAGCCAGGAGGTATTGCTGAACAAGACAGCTCTCCCCAGCCTTTGCTCCCAGCAAGATTCACCTTTGCCCTCCCCTGAACAAAGTGTTTTTGTTGCTATGCGCCATGACTCACTAGGAAAGAGGAAGTAAGTGAATGCCATCCATTGCTGGCCAACTAATTGTTCTATGAGCTTGTCCCCTGTCTCTCTTCCCACTAGGCCATGGCAAAATTGCTCTGACCCTGGTTTTAGTAGGTTTACTTCTGTCAAGGTATATTTATTGATACGGAGCTGCCCCTTGTTACAATGAAGGAAGTAATAACTTTCCAGGTCCTGTTTCCTGTCATCACACATTGCCATTCATATGGAGAGATACCTATTCTGGGAACCAGTTTGCCACTCACCTCTTCATCATCCCACAAGACTGGGTTGGGCTGCTGTTGCTTCTGTTTGGTTCTCTGCTGTAGTAGTTCTCATATCCTATTGCATCTGCAACAGGGCAATAAAAATGAGGTGTTCAAGCAGACAAACTTTTTTTCTCCCCCACCAGAAGCAACTGACAGTTGCAACCATCAGGGGCTGCTGGAGCACACCTCAGTACAGCCCCTATCTGCACTTGCCTGTGGTGTGGCTGGAGCAGCTCAGGAGGACCTGGGGACTTGACAAAAGCCATTCAAGTGATTGTAAGCAGATATGTCCTTGGTACAAAGGCATGCTTGACCTGAGACAAGCACAGTCAAGGTCCTGAAGAACTACTCTAATAGCTGTGGCTAACCCTAATTAAGAAGACAGTTTCCTCTATGACTGTTTCCTCTGTTGCCTTAAAGCTCCGGATTTAAGGAAGCAGAGCATAGTCATTGTGAGCCTGGGACCATGCTCATGATACAATTGGCTGCAGTGTGTTTTCTTTTTTTCTTAATGTATTGAGTCAGGATTTTTTGTCGGAGCTGGGGACATTTCTGAACATTATTGCTAGCAGCAATAATGAGCAATTTCCTGGTTTGTGCTTGAGTGTCTCCCTACCTCTCGTATCTTCCCCATCCACCTCCTGAGAGCTGATTTGCTGTTTACCCAGAGATATTTGGTTTTTTGTTCTCTCAAACACATTTGTGTTACAGTTCCTTCACTCTCCCTATGGTGTCATTAAGGGTGAAATTGAGACCGTTTCCAAGGCTAGCTTTGCAGATGAAATAGTTACAGATGGATTTATTTATTTTTCATCTCATAGCTCCCAGTGTAGCTGCTTAGAGCTGGTAGCCACACACCCTTTCTGCCTTCTCTGTGTTAAAGCCAGACAAACATGACTGAAGTCTGGGATACCGTATTATCTCAGTTCTGATACCAACAAATTAAGAAGGACATTGGACTTGGGCTAAAGGTTATGTTGACATTCTCACATTGAGTCAGCTAAGATCATAAGCAGGGCAGGCATGTTCAACGAGTCAGTGTGAAGAATCCTTACAAATAAGGTTTTCAGTAATTAGGGACTTTTCTGTCCAATTTAAGGATCTTCTATTACCTTTCTAGATTGTTACCCTGGTATAGTTTCTAGTCTATAATGCATTGTAAGATTAGGCAGAAGAGGGGAGCAAGCAATAGCATGAAGAAACCAAAAGGTTTGGTCAGGATGATGATCTCATGCTACACAATGTGAAACCACATGTGGGTTTCCTCCTGCATTTTGCAAATAATAAAACAGATCAACAGCTCACCCTGTGCTACTGTGCAAACTCATTAGCCAGAGCTGTGGAGGTACCAGGATGTTATTTCCAGAACATATCACCTTCTAGAAGGTGGCAAAAAACCCGACAGAAAAGCAAATCAGTGGTTTCGTAGCCTTTCATAAAGTTCTCAAGTGTTTTTCTCACCTATTTCTTATTAGAAATGAGTTCTGACATAGCCAAGAGCTGTTTGCAGAAAATTGCCTAGGCAACTGGAGAATGAGAAAACTCACATAGGAGAGAGGAAAAAAAAAAACCAAAAACCAACCAACAAACCTCTAGCTGAGAATTACAAATTTCTTAGTATACAGAAGTTGTTTCACACTGTTGCAAGGCACAGTTCTCCCTTCTGCCAGTGAAAATGTAGTTTTTCCTTGGTAGATGTTCCTGTATCAGTGAATTTAAATCCCCTATGTGAAGAAGAATAAACTATAGCAGCAAAATGGCATCCAGTGCACTCGTATCAATATATTTGTTTAAAAAAATTCCCCAAATCCCAATTCTTAATCATCATATGTGTAATGACAGAAAGGCTGAGTGAAAAACAGGCCCCAGATAGCTCAGTACTGAGTTAGGGGCAGCATCCAGCTCTGCTGAAGCAGTTCCCAGGGTGTAATTGCTGCCAGCTTTGAGCTCTGCAATGAAATCAAAGGGGTGTAAGCTGTTCCTGTACGAGAGAATTATGCCTTGGGACAGGGCATTCATACTGCTGATGTTCATACCTATACAACTCCTAGCATGGAAGGTTTTTATCAGTATAAAATTTTCTTATGCCAGTATAGCTTATTCCCTATTCTAAATGGAAGTAACCTCTATTGATACTGCTGAGGGCGTACTAAGGGGATTCTCTCTTGATGTAGCAGTATGGTGTTTAGAGTAGATAGTGGAAGTGAAACAGTATTTGTCCACAGATTTAAAAAAAATGGAGGAAGAGATCTTTTCAGCATAGATAGGTATCATCAGCTAATGAAGAGATGAAATAGGGATTTTTTTTTTTCTTTTACGAGGGCTATGTATCTTTGTTTATTGCAGCAGCTGCACAGAAGTGCAAGCATTTGCTCAGTCTATAAAAATCTTGTATTGCTTGTTGAAGTAAGAGGGTGTGGTTTGTGTTTGGCCATTTGAAACATTAGATAGCCTCCTTCCTGGTGATGTTTTTGGAGAACTCCTACCCTGGAGCAGCATGTTTTCATTTTACAACTGCTCTCAGCTCTTGCTATCTCAGTCTCCATTTCAGCCCAGAGGTTCTGATCACTGAAGTCATTGAAAAAGCTGCTTTGGCTTGAATGGGCAGAGTCTGTGAACCTTACATTGCTTCTGCATGCTGGAGAAAAGCCAATTTCATTCAAAATTTCCCCCTGCTAGGGTCTTGCCCTTATACAAACAACTTCCTGAGAGGACAAAAGATATTATTCCCTATTGGGCAGGTGCAACAAAACAGAATACAGAGTCTGGTCTTCTCTGTGCTGCAAATGAAGAGGCAGCACCTCTGTCAAGGGGCCGTCAGGGTGCAGTTACACGGTAAGTTGGCTCTGACTTGTCACCACTGCAGGAAATTGAGGTTGCCATCTCTGCAAGGCAGTTTGCCACCTCTTTAGTGGTGCCAGTTCAGCTGTATTGTGAAATGAGCCTGGTTGAAAAAACAACTTTTTGTTTGGTTTTTTTGAGGGTTATTTTTAACCTGGGTCATTCAGCTGTCCCACTTACAGTGCTGCACAAGGAGTGAAGGCAGCACAGTGAGGGGGAAGTGAGCCACGGCGGGTGGGAATGAATAGCCAGAGCAGAAACTCCTCCAGCTGGCTTCACCTCCAAAGGACATGCAGTGCACAACTGCAGCCTCAGCCTAATGGGTGACTCATCTGACAAGACCAGTAGGAATAATTACCTGGAGGTTGTGTTCCTGTCATTTTAGTCTTAATGAAGTAGTCTATGTCTGACTCTACAATGCAGTTCTCCAGGCTTACCCGAACCTCTTCATACAGCTACAAAACAGAATCCAAGAATTTAATTTAATCTTTAACATTTCACATTGAATTAACAATTAATGCTCTTCTAATATTTTTCCCCTTAAGAGACACCTTATACTTGATACATGTCTGACCTGGATGGGTCTTTGCCCTGTCCCCTGTACAAACATTCTTTTAAGCAAGGAGGACAAAGGCAGTCCAGGGCTTTTCAATGCAACGAAGAAATTAATAGCAGGAAACAACCATTCAAAGACAAAACTAGTGTATTCTTTATGTCTTCCAATTTTGAGACCATGACTGGATTCCTTTCTGAAAGTTGTGCCTGAGCCCAAATATACTTGACTGAGCGTTCTGGTAGCTAGAAGCATTCCCCAACAAACTGAGAGGAGGAGATATCTTAAGTGTCACCAAGTGTGACACAGACCATCTACATCCATGCATATCTGGTCTACATGTAGAGGGAACAAGCTAGATTGAGAATGCTCCCCCTCACTGGACATGCAGAACAGCCAGTTTGCTGTAAACAGCCAGCACGCACAGAGAAGGGCAAGCTAGTGCTGTATTGTTAGAGCACTCCTGCTCCTCCTCTTCCTCCTCTGCATGTGAAGCTAGTTGGCAGGTGCCCCTACCTCATCATCCTTCACACACTGCATGGAGAGCTGGTTGCAGTGAACCCACAGCGAGTTGCGGAGGATGGTGATGCGGTCGCACTCCTGGAGCTGGAAGACCTAAAGCCAAAGAGATGTGAGGTAGCCTCATGGTAGTTATTTATTTGCATTGCAGGCAGCGACAGGGCTGGGGCGTCTCTGGGCCAAGTTCATATTTCTGCAAACTGTTCTGAAGGATCCTTTTTGAAGGATGTCTTTTCAGCTACGGGAGAAACTACATAGAATCATTGAATTGCTTTGGTTGGAAAAGACCTTTAAGGTCATTGAGTCCAACTGTTAACCTAGCACCACCAAGTCCACCACTAAACCATGTCCCTCAGCACCACATCTACACATCTTTTAAACACCTCCAGGAATGGCAATTCCACCGCTTCCCTGGACAGCCTGTTCCAATGCTTGATAACCCTTTCTGTGAAGAAATCTTTCCTAATATCCAATCTAAACCTCCCCTGGTGCAACTTGAGGCTGTTTCTTCTTGTCCTATTGCTTGTTCCTTGGGAGAAGAGACCGACCCCCACATGGCTACACCCTCCTTTCAGGTAGTTATAGACAGCAATAAGGTCTTGCCTCAGCCTCCTTTTCTCCAGGCTAAACAACCCCAGTTCCCTCAGCTGCTCCTCATAAGACTTGTGCTCTAGACCCTTCACCAGCTTCATTGCCCTTCTCTGGACACGCTCCAGCACCTCAATGTCTGTCTTGTAGCGAGGGGCCCAAAACTGAACACAGTATTTGAGGTGGGGCCTCACCAGTGCTGAGTACAGGGGGACAATCACTGCCCTAGTCCTGCTGGCCATACTATTTCTAGTACAAGCCAGGATGCTGTTGGCCTTCTTGGCCACCTGAGCACGCTGCTGGCTCATATTCAGCCGGCTGTTGACCATCACCCCCAGGTCCTTTTCTGCCCAGCAGCTTTCCAGTCACTCTTCCCAAGCCTGTAGCGCTGCACAGGGTTGTTGTGACCCACGTGCAGGACCCAGCACTTGGCCTTGTTGAACTTCATACCATTGGCCTCGGGCCATTGATCCAGCCTGTCCAGATCCCTCTGTAGAGCCTTCCTACCCTCAAGCACATCAGCGCTCCTGCCCAACTTGGTGTCATTTGTAAACTTACTGAAGATGCGCTTGATCCCCTTGTCCAGGTTGTTGATAGAGATATTAAAGAGAACAGGCCCCTGTACTGAGCCCTGGGGAACACCACTTGTGACGGGCCTCCAACTGGATTTAACTCCATTCACTACGATTCTTTGGGCCCAGCCATCCAGCCAGCTTTTTACCCAACAAATAGTATGCCATCTACTTGTTTGTGCTCATGAATTTGTTTTAATTGATTGCACCAAATTAAAGTTATGTTTTATAGACAAAAATAAAGCAGGGGAAAGGAATCAGTATCTGGATCTGACTGCTACCGCTACTGCCAAGGATTTCAGAGTCAGGGTCCTGTCTGGCCATTGCACTGAAGTCTTGATGTTTAACAGATTAGTAGAGTACTGGCATGAAAGGGCTGTATTTATGCTAGAGGTACAACCAAAAATATCCATCTCTGCTTTCTAAAATGTCTTTCCAAACTTTTCTCTTTTGAAACTATTTGAGGCTCTCTGGAGTTGCCTCTGTTCACTTCTAAGATTATTTTCATGGTAAAGAGAAGGCATTTTTCTTTCTTCAGAGTTTACTCCCTCCCTTCATCTGTCTCATTTTCTCATGTTGTTGCACAGCTTAGGAAGAATGAAGGAGGAAGAGAGAGGAGATGTGTGAATTGAGTTGGGAGAAGAGGCAGATAAACTCTCTCTTTAAAAACTTCTAAAAAAAATTAAAAAAAATTTTAAAAATGACCCTGGTCTCTAAATTGTGCTGTTATAAGTAGAACATCAATTTTTGGTTTTCTGTGAGGTGTGAAAAGCTCAGATGCTTCCAGCCATCTGTTTCTATCTCCATTTGCTAGTAATTATGTCCAGAACATCACAAATGTATACAATATTCAGCATAACATTTAGTTGGGTACACTGCCTGCCATCTAACATCTTACCATCTAAAAAAAAACCAACCAAAAAAAAAAACCACAGAAAAAATAATCCATCAGGGAGTCAGCTGTTGTTGGGACCAGTTTCTGAGAGAAAAAGCTTTTAAAGAGAACCTGAAGGGTGGAGAATGAGTATTTCAATGTCCGTTCTGAACAAAAAGCCTATGGCTGCAGCTTAGCCCCTAAGGGACTGCTGAAAATAGCACGAGAGTTGACTGGGAATTTTCCAGGTAAATGGTGTCCTGTGGGGAAATGCAGCTCATGAAAGATGGAAGTGTAGTGACTCGACTCGTCAAGCCCTTTGCAAAGTACAGCTGGCTGTTGTGTTAGACACATCGCTTGTGCCCCGTCGGCTTGTGCGACAGACTCCTAGTGAACCTGGGCATCTCATGCCAAGGAATATGGCAGAGTCCCCGTGACAAAGGTCGTCCCAGTGCTGCCACTTGCTAGCCAAGATTTTCGGGCTATGGATGTCCAGCACTCAGCTAGAGACCTAAGCAACCTCAGCACTTCCAGATTCCCAGCTCTGCAGCCAGAAGTTTGGGATCTTAAGCTGCTTTTGTACTAGTTACTAGTTTTAAATGCCTCAAAAAACCCCCAAACTATGAGTTCTTCTATCTACAAGCACTTTTGAAAGCAGGCATTAAAGATACCCTTGCTTTATAAATGGTTATTTGAATTAAGCAGTGGGCAGGCAGAATTTAGCCATGTGAGAGAAATGAAGTGGTTTAGGTTGTGGAACACTTTGCTTGTTTGTTTGCTTTTTAAGATAGGGGGAAAACGTGCATCTTGGGAAAATTAAGGCTTGGCACAAGTTCTATGGAAAGTCTGCTGTGCCAGCCGTGAGACTTTCCAGTCTTCCCAGATAAGGAATATTTAAGAGGAAGCAGAAAACTGGACAGCTATGCTCCTGGCATTTTATTTTATGTGGAAATAAAGCCTGCAACAAGTAAACATAGCAAAATCATACTTTAGCAGATGGTCAAATCTATTTGAAGGATTAATATGACCACATGCATGGCTGATTTGGATATCAACCAGTTCCTGTAAATTGGTGTGCAAAACTTACTAGCCGAGTGCAAGTCTCCTTGTCCATCCTCAGCATAATGGAAATAGCAAATTTTCCACTACCACATTTAAATTGAAAGATTACTCCATCGCAGAGGGCAAATATTCTTGCAGGTGAATATAAAGTACTATGCAAAATAAAGAATCTGAGTGGCTTGCGTATCTTTGCTCTCAGAATACTATGGTACATAATTTTTTAGCTTAGCCAGAGAAATTTATTTTTAATCTCCATTGAATGTGTGACACTTAATTTAAAAAAAAAAAAAAAAAAAAAAAAAAAAAAAAAAAAAAAAAAAAAGGAAAGACAAAGAAACAAACACAAAACCCTCTCCTGCGTTACAACAAGAAGCCATTCTGGAAGCCTCTTGCAAAACATAATCTAAAGGGAATCTTTTGTTTGTTAATTTTTAATGGATTAGTTGAATTATTCTTGTTTCAATTTTGAAATTCACTTTTTTAAACTAAAAATGAATTTTCATGTCTATATGTCTGTTGATTTTTTTTCTGCTGAAATTACATTTTGTCACAAAGCAGTCACTTGAGAAACAACCTTATCTTGGCTGTGATAGAAGACCATCCCTAAAGCTAGTGTATTCTTATGTTAAGTTGTGGGTGAAAACTGGCAACAAATGCTTGCAAATAGATTGTACCAGTTCATATATTGCTCCAGTTCTCACACCTCTGCACTTACTCCTCTCCTTTATGTTTACATACATATGCTGAACAAGCAAGGACAGTGTAAGCAAGTGAGATGGCTAGCAGCTATTTCTAAATCAACTCTAGTTTTTGCAGTATTTTTGCAAAGACATCTACTGAGACTCCACATAAAGCAAACGGCAAAACCCTTGGGATGATATCTCAGGTCTTTGATATCTGCAAGTTGGATAAAATAAAGAGCGCACAAATATATTGCTGCAAAAGTCAATGTTTACCTCACAGATTTTGATATGTTCCTGTTCCCACTCTGTCCTGACCTTATCCAGCTGCTCAATGTTCTGTTTGTACACGTTCTCTGTAAACACAGACACACATAATAGAAACCCAAGAGTTAGGAAAAAAATTTACAGTATTTCTCTTTTTTTTTGTCCTATTAGGACCTTGCTGTGGTTCTTGCATTTTAGGCCTGTAGTTTGCTAGAGTATCACAAGAATGTGTGAGCTTGAAACTAGTGGGCCACAAGGATTTTTTTTCTTTGCAACTTTATACCAGAGTAAGGATTCTCCCTGCAAGGTTTGCAGATCATCTATAAACTTTACAGTGGGGATAATGCATATCAGAGATGAAAAGCCTGGACACTTGGGCACTGAGCATCCTGAGGCTCTTTCTGTGCTGAGCCAGCCAGGTAAGCCATGGAATTTAGTGTAAACTTTTACATGAGCAGTGAGGGACAAGTCTGAACTCATGAACCAGCTTGGATGTCTGCTGGCCTGTCCTTGTGGACATAGACTCTGTTTCTGGCTGGAGAATGCTACCATGCTCAGGTACAGGCAACCTGTGGACTGTGTATATGGTTTGGACTGGATGGGGGCAATTTGAGTGTCATTCTTTTGTGCTTTCAAAGTTGCTTTAAGAAGAGCTTTTCTTTCCTGGGTGAAGTCCCTAAAGGAATTCTTCTATAAATTTTTTAACGAAAGCAGGAAGCTTGCATTTCCACAAAGGAAAGTAAATGTAGGTGACTATCAGGTTCCCATTTTTTAGAATCACGGAATCACGGAATTTTCAGAGTTGGAAGGTACCTCTAGAAATCATCTAATCCAACTCCCCTGCTGACGCAGGAATGCCTACAGCACATTACTCAGGACTGCATCCAGGTGGGTCTTGAAAATATCCAGAGAAGGGGACTCCGCAACCTCCCTGGGCAGCCTGTTCCAGTGCTCTGTCACCCTCACTGTAAAGAAGTTTTTTCTTATGTTTGAATGGAACTTCCTACGTTCCAACTTGTGCCCGTTGCCCCTTGTCCTGTCACTGGGAACCACTGAAGCGAGTCTGGCTCCATCCTCCTTCAACCCACCCTTTAGACACTTAGAAGCAAGAATAAGGTCTCCCCTCAGCCTTCTCTTCTCCAGGCTAAAGAGTCCCAGCTCTCTCAGCCTTTCCTCATAAGGGAGGTGCTCCAATCCCCCAATTGTCTTTGTTGCCCTACGCTGGACTCTCTCCAGTAGTTCCCTATCCCGTTTGAGCTGGGGAGCCCAGAACTGGACACAGTATTCCAGCTGTGGCCTCACCAGTGTCAAGTAGAGGGGGAGAATGACCTCCCTCGACCTCCTGGCCACACTCTTCCCTATGCAGCCCAGGATCCCATTGTCCTTCCTGGTGACAAGGGCACATTGCTGGCTCATGGATAACTTATTATCTACCAGGACCCACAGATCCTTCTCCTCAGAACTGCTTTCCAGCAGGTCCACCCCTATTGGTGCCTAGCATTCTTCGTCCCCAGGTGCAGGACCCTACACTTGCTCTTGTAAGAAGTTTCTTCATTAATCTTTGGGTAGGTGAATTTGGGAAACTTGACTTCGGGAAACTTGACTTCAAACAGAGCCAGCCTGGGTAATTTGGCTGGTGCTCTATCAAAATCAGTGTGCTGGTAGATCTTTGCTGAGAAAAATCTTAGTTCAGTGGCAAATAGGGCATCACCTGCTTCATTTGCTGCGTCTCTGCATTGCTTGGCTTTGTTCTGACTCTGAAACAGGAAAAGAAACACCCCAGATTAATTTCTGACCATATATTTTGCTTGTGCCACAGTTTTTTTGCTGCCTGCTCCCTTTCCCCTTCTAGGGAAAAGGCTCAAACTTGCAAACGTTTCTTGGGTGTCCCGCCTTTATGTACAGTTCTGTCGAACGTGTGCTAGGGAGAAGAAGGGCCCAGAGTTGCACAGATGTAGCCACAGGTTCCCTGACTTCAAGGGAAATCTGGCAATTTACATCTTTCCATTCAGACACACCTGCCATAGGAGCTCAGTGCTAGTGTGATCCAGCCTGAAGCTGGTGTCTGCGGGCTGAGTTGTTTTTTCTCAAGTGTTTGATGTGCTTTTCTAGTAGATATTTATAAGCAGAAATAAATGGCAGTTAAAATTCTTCATCTTCTGGGCTCCTCATGTAATACACAGATGAAAAGAACATAGCCTTTAAAATACTTTGCAAATGCCAGATTATTTCCCATAACAACTCAGAAGCCTAAAAGCAAAATTCACTCTAAGTAGAACTTCTCCTTTTTAAAAACCCGCAGCTTTTAACAAATGAAAATACAGCTACTATTGACAGCTCTGTACTCCCAGGTCTTTCTGCACAGATGGTGATGACAGTACATTAATGCACGGCTCTAGACAACAGTATAACACGTTTTTCTGTTCTGCCCTTCAAGACAAGACTCAGGTAGGGGTTCTTACGACCATATTCCTCATCACAGCTAGTTGGAAAATGTGTAGTAAGCTGGGAACGTAAGCTTCATTCTTATTTGCTTCCTGGCCCAAACTGTTGGCGAGTGCTGTGCAGAATTAAACAGCTGACATGTTTCTTGTGAGATGCTTCTGTGCATTTCAAATGTGCTGGCATGTGTGTGGAAGTAATGGCAATGAAGCCCACTAGGATCCTTCTGCATGAAAGGAGCTGGGTCACATTTTGATGCCATTGAAGTTGCTAAGTGTTCTGGCATAATTCCAGGAGGGCCAGGATTTCATACCCTCTACAGCTAAGCTTCGGAGGGTTTTGTTCATCAAAGACTAGTGAATGCTGGAAATAAAATGTAGAGTTCTGATGCTGTTTTTAGAATCTCCATCCCCCCGCTCCTTGAGATGATTTTTGATCCTTTTTGCTTACACTGCGCTGATTTTTATTGAGCCAAAGGGAGTTGGTTTATTTTGTTTTCTCCATCTGTTCCACTGTAAAATGTTCCCATTAAAAGTTAGTGAATTGTCAGCTACAGGTATCAAGACGATGCAATGAAGGACTGCAGTGCCTTAATTTCCAAAGATTTATTTTTGAGTTTGTAAATTTAGTTGAAATTAAACTAACCATAAGGAGAAAAATGTTGAGAAAAATACACATTTTAATGTAAAATACTATGCCTACTACATGTAAATGACCAAAAGGCAAAACTAACTGCATGACATACTTCTGACTTGTTTCTTTTTTTTATGAATAATTTTGGAGAAAAATCTCTTTCAGTTTCCCTTCAGGATTCATACAGCAGTTGGATCATAACCTGGGATAAATTAATAAGGCAACTTAGTCCCTTCCCAGCCTTTTTAAAAACCCTTGGCCTGTTGCAGAACAAGATCACAGTTACCAAAGGAGTTTGTGAAGGAAGACCCTCTTGGGAAGGTGCTTTGTTTCAATTTTGATTCTGAGGGGTTAATTAGAAGGGAAAGCAGCCCCTGGCATCCTGCAGAATGGGCTGTTCAATTTTGTTCTCTTATACCTTGAAAAGAAAAAAAACACAGTTTTCTCTCTAAATAGCAGTGTCATCTATGGTACCTTTTCTGTTTGCTTTTGGTTGCCTGAAGCACTTGTTCGTTCAAAGGACTGCTCAGCCTCGTCCGCCTCCTTGCACTTCTGTTCGTATGTCTTCTTTGACTGTATTGAAATGAAATCAAATGTGAGAGCTTGGGTTTGGGAACAAGGCTGAGTTGTCTCCAGCATGATATTCTAGGCATTTTCTGTTTTGCATTCAGTCTGGGGGAGCAAATCACTGCCCAAGTTTGAGCAACAGAAAAAATTCCCCAATGACACCATAAGGAGATAGAACACTAGACCTGAGAAATCAGGCAGAAATCGGGCCCTTTTCTTGCAGCCCTGAAATTCTTTGCTTTGTACAATTGCAGCCAGCTTCTGGCAGGCGTGGTCATGAATACACAGGCAGCGCTGGCACCATCAGTGCATCAGGTGTCTGTCCAAGTTACAGGGTAGAGAGCCAATTCAGAGCCCGCATTCCCAGGGTGCCAGTGGGGATGGGTTGTCATTTCCACAGTGTGACTTAGAGCATCAGGTTGCCTTGCCCATTGCTCCAAGCTGTGAGACAGAGCCAGCACCCATAGGTGAGAGCCTCGGTGCAGTCCTCAGAAGCAAAAGAAATCCTTATTTGCACCAAAAGACCTCCCTGCCTTAGAGATTCACGTAGAACAACCACGTTTAAATAAAAATCGCTAGTACAGTTCCAGCTGTAGCACTGATGGGTCTGCCACTACTTTTCATAAGAGGCAATTGTCCGCTGGAAACCAAAACCAGCTGCCTGCAGTTCCTGTACCTGCAAGCTTTCCAGTTGGAGATGTTTCCTCCTGTTTACGAGATTCCCTTGCTGTTTTTAAAACTGTGTTTACACAGATTGAAAAATGACATTTGCTCCTGGAAGTATATCCTTGCCTAGAAAGAATGAAATCCTATTTGACCTTGGGCATTGTTCATTCCACATTAACTTTCTGAGTTAATTCTGACTCTTCAGTGGGTGCGGCGGGGAAGATTAGCTTCCTCCTTGTAGGACGAATCTCTGACACACACGCTTTTGCACTCTTACACACACATTCTTGACATAGGTACACGTAATACAGATTTCACCCTGTCTCAAACTGGATCCAGTTTGCATCAAAAAACCTGCACAAAACCTCCTTGCTTACCTCCATTGTTTTCTTATAATGGGACAATTTGCTCTTTTGTATGCGCTCCATCGCAGACTCATACTGTAAGAAACACACAGAAGTAAGCATTTCTAGCATTTCTTGCTTTGGACTTCCCGCCCCCCCCTTTTTTTAGGGGCAGGATTAGGAGAGCCATTGTCAGAGCCTTTCTATGAGCCATGTGCCTGTGGGGAAAATGACTTCATTCTGCTTTTACAAATGACAGGTTTCTAAGTGACACAGACCATCAAAGTGCCAGGTAAAAAAAATAATCCAAGATAATTCCGCTTCAGTCATTTCCATTAATAGCAGAGAGGATGTAGATCTTCATTTTCTTCCTCTGCTTTTTTTTTTTCTTAAGGAGATTAAATAGTGTAACACCCAGTCACAGTGCCCATCAGCTCAGCCAGCAGAGTTCCTTTGCTGGTTCAAGAGCTTGATCCCACATCTTTGCAGACCAAACCACTGTCTCAGCCATGTGAGCAAGGGTAGTTCTCCATTTTAAATACAAACAATTCCTGTGTAGTTTATATTCCATTGCTTCTGGCAAATTTATGCTCTATGTGATTTGATTTCCATATTGTCATCTGGTCAGCACTGGAAGAAGAGTGCTGAATTCTCTTTTATGGCTTTAGTTGTGATATGCTCGGCCTTATGTGACAGTGAGATATGCTCTTACTTGGCAGGGTACGGGTTTCTTCAGTGGGACTTTCGGTCCTTTAATCTTTCTATTCTACTCAAGCAAAACTCTTTCCAAGGCTACCCAGAGGTTTGCTTCACATTGGGCTAAATAGCAGAGTCATGAGAGCAGCTACAGCAAAACGCAAATCACAGCATATTGGGAAGTTACCAAAAATGCTGACACCATCTAGCATGTCTAATGTTGACTTCCTCACAGCTGCGTGCTGGACGGAGAAGAAAAGCTTGCCTAATACTCTAAAGCAGTTTTCCCTTTTTTTCCAGGCCCCTCTAACTGTTTTCAGGTGAGTTATAGGCTTATTGTTTTCAACAGGAGAGAAAGCCTCTCTCTTTGCAAATCCTAGTGGCAAAGTGGGGGGCGGGGGATACAAAGGCTGATGAACTAGGTGCATGCTGTCTGTCTTTATATGCCCTGTTTGCTTCATCAGATTGCTGTGGACCTCAAATCTCAGTAGCAGCACTGGTTTTACCCACTCATATTCAGACTCCTCTGCTATTCCAAGTTCCTGTGTGTCAGGGTTGTAGACACAAGATTTTTGTGGTGTTGGTTACTGGTCATATGCATTTTCATTTGTTTAGAATTAGCAAAGAACTGCATATTCTATTTTACTCCTTCATCAACCAGTGTTTTCAGTGTTAAGTGACTGTCCCATCTTTGTCTTCAACCCCGTGGAACCAGGGAAGGTGTAAGAGTGACCACTGTTGTCTCTATTGAGAGCTGTTTTTTCAAGGGACTTAGAGCTTGATAAGATTGTAGGGGTTGAAATGGCCTTAAATATACTCAAATTTTTATTGTACAACATCAACTAGATGCTATTTATTTCACTTATTTGTAATTCAGCATGTATTGTTGTTGCATTCAGCATGATATTTGTTTACTTTTTTGTTTTTAAATGTTTGTGTTACCCCTTTATTTTAGCGCATGTTGGAGATCATGCAGGATCATACCGAGGAAACCCAATTAGCAAGCGTATATAAAAAAGAGAAAAGGAAGGATTAAGTTCTTACAGGAATAATAATAGTATCCGCAGTTACACTGGAGAGACTCAAAGTGACTAAAGCCTCTGCCTCCTGAGTTCAGAGCATTGCTTTATTTCCAGCTGGGATCAGAAGGAGATTTCCTTCCACAGTCTAGTATATGGAGTGAACAGGGCACACTGGGCATGTGTTATCATCTTTCGCAGTATTCACAGCCTATGGCTGGAGACAGGTCATCAGCATGGACCATTGACCCAATCTGTTTTAACACTTCTCTTGTTCCTCACCTTTTTTCTTTGCTCCTTCTGTCTTTCTCGGAACTCTTCTATTCCTTTCAGTTCATCCTTCAGCATTACTGCCAGCTGGATATGAGAGTTTCCGACACTTTCGATTTCTAAAGCAAATCAGAATTCACATATAGTCAGTGGAAAGGTCTTTAGGTATAAAGTCACGTTTTTCAGGAGGTGTTTCTGGGATGTAGCTGCTGTATGACTTGTCACGAGCAGGGCAGCCTTAAAAAAGGCCTCCTTGTGTTTCTGCATGCACTGACATTGCCGAGGGTTCAGGCAACCTGAATAGGGCTTATTGCAGGTCCTCTCAGTGCCTGCAAAATGCACAGGCGAGGCTCCTCGCTGCAGAATTGTAGCACCCACTCAGAGCAGCCTGGCCAAGCACAGAGCCAGCTGTGTTTCTTCATAGCCCCATTTAGCCCGGCCACCCCGCTTCCTTCTGGGGCTGGAGGTCAGATGTTGTGGTGCAGGGAGAGGGAAAGAGCTCTGACCTCCATCATCACCTCCTGTGTCTGCTTTCCCTCCACTATGCTGCTGGATTGTCATTGCTCTTGGGAGCTGCTTTCCAGTTGGATTCAGCCTTGCACAAACGTCGTTAGACGAGGCTGCAAGCTGAGAGTTTCCAAGGGTCAGGAAAGGTGGATTGAATTTCAGAGCACCTGGCTGATGCTGTTTGAAGTGGCTGGTAACTTCTCACATTTGTCGGCTTTGGTGCCTCTGAAATGGAACCCCACATTTTCCAGAAACATTGAGCTCCCCCACCCAGGCTCTAAAAATACCTTAATTCACCAGCTGCTTTTCAAAAGGGTGTTTTTATCTAAACAGCAGGTGCCGGTAGCCAGGTACAATGTCCTATTGGCTATGATGGTGTTGCATTTTCTGTGTGTGAAAGGTTTTCGTTCAGCTTTGGGCACGTTTAGAAAGCATGCTGTTTTGATGTCAGTAGTTTGCAGAAGACAGAACAGAGCTGATGTCTTGTGACTTGATCCAGATAAAACTAACTTGAGGAACAAGCCATTTTCTTTGCTACCAGAGAGTGGACTGAGTGCCCAGCATTGGAGGATTCCCAGCGAGTGTCCTTTCCCTCCGCTCTCCACACTACAGACTGGCGTAGAAGAGTTAGAAATACAGGGGGGGAGAGGATGAAAGACCCCAGAGGGGATGAACACGTCATGCGCCTGTCTTACCCAGGTCAGAAAGGAAGATGTAAATACTTACGTTGCTTGAGCCTCTCAAATGCTGCCTTCAGTGTGCTGTGAGGCAGAAAGAAGGGCACTTTATTAGTATAGGCTTCTAAGGATGGGTTGAGAATCTAGAGAAAAAACTTTCCCTCAGGATGTCAAAGATCCACATACAGATAAAACTCTTAATAGTCTTGTAATAAAAGTTGACCATGCTAACAAGCACAATAGCATCAATCTGGTACCACCAGGAAATGCAATAAAATGCAGCATGAAGCAAGGAATTGCACTACTCCCACTATTTGTGCCTGTGGATGTTGACAGACGCTTCTCTATTCTTGTACCTTTCCAATGGATACAAGTCAGCGGAATGAAATAAAGATAGTGAAGGGGAATTGGGTTTTGGAGCAGTAGTCTGAAGGGTAGAGCGAAACCAGCTCCACCCTCTGTGTTGAATGCAGTACCAGCAAATTTTTCCTCCTGAGTCACCCTTGAAGCTAGAGCAGCTCTGCTATGCAGCATCCTCCCTGCTATGCTTTCCGAGCACCCCCGTGTGGCACAGCTCGCTCTCCTTTAAAAGACTCGCAAATGGTGCAGAGGCCCTGCGGAGGCTTTGAAATCCTGATGTTCCCAGGGGTTTTCGACACCTCAGAAGCTCAGCATGAATAAACCGTGCTGTGAAATCGGTCCTTGGTGCTGGGCTGTGAAGTACAGCATGGAGATGAACAAAGAGAGACGTTATGCTGATTGTCCGGATGGACCTACATAACTAAGTGATCCTACAATGTGGAGTTGCAGAAGGGCACAAAGGGTAACGATAGATTGCCTGCTGTCCTGTTTTTTGGCAAGCCAGAGTGCATTTTAAGAAAGAAGCAGAGATACCAGCATAGAAGTGGTGGGAGAGGAAAGGGCATAGTCTGTAAAAGGCATTTTCAACTTAATAATTTCCTCTAGCCCTGAGTTTGCAGGGTGGCAGAGCATTTGTACACGCAGAAGCCAGGGCCGTGGTGTGATTTAGAGGTTTTTCAGGTTTAGAAATCATCTCTTCAAGACCCAGAGTGTGTTGTTCCCTGAAGGAAACAGTTCTGGGATCTCCGTAGAGCCCTGGTCTACCCCAGGCAGGAGCTGGGGGGAAAAGCCTGTTAATGAAGACCCTGAAGTCTCCCTGGGTGAAGCCTGGCTAGTAGGAGAGCCCAGAAGAGGATGCATAGCACTTCCCATCCACGTGCAACTGCAGATGGGTAGGGAAATCCTGTATCTCGTGGGCCATTTCAGGAGTCTTAAGAGACACATGAAGGATCCTAATTGCCCTGTGTTAATTTAGGCTGGACATCTGTTTCCTAATCAAAGCTTGCTCTCCCAGCAGCAAGGCTGCCTTGCCAGGCATGAGAAAAATGCATAGGCGAAGGGAAAGGCTGGGCCTGTCCTCAGCGATAACTGCCTTGCAATCCACTTCCAAATCTAAATTTGTAGAAACATAAGGAAAAGACTTTCAGCCAGAAAACATGAGTATTGAGCTGTTTGATTCTTTCAGCTTTCAACTAGATTTGTTGTAGTGAATCTCCTGAGATAAATCAGGGAAAACATGCTAGATTGAGTATTTTTCAGTATTGTCCTAATAATACTTAAATATTTTGAAGGTTCATTTTACAAAAAAAAGAGTCTGTTGTGAAATTTTGATGGAAATTAAATTTTCACAACACAAAGGAAACAAACGGTATTCTTTCCAGCTAAGTTAATTGAAAGCTTAAAATTAAAAGACAAGGTGAGTATCAGCAGCAGACGTAGCTTTTTTTCCTCACCTCATTGAAAAATTCATTTAATTGAAAAATTAAATATATACAACAAATGAAATTGGCTTTTTTAGTGTGGATTTTCCAACAGGAGGTGGGGAATGTGCTAACAACTTCATGCCTGAAGTAGTTAAATACTGGAATTTAAAAAATAAGAGTACACTTCCAAACTGCACATACTGTTTGCACGCTGTGTTGATCTATTGTTCCCAGAGATTTTTTTTTCCTTTGCTGCTGGTCATTCAGGTTATGCAAAGACTGGCAAAATTGCTGTAGTAGATACTGAAAAATAGCACTTTCTCAGTATGTGTCAAGGACAAAAGCAATTTGCTGCTTTTTTGGTTTTCAGGCCTCTGAGCTACCAGAGTAGTTCATGATCAGAAGCCGTACCCCAAGATTTTTTCCTTTTTGGTGGCTCTCTGTAAGGACAAGTGTGTCTTCTGGTATAATAATGCATCTGGCTATGAGCTGGAGAGAGACCAGTTTGCCCCTTGCATGGTCTTTAATGGCCTTTTCAGAAAGCCCTGGCCTTTTGTTCCTTGTATGAAAGATTTGTCCAGCCTGTCCAGCCCTGGCTGCTGACTGGGGCAAGGCCACAGTCCATAAGCAGACTGAAATAGACTTAAGCCATTTCCTTCCTTAATTTTATAATAATTTTCTAAAATCAGTGAATTGGTTTCCTTATCCTTATGGGGCTTAAGGGAGCAGCAAAATGTCATTGGGCAAGTTATGTGTGGGAGAGAATAAATAAATCAAAATTTGACCCATAGATCCATCAGGTATTCCTTTATGACTTCTGGGCTGTGAGGATGTGCTGGCTGCACCAGCAGTGCTATAGATTAGCTCCTCGTTGCTGCTAGATGCTCTGATTATATCAGTGAAATATATCATTTCAGCACTTTGGAGGCTTTAATGGAAGCAGCTCGTGCAGCAGACATACAAGCAACACTTGTATGTGCTATTACGTATTTCTTCTGGGTGGGTTTGACTTTCTAATAGGATTGACAAGGGCTTTATTCTGAAGCATCTACAGTGAGGATGTCTCACTCTCATGGACACTTTAAAAGAGTGTTTTAACCTCTCGGTATATTACATTGCTTAGCTTTATGTTAGTAATTCATGGTTTTGTTTGTTGGTTCTGTGGCCAAATTAGAAAACCTGGGGTTGAAAATAACTCAAGCAAAACTGCAAATTTGCGATTTGCCTCTTTATTCTTTTTTTTTTTTTTAACTGCTGACTTCTGATATTTCCCTGTAAATTCTGGAAGACTGTTAAACCACTCCAGCTAAAGACAGGGCACCAACATTCCCTTTGGGCATCCCTATGTGGAGCATCCTGCAGATGTCCCATTGAAAATAGGGTCAGACACAAATTTACTGTGCATGTTTGTTAAACGACTCCCCCTTGGACATTTAAAGATTAGATTTGTCAAAATTAATTTCTGGTGGAAACAGGATTGACTTTGAATCTGGAATAACGGGGACCACGTAGAGCCTGTGCAACAGCCACTCTGCAGTAACTTCTGGTGATTTTTGCCATCTAGTGGCTAGAATATTCTTACCGTTTGCTGGAATGCCCACCCTGGCTGCTGCCTTCATTTGCTGTAGTCTCCTGCTACTCGAGCACAGCGGAACTGAGCTGCTCTTGTAAAATAGGCACGTTTCAGTGTTTGTTTTTTCAAGCGGAGGGGGAGAAGGCGAATAGCAGAGCTTTTAGAGGAACAGAGGAACCAAGGGGAGAAGCTCATTACAATAAAACTCACCCATTGTTTAGCATTCTTGCTCCCTGGATTGTAAAATCCTTTCCAAAGTGAACTTATCCAAATTTACCCAGCACACCAAAGCTGAAAAGGCAACCCTGTCTCTCTGGGGCACTAACCACTAGTCCCTGTGGCTCTCCTCTAACAGGATAAACATTGACAGAATGCATCGTTTGAGAGCTTGGTTTGATTTTTCTCCCAGCAGAACCTGTCCCCTGCTTTCAAGGAAGAAAACACATCCTGTATTTGAGCAGAGGTGCCCTGTTTGGCACTCGCCCACCACCGCAGTACAGGTATGAGGAGTAGTGGGGAACCACTGCATCTGATCATGAGTCCATTTCAGTCACTCGCTGTGCAAAATTATCTTAGAGTTGGTTCAGGAAGGGGACTCAGTTTGAACAGTGTGGGATGACAGCACCTCAAAGTGAACTTGTCCTAGCTTCTCTCAGCATTTGCTTTCTCTGTCTTTCTTTTTGGACGTTGTTTTTGCTAAAGAACTGGGCTGTTGCTGGAGAGCAGGCTGCGCTGGGCAGCGCTATGTGACACGAGGACCACCAGGAAATGTACTGTAGATAGGGCTCTGGTACCTTCTGCTTCACAGTCATCAAAAGCCGAATTTATGACACCAGACATGTAATTAGCAGAGCTTTATCAGTAGCAGTGCTTAGGTCACAGATATATTCACTACGTACACTGTTGCACTACACTCTTTTTTTTTTTTTTTTTTAACTGTAGGCTTGATGGTTTGGGCATTTTTTTTCAGTACTTTGCCTTTAGAGACTGGTTTAACTGAGTAATTCAGAGAGTCCCTTTACATCTTGTACACAGGAAAGTAAACCAGGCTCTTCAAACCGGAAAACCACAGCTCTTTTTTAATTTTCTTTCTTTTCTACCTTTACTTGGTGAATAGAAGTGTGAAGTAACCCCACCTTCCTTTCTGGTAGGTTTCCATTTTAACATCAATATGATCTACAACGTTCTGTTCTTACTGTAATTTTTAAAAATATTTTTTCTGAAATAGAGAGAAGTCTGTGGCAGATGAACTCTACAGACCACTTTTCAGCAGTCCTATTCACCCTCTGCCTCCGGTAACTTAGATCCTGATAACATGGCTATGAAACCAGCCCAATGCCAGTCTCCTCTGAGGCCACAGTTAACGTCTTTCTTTCCTCCTGCCACACAGGGAAGACACGTGGTTTTACCAACATTTCTTTCCGTGAAGCCCAGTGGTGGTAGCAAACTGTCGGGAAACAAGTTCAGAAGCATCTGGTCTCAAATGATTTGCACCTGGGACTCTCTCTTCGTTGCAAAAAAAGAAAAGAAGGGGGAGGTGGTGTGCTCTTTTAAGAGGGAGGTAACAAAGTCACTACTCAAGTCCTAGGCCAGGCACATAGTATTTCACATGAGAATCATGTCTAACATTGCTTAGTGCAGTTGTGGTGAAAACATCAAAGAATTAATTTTGATGGGATGTTTTCTTCTTGTTCTCAGAGGAGCTATAAACACAAAGGCAAAAGCACTCGGTGCAACTGGAAAGATTTTTGTACAGGTCCCGGCTGTGGTGTGATGTCTAAGCCACCTGTGGTGGAGAAAAGGCATGAGCAGCACCCTTTCTCTGACCAGGGGAGTCCAAGTTTCTGTCTGTCTATAAATTAGCAATAGCAAGACACCAGCTACCATGAGTAGTCATATCAGCTATTACAGGAGGCTGCACTGTGCAGCAGGCTGGGCTTAGTGTCAGGTTGGGTGTAGCATATCTTTCATGAAAGAAGCAACAAATGTGAAGAGTTCCTCTCATGCTGTGGTGTGTCTGTGTACGTGTTTTGCTTCTGGTGCTTGGATATTTTCAGATACGTGTTAGAAGCGGAAGCAGCCCCAAGCTGAATGGGAAGGGGGCTGGTTATGGGGAGCACAGACGCATCACTCCAGACTTTGCTGGGGCAGGGGAGCAAACAGGATGGCATCTCCACATATTTTCTCTTCCCTGTAAATCTGTGCCCATAGACTACAAAATTGGACCCTTGTGACTCCAGAATGACCTATGCCATTCAAATCAAAGGATAAAACAATCAAAACAACTTTTATACCTTTAACATAAAACTAAATTCCCTCATGTCTCTTGGAAAAGAGAGCAGTACTGCTCAAAAATGCCAATTCTTATCACCAGAGAGTTTATCTAGATCGGATTTAACAAGGACTGAGCAGAGGCTTAGGTCTTCAAAAGTATGTGCTTGGGTCTATTTTCACAGAGTCCTGAAAATTCAAAGTACAAGTGTATATAAACTCTGTGCAGGTTCAGAACATTTGAGTGGGGAATAATTAAACATGGAAGGATGTGACCTTCCAAAATGACTTTTAACTTGGGTTCAAAAATGCCTGCTTTGTGTGAATAATACAGAGGATTCTGTATATTATGTGACAGATGCACTATATTTATACACAGGAAGCAGCAATTGGTATTTCATTACAGATGCTCTCACCTCACAGTCCCTGAAATATTCTATTTCGGGCATTGCAGAGAAGGGAAGAGCAGACATGGGCTTGAAGGAACTATCCTTTCCTGAGGTCTGACAGAGATGGTAGTGGAAAAGAGGGAAGGAAAAAAAGTAGGAAATCATATACATGAGATGAGACAAGCAGAGCAAATGACAAAAATAGCTGTTGTCGGACTAGGCAGAATTTAACCAGCTACTGCGTGTTTACATCAGTTATTTTATGAAAAAACAGATTTCCCAGAGGCTCTATTTCAGCTGAAGCTGAGGATGTATCTGAAAACTGGGCTCTGTAGTGTATTCTGTTTTCATGCTGTTCTGCTGAAGAGTTGCCCAAAGCTACTGCATGGAAATTCCCAGTCACCTTGCAACCTGAAAGGTATTTCCTCTTAAAGGCATGAGCTCTGCTAAGATTCATCTATAGTGTGTCGAGACATCATTACCACGTGTGCTACCAGCAAACACTTGCAAACTTGATCTCAGTTTGTAACTCAGCTGAAAAATCCCCAGTCTCTGTGCATCCTCTCCCATATGTGCAACACAGAACATGCAGAGTAAAAACCCAATACAATAGTTTAAATTTCATAACATGTAGTTCCCTCTCCCCCACTGGATATTGGTGTAACCTGGCATTTGCCAAGAATACAGGACTGTAGCTTTGTAATCATCTTTTTCATAATTTCTTTTATGATTAGAGACTATGAAATTGTGATTTGGATATTTTATTGTAACTAAAAAAGTGGGATAACAGAGCTTTAAAATTAGTATATAGTAGGAATGAAGACATTTTTAAAATTCATTTTAGCCCTGACTTCTGGTAGGTGAGCTCCAGAGTCCATTTCTGTGCAGCATCCGTCCTGACTGCTGCGATCCTCACGCCTCTCCCACTCTTCAAGGGCTGCCCTGCCCTCTCCTAGGTCTGACCCACTCAAGAGGTACATTTGCAACTGATTTTCTCCCATGGTCCCTTCCAATACCTGTTTTTCTCCCAGTGCTTTCACTAAGACTCCCCAGCTACCTGTATTCCCATGCATAGCCTGCGTCCCTGTGCTGGCACATCCAGGTGATTAGCTTGAAAGAAGCAGCCAGCCTTTTCCATAGTTCTGGTGTATTATGGACCTGGGTTTGTTTGTAAGAACCAGAACAGGCAGTGGGACTGCAGCTCACCAGTGCAGACGTGCGCTGAGGAACCCCACTGTAAGGGGTTAATCTGCCTCTGTCGTGTGTGTCTGATCTAACAGGGTAAGTGTGGTGAGGTGGGTGAGAAATCAACAAAGAGAAAGGCACTTCTGCACTTAACAGGAAAGTACATTGCTTAAGACTCAGTGGATGCTAAAATGTTTTGGGGTTTCAAATAAGCAAAAGGTACAAGAAAACTCCACTGAGGGCTATTACATACAAAGCTGCTGCTGGTGTGGCAGCCCCTGAACTACCAATTGCTAGGGCTAGAGGATTATTTAGGAGAAATATCCTCATATGTTTGCCCTGTTCTTCTACTCTTCCCTTGGGATCTGCTGCTAGGGACAGAGTATTAGGCTGAAGGGATTTTGGTCCGAGCCTGTGCAACCTTTCTTCCAGTCCCACACTTGGATTCAAGTGTGTGCCTCCTTCTGTACATTACCATGAACTCGCCAAGGCCTATGGCAGCTGCTGAGTTAGACCTGTGTCATGAGATGGAAAGAGGATATCTTCCTTCCCTATAGGAAGTAGTTTCTACCAGCTGCAGTGCTCGAGGCAAGGGCAAGCAGGCAGAACGCCTGCATTTGCTTGAATCAGGCTGGGCTGTTGAGTGATTGTGTCCTTTGGCTGTTAGGCAGCACTTACAAGGAACTTTTATTTCTTGAGCTGGAAGCTGGAGTGTTTGTTTGCTGCGCCCATGGTAACCAGCACCAGCTTCTTTCAGAAACCCTGTCTGCTTTTTTTTAAAAAAAATAAAATAAAATAAAAAGTGGTTCCAGCATGTCTCCCTCATTGCGGCGTGACTGCCTCTCTGATTTTAGTTTTGTTAGAAATTTTTCTACAGCTGTAGGCTCACCATGGCCGTTTCCAATACAGGTTTGAAAAAGAACAGCAAGGACCTTACTGAAGTTAGTTGCATCTCCCGTAGCAGTACTAAAAACTTGTCCCCTAGTAGCTCTCGGGTCAAAGGGATTGCTCGCAGTTCTGGTGCGAAGGAGTCTGCCGGTAGACACAACACTGCCCTCTTTTCCCAGGTCACAACATTATATTACTGCTCATACTCAGTAGTGAAGTGTCCTAGTACAGTCCTGGCTTCTGGGTGTCTCTGCCAAGCACGAGCAGTGCTGGGCCCTGAGGGGTCAGTTCTCCACCAGAGGAGCTGTGAGGATGCTGAGGGAACAAGCACTGGACAGCATACGGGATGGAAACCTGATGCTATGGAGAGTGGTCCCAGAGTTACTTTTACATTTCAGCGAACCTTCCTTACTATTGTTCTTTTGAGTCAGCAGCATATTTCTTCATCTGTGTCTCTCAGTCAAATAAAAATGGGCACTTGAATCTATTTATATGTTTAGCTGAGTTCAGCAGTTTGCTCCAGCTGAAGCAAAATTTTGGGGGAGAAAGGAAGAGCCTGAAAAAATGTTGAAATTGTTCTTTTCTTTGATTCAAAATTAAAGCTTTTAAAACATGGGGGAGGCTTGGGAAAGAACTATTTTCTACAGCAGTGGCCACTACCTGGTGCAGAGTGCCACAGACTTCTCCAGGCTTCTCCCCGTTTCTCGTATTTACTCATTGTGCTTATTCTCTCTGCCTTGTTTCGTGGCAGTCCTGGCTGTGCTGAAGTAACAACCCGGGCAGTACTTCCCCACCGCTGCCTAGTTTCTCCTTTGAGCCAGACCCTCTCCTCTCCAAGCACAGGAAGCAATAGAAAGGTTTGGGGTTTTTTCCTCTATGTTTTTTTAACCTCTGAGCATTTGAGATTGGAAGAGCTGCGTTTCTGGAGTTGAAAAGAGTTGTTCACACTGGTGCTAGGAGCAAGCTAGGTGTAAGCACATGAGGCCCTGCTGGGCTGCCCATCGCATGTAGCAGTGCCGCCGTCTCCAGCTGGGCACATCTGGCGTTGGCTGTGGCGTGGATTTGCCAACAGGCCCCGTGCATGGGGACTGCAGCTCGCTCCGGCTTTGTGCCACTTCTCTCCTGCTCTGCTTTCGGTAGCAGCTAGAGAGCATCGCTTTGACCTGCTGGAGCGATGGGAGGGTTTTGCAGCCAATTCATTAGGTTCAGAAGTTGTGCTAAACAGAATTAATTGGCCTGTGTATTTTCTGATACTGGAAGGTTTTGGGTGGTTGTTGCGGACAGATTTCTGTGTTCTTTTTATTGACTCTGAAAGGGTATCAGGTACCTTCCTGATATTGAGAACTACTCGGGTGTGAAATAACTTCCCTGGAGAAGTGACAGAAAGCCTTAGTAGCTGAAATGTTTAAACGATGACTGAATTTAAGACTAGAGGATAATAATTTTGCATTAGCAAGAAAATGAGTGAGTGATCTAAAATTAGTAATTCCTGCTCCTTTGCAATACATAGCATGGCACAGGAAGTTCTGTAAAATGTTCTGCAAAAAAACCTGGAAGCTACTTTTTTTTCTGGTAAGTGTCAAATGCAAGTTTTAGGTACAAATACCTGCACAACACCTTCGTTAGACTTTATTTGAGAAATACTGCTACCCAAAGCTTCATTCAAAGATGCGAACAGCCCTATTCAGCCTGTCAAGTATTTGTAATACTATTAGGACTCTGTGTGCTAGTTGATAATAGGGAGTCCTATAATGAGGAATCAGATGGAGTAATGCACGGGCATAGGTGTAGCATAGTCCTTTCAAGCTTTTCTTATTATAGGCAGTACATAGGTTCCCTCCCTCCAGTCTCCCTGAAGGACTGACCTTTGGGAGCAGAACTGCTGTCAGCAATCAATGTCATATAAACAAACAGAAACTTCACACCGTGTCAAAAATTTTAAGGCATTAAAACCAAATATTTAATTTTCATGAGTTGTTCCAGCCCTGAATAGACCCTAATTTTCTCTGATTTTAAAGTGTTTACTCTGGACAAATGCCCTTCACTGCCCATCTGTGTCACTCCTGAAACAACCAGAGGATGCTGAATGACAGAAAGCAAAGAGTCCTCTCTGCTTCAGAACAGATACAGTGAGACATTTGCTCTGATAAAAATATCAGCACAAAGCTGGTTGCTACCCAGACTTGGTGTGGGTTTATGGAAATGTAGTAAATCAGCTCTGCAGCATGCTTTGTTGGTATATTCAGCCTTCCCTCTGTGCCAAGCTATAAAATTGCTGGATCAAAATGGAGCTGGGCTTGAGTCCAAACTTTTCCCAACTTAAGGGGAACTTGGATCCATACCCCAACTCTGGGACTTGGCTCTGCCTCTAAATCAAGCTCTTATAATCTCTTAGGAAAAGACAGACCCATGAATTATCCACTAAGTCACAGAAGGGCAGCCAAAGCTGTCTGTTTCCGAACATGTTTGCTCTGCCTGCCCTGCATTGCCAGTAAAGAAATTTAGGTGGAGCTTTTTGTTAATCCTGCAACGCTGATCTTAGCCTTTGGTTTGGGAAGAAGCCATCCATCCTTAATCTGCTATTTTAATTTCAAAATATTTTTTCTTCTCCTTTGTTTTCTCCAATAAGGTCTGTGAATTGAGACACCGGGAAGGTAGAAGCCATCTCCAGCAGCCTTTGCTGGGAACCTTGCTATATTTGCATTGCTCAGGGGCAAGGGAGAAATGGACCACAAGGGGAGTAGAGGCTTGCACGTTCTCTGGAGTGAGCCTCAGCGCCCTCCGCTTGAGTTAATGCAACAGTTTCCCTGTCACCCTGGATGTGCCACCGCTGAATTGATAGCAAGTGCTACGGGTTATTGCCTGGCACTTGCATGCCATGGTGGTGCAAAGGTTTGAGGTCAAGTTTTCCCATAAGATATGGGCAGGAAACCACACTCCCACTGAGAATGATAAATCGACGTGAAAAGGAGACTGCAATTAAGAAATGAGATAGGGAATGGATGAGGGTAGCAGGCCCCAGGGATCAATAGAGCTGTTTTGTGTTTAGATTGAGGTCTTCACTTTCAGACTTGTCTTCTGTGACCCCAAACCTTCATCCTCTGCCACCTTATTACTGTATTATTACTTGTTGCAATAATGACAAAATGTCTCATTATTGCTGCTGCCATCAATAATAGCAGCAGTTTATCAGCCGTGTTTATTAAGTTAAATTCCATGCCAACATATATCTTCCCTTCCCAACACAATTTAAATGTGATCTAAGATAGCAGTAGAGGAGACAGGGGAAAATATATGTCATTCTAGTGTATTTCAGTAGTTCCATTGATTTGTTTCAAATTAAGTCCCTTCAAAGAGGTTTAAAGTTTGTATTCCTAAGCTAAGCCTTTTTCCTGCTGCAGAAGCTAATTTTTGGTGTCTCTGCACTTTGTGTTTGTTCTGTCACAGTCTCTCAGTATCCACCACCTTGCCAGAATTGCCAGGCCACCATCCGAAACATTTCACAACCTTTTCCTTTCCCTTTTTTTTCCTATCACTCAGTTTGCTTTTGGAAGCAAATATTAAATATTTTTAGGAATCCTGAAATTAAAAAATTTCTCAGTAAAGACCTACTGGCGATCCCCAAATAGAGATTTTTGTGAATCCTCCTTTGAAGGACTATGGTGTTTCTCCATTTTTCCAGTACATTGTAACATGCTGTGTAACACACTGAAGCGAGCAGCTTATGCCCCTATTCACAGGCAAAACACAGGAGTCTGATATTGCTTCCAAAATGCTTTCATTTGCACTAATAATAACATAAATCCTTACTTGATTTCTGTTTGTCCTCCTGCTTTTCGGGCGATTTGAATCAGCTCTTTCCCATATCTCTCTTCTGCTTGTGCTCTGTCAAAAGAAAAACGTATTCAATTTCTCAGTGGTACCAGGATCATGTTTACACAAATCTTGAAATTTCATCCGAGGTACAAAACATGATAAATATAATTTCTTTAATTTCTCTGTCTCCTCAATCCTAGTGCTATTGGTTACCTCTAAAATATTTTGGGTGAGCTATTTCTAGAAGAAATGAGGCAAAATGAAGCCCATCTCCATGGCGTTGAATTCTGTGGAGTGCTATGTACAACTCTGTCCCCAAAAAGTTGGATTCTTAGAAGAGGTGTATAGAAGTGTAATGAAGATGCTCAGAACAGAGTGCGTCTTTTGCAAAAGAAACCTAAAAGATGATGCTTGACCTATCAAAATGAAGTCTGGGAGGGGAGTGAAGAGTAGGCTCCAAAGAGATTGTGAAAAAACGGGAGCTGGGAGTAGGAGGAAAATTTTTAACCATTAGAAACATGAGGTGCTGCTTGAAGAGCTGCAGTGGAGGCAGAGAGGGAAGGAGCTTTGCTAGTTGTAAGGTGAGGCTGTGACAATTTTGTGGAGGGAACAATGTGATGCAATGTCTCACCTAATGGGGAACTGTAACTGTAACTCAGGAAAGTAGTTCTGTTTCTATGGTTAATAAAGAAACAATTATTTCTTTGCTGTTTTGCCCTCCCCCAGCTCTGGAAGAAATTTCTGTTTTCTGTTTAAAAAAAAAGTATTTGTACTAAGCATGTTATTTCCTTTCTCCTGGTTGCAAGATCAGGGTGGAAATGAGTTTTTAGTCTTTGAGTAGCTGCTAAAAACTATTGAATGGTCAGTAATAAATAATGAACAGATAGCCTTGTGCTAGGATTTGGGGGTGGGAGGGAGGGAGTGTTTAGGGTAAGTCCAGTTCTCAAAAGGGGTTTCAAAACATTTCAAACAGTTTTGAGCCTGAAACTTGGCACCTTAGAGAAACGTACTCTATGTTCAAAAAAGGAATTTTGGTGTGGGTGCGAGGCCATGCAACCCCACTGGTTTGTTCTTACATCCATCCTCCCACTCGGCCATGCTGTACTTCAGTATTTGCTATTTGCTGAGTTCCAGCGGTTTGAGGGCTGGTCTTTCAGTTTTGCGACGCGGCAGCTGTTTTGGTGTGTCTGTCTGAGAACATCCAACCACCCTTTCGACTGTTCCGCTGTGTCTGATGGCTGTGAGCACCTTGCGTTGTGGCCAGCTGTACCGGTGGCTCTGGTGCAATTCCACTAGTTTGCAACCATCTTCTGCAATCTGAGGCAGTCCCGTCCTGGGGACTTTCCCCCCTAGTCCAAGGACTGCTGGTCGTACAGCAGCCTACAGTCACCGCAGCCTGGAGTGGAGGCTGTTCTTGGCCTCTCTCCATGGCTCCCATGTGTCTAACGCTGCACGTACTGTTAGTTAATTGCTGTCATCCTGCACTAGATATTGCTGCGTTTTAGCAGGGTTTTCCTACGTCACTGCTTTGGGATTCCTCCTAGAAGAATGGGGTGCAAAATATGGTGACAGGCCACACAGAGGTGCCACTCCATTTTCATGTTAGGTGAATGAAATGTCATCAAAATGGAAATATACTCCAGAGACACACAAAACTGCAGAAGTAGAATAGATTAATTTTCTTTTGATTTTAATAACAAGAAACACTTTCATGTCAGAGGCTTTGCTTAGAGCTGGGCGATGTACAGCAATGAGAATAACTCCAGTGCTACAGTCCCACTTTGCTTGCTGAGTACCCAGTATATCACAGGAAAAAAACGCAGACAACTCTTAAGCCAGTCCCAGCTCCTGCAAAATCCGTGGGTCAAATCTTCCTGAAACCTCAGCCATGGGACTGGAGTAACCCAGGGTCAAAGGAGTTTGACAGGAGGCTGACACCATCTTTACACATCTCAGTGCTGCCTTTCCCACTTTCCAGTTCTCTTGCACACAGCTTCTAGGTTTCCCTGCAACCCTCAAGAGCTGGAACATATTTTGTGCTTTAAATCTGGGGCTTTGTTCTGGAATACAACTGCTTTCTCACTCCCCAGCCTCCTCTTAGGCCCTCCTCTGGACCGGGCAGGGGTATTTGTGAGCAGAAGTAATTGACCTGGGTGGAAAACTGGTAAAGCGTTAGTGTAGCCAGGGCAGTTGGTTTCAGGATTTGAGGCAGCTGCTGCAGGAGTCCTTATTGAAATTCTGGCATGAAGCCCATGATATGGGCAGCCTCTAGGAACAGACATTCATCCCATGCTTTGATCTCCTCCTAGGTCATTCCCATGAATGACATGAGGACAAGCTGAAACAAACATGTTCCAGAAATAAACTGGAGATGATACCTTCTTTTGGCAACTTGGTGCCCGCTATCTTTTCTCCTTTTCCTCCCCCCCCAACAGGCATGTACACACACAAGCACACACATGTATGCACGCTCCCAGGAATGTTTTGAGGGTGTGCAAAAGTTCATGGAAACATTTGGTATTGTAGCTTTCAGAGCTGCAAAATAACTATACATGTGTTTCTTCTTCTTTGTGGAAAGTCCTCTGTGCCTCCACCACAAACTAGTAAGAACTTTGTCCTGCAACTTGCAGAAACCTGTGTAAGGTTTTGGAAAGAAACACAGGCATGTATAGCGTCAGGTGCATGCTGCAGTGCCGAGCCTTCCTGAAGCCTGCAATGTTAATTCTGATCTCTGTAAGTTATGAGTCACAAAGGAGCTATTTTAAACAGCTGAAGCTAAACTACCATCAGACAGATGTGATTTCAGGACTGTGTGACATGCAGCAATAAAATATGCTTCCACTGGTGGTCAAGAAAAGCAATTCAAATAGCTTCAGATTTTGACGGGAGACTCTTCACACTCTGAAATAGCCAACTTTCAGTTTGACAGCTCACGTCTGCTTGAAAGTTCCAGTGCTTGAAAAGTAGCCTTCAGAAAACCAACAAAAAACCAGAAAACTAGAGAGGGACAGCTTGGGAAGAAAAAGCAGGCTGTGACTGAGGAAGGCAGAGCAATATTCATAAGGAGAGAGTTCTGAGATGAATTGTTCTAGGATTACCTGCTGAATATATATTCCGTATTGTGTGGTCTTTACTACAGGTCATGCATGAGCATGTGTGTGCCTCCTACTGCATGTTGAAACAGTTGAAACCCAGCCAGTTAAAAACAGAACCAGATTTCAGATATATTTTTCTAAGTCAGAGGTATAAAAATTAATGGCAAGGGAGTCAGAGCAGCTGTGCAGTATGTATTTTCTCACCCACAAAAGTGTCAGCTGTCCATAGCTGCTGTTGAGCGGCACCTAAGAAGCATGTAAAGGGTGGATGTAAACTACAACATTGTTATTCAAAGTCTGGTAAGGCTGGCAAAAAATGTGGGCTGTCTTGGGTGCCTGAGAAAGGCTTTTGGTAGCATCTTATTAGCTTTGTCTGTATTTGAAAAATGGCCTATTTTTGGTAGTTGCAGGAAACTGAAACAGCACCTGTGGCAACAGCATGTTCAAAGAGAAAGAAAAATGTGCGAGTCATTTGCTCCCTGTAAAAGGGGAAACTCAGTAATGCTACTTGTGGAATTATGTGTTACCGTGTGATTCTGGACCAATAATGACCTGGGTCTTAATGGAGCTCTGGATTTCTGACTCTTTCAATCTTCTGTTCTCTTCTGTCCTCTCCTCTTCTCATTTCTATTCGTTATCTACCTTCACAAATCACATCAAAAGGCTAGGATTCAAATCACTCAGGCTTTTCTATGTAAACTAGTATCACTATCAAATTCAGAAACAGCCTATTATTCCTTTACAGATGCCAAACAGGAGAGAAAATGGAGGCTGTTTGCACTTTTTTCACTCTGATTTTCTTACCTCTGCTTGAGCAAATCCTCCACATCTTTGCACATTTTCCTCCCATCCAGCAGCCGCTGTACGAGCACCTCGTAGCCAGTGTGGAAGGTGAACTCCTTGCACTGAAGACAGAAAGATAAAGAGTTCAGCTGATTTGTGCACCTAGTTTGCAAGTTTACCAGACATCTACTGTCAGTCATATGGAGCAAATTAACTTTCTGGAAAATCCAAATGGACCTTTAGGTTTGCCCAGAGCAGTGGCAGCTGGGGCAGGGCTAAGGGCGCAGGTATGGGTGAAGTTTGTCCAAAATGAAAATCTATAGAATTTTTTATTAAATCAAGTTTGGGTTTTAAACACTGAAAAAGTGAGGTGGGTAGCAAATTTTCCTGTGTGGAAAGCAGCACTAGCTGTCTTTTTGGGGAAGTCATGTTTAACATTGGGCGTGGGATCTTTGCAGAGCAGAGATGTATAAGTAGCTCTTAAGGACAACAGTTCCTCTTCCCATCTGTTTTCTAAAAGGAATGGTCAGAGTCCACTCACTGCCACAGGACTCTCCATGAGACAGTGACCCGCTCTCTAGATGTGAGTGGAGAAGTGCAGGAACCTTGTGCTCATATGACTATTGATACATGAGGTAGTGGTTGTGCCACCCAGTCAGTGGTGGGGTGTTTTAATGAGGGGATTCATCATAGCACAGGGAGACAGTTTGCTGTTAGACAACACTTGGGTTCTGATGTGCTGTTATGCCTTCCTTTGAGATTGCTGTAACAACTCTTCTCATGGTTTGAATCAGTCTGTCTCTTGTGTAAATTCAACGTGACGGGGTTTTTTTTTTAAAAAAAGTAGAAGATAGGCACATGGAGAGCTTAGGAATGTGGATGTTGGTTCTTTGGGAAATTGAAAGTCTGTGTTTCTGAGACAGTTGCCGATGAGTGCTGCTTCCCTTGCTTTTGCATTCACCACCCAATCACCTGTGCAATACATGGGATTTGCTTGTGCCTTTGGGCATTTTTGCAGCCTTCCTGCTCCATGACCCCATGTGGGAAATGGAGCCAGCCGAGGCGATCTGTGATTCCCAGCCAGCCGCACTAGGCAGGGGAGGTCACAGAGCTGAGTGGAGTTTGCTGCCCCAAAGCCAGGGCTCTCATCTCCTACTGGGGCCCTGTGCCCTCTGCGGCTCAGGGCCACATTCCTCTGCTGTGGTCTGGGACTGCAGATCCCTCCCCCATCACGCAAGTCCATGCATCAGGCTCATCCCTGTCCCCATGGTGCATCAGAGCACACCCCCCATGCATCTCAGACAAAAATATCTGAGTAATGGGAAGAAAAACAATTAGTCTTGCACTTTAATCTTTTCCCCAACTTCCAGATTGCACTGCAGCAATGGTAAATCAGAGTCACAACAAAATCAGTGTTGCAGAGCAAATGCTGGGAGCCCAGAAAGGGACGGGAATAAAGTTGTGACATGCTTCGAGTGTGGCACTGGGAGAGGATTTCTGTGTTCTACTCCTGCTCCTCCCACTGACTGACAACAGGATCAGGACAAGCCATTTTTCCTTTGAGAGCCTCAGTTAAGCAGTACATAGTGATAACGTTATTGAAAATGCAGTGTTGAATGTTATCTGAGCTTTATGTTATAGCATTATGGTAAAATCACGGACTGCATAACCATAAAGAGAGTGAATATGTTCCTTCCCTCAAGCAGCTTATGTACCATACAAGTGCTTATATACAAACCGAATAGAGTTTATACACCTCCCCGCTGTACCCTAAGCAGTTATTGTTTAATAATTGCGTTAGCGTATTGCTTTCCACCATGACTGTGAAGAAGACAGCTGTTTAAGTTTTGGGACTCGGGAGGGATCCTCTGGCAAGCGACTGTTGGACACTCAAGCTTGTGGCTTTTCTTCCTTATTGCTGGGACTGGAGAGGAACAGGGCGAGCTCTGGGCATGAGTGGGGGTGGCCGATGGCAGCCTCAGTGCTGCTCACCCAGGCCCTAGGGCTTCTGTGGAGATTTGCAGACCTGGGAGAGTGGTTTTTTGCTTCTTCAAGAGCTAGGATAAATTTCTGTAGACAATCTTTGTAAACCTACAGGCTGTAGTAACATTTCCAGTGCTACAGTTTCTTGACAGCAGTAATTCCTTCTTCCCTAATGGACACTCTTATCACAAGCAGCAGGGAGAAAGGAAAGACAGCAGGATAATGGTTCACAAGAGACATAGACAAATGCTTCTACCAGCAAAGCGCCTGCAATACAGAGCCAGGCAAGATAATAATGTAGATAAAATGATATGAAGAAAGTGCAATGGATCCACTGTAATCACTGTTGCAACCCCAGGAAAATTATAGGATTACATATGCTCATCTGATGCATATGATCACCCCTTAAGAAACAGGATCTTGAAAAAAAACCGTCAGTTTTCCTAATGTTTCCAAGGGCAAGTTACACAGACACATCCCAGGGAGGGATCCTGCTGTGAAATAAATGAAAAAAAGTAAGTTTTTGTCATTCATAGAGAAAAGTAGGAAAAGTTCTTGATAATACCCTGGCAATGGACTTGTCACTTTCCCCCCCTCCCTTTTTTTTGAGGACATCCCAATGGCAGAAGGCGTTGCTGTGGTAAAAAACTGCCTTAAGTCGCTCCCTTTGCCTGGCAGAAACCACTCTGGTCAGATGCTCCACAACCAACTCACAGGCCAAACATGTTGATTGTATATTTCCAGGTACAATTAACTACATCCCATAGCTGTGTACACAGCTTCCTTGTCCCAGAAATGCTGCCCAGAGGTAACTGAAAATATTACATGGTTTGTATCACCAGTTAGGCATACGGCTACAAGCAACAACTGGAGAGCGATAAGCACAATGTAATGTTACTCTGCCATTTCTGTTCGACATATCTCTTTGTTTAGTAAATGCTAAAACTCACTTAGTGTCTTCCACTACCTCTTTTAAACTGGTGCAGTTGCTATAATGAAAGGATGGCAAATTCTGTACATCTGAGAGAACCACTTATTAAATTCCCTAAATGGAGAATGCACCATCAACTCATTATCAACCCAAAAACAAGCACACAAACACAACAGTGTGCCAGGTGTCAACCTGCTGACCAGCGACCCTTCTAGCGGCCTGATAAAACTGCCTAATGGACTCGATTCAGCCATTTGGACATCTTGCTCTAAGCTGTAAAAACGCAAGGGGAAGAAGCAACGCCATATTAAAAACTGCATCAAGGTTCACTCTGCCTTGGTGACCAAGAGAATTAATTTTGCAGCACGTCTAACAAGCTACTGTCACGGTCTGATTTAAAGGATCCTCTGTAAGCTGCGCTGCCCCGTGTAGTGCAGCAGGGCAGTCTCGTTGGAGCTCTGCAAACGGGCCTTCATCCAGGACAGGCACTGGCATTTTTGCTGGCACCAATGCAAAGGGAACAGGTTTATGCTGCTCCCCATTGCTCATGACACACTCTGTGCTCCATCTTTTTGCCTTCCTACCTCCTTACTGCAATTAATTTCGAAATGCAAAAGCCAGATTTTGCTTATGATAACTATAGGAATATCTTAGCCCTTTAATGCATATAGAAATATAGCTGTTTAAATGTGAAATCTGTACTAGCACTTGCACATTCCCAGGTCACAGGCTTTCTACCAAGCTAGGGCACGGGAGTAGAGTTCTCACCATCCATCCTGTGCGCTTGTGCACGTGTGTGTATGCCAAGTGCAGACAGCCAGTGCCTTACTCAACAGTTTTGCTTTCTGTCTGTTGCCTGCTAACACAAGTAAGACTTGAAGCTGTTAAAAATGGAGCCGCTGCATCCACATCTGAAGGAGAGCCCAAATCTCCTCTGATGGAGGCATCGGTTCCTGCCTGCTAGATTCGTCTGGGTTTTGTCCCTGTGGCTGACCCTTGGAGAGGGATTTGGCTCCAGCTAAATGCAGGTCTAGAAAAGACTTCCTACCACAGGCACTCAGTTAATCTTTCTTCATTTTGGGAGGATCCATCTCAAAATTTGCTTTATTGTCCTCACTATGTGTTCCTGAAGAACGTGGAAGCCATGTTTCAGAAACCACAGCATCTGAAATCTAAAGCAGGGCTGCCTCAGCCTCCCAGGCAGCAGATCTGGCTGTGGTCTAAATGACATGTGCCACTAGCATGTCACAGGCTACAGCAAGGAGAGAGAGGAAACATAGCCAGGTGACAGCCTAGGTTTAGACAAGTTTAGGCTGCTATGGTCACTCACCCTGCAACATCGCTTCTTAATTTCCAACCACATCATAGCCATAAGTCATTTAAGCCTAAGTACACTGACACAAACATTTCCCTTTTATTTCAACAGCTCTTTTTCTTCTTTCATGTGTTGTACAACTGCATCCTCTCTCAGCCTCTTCTTGAATCCAAACTAACCTCTTTGCCCTTTCCTGAGATACTGGTTTTTCATTCAGATGATTTCCCTGTGTTCTTATAGTACCTGTTTAAGGCTGAATAAATCCCTGTTGGACAAGGATGATGCACTGCTACTCCAGCAAAGACCAATGGATGCTTTGTACCATGGCATTAATGTCTGCTCTCTAAGAAACACTTATGGTACATCAGATGATCGTATTTGCATTCTTCCACTATCAAATCATACTGGCAGCACCTAACTGAGCTACGATGTATTGATATATCTGCAATTTTCTCCTCTCCTGCAATTTTACTTAACGAGGTCCCAGAGCGTATTGGACCTTTTTGCCACTGATCTCTTACTCTCATTTTGCACTTTGAAATTTTAATTTTATCTGCTTTCTGTTACCCCAGGCTTGAAGGTTATCAGATACCTCCTGTACAATATGTCATTACACCTATGTGTTTCAACAACAGCTGTTTCCAGCTCATTCTTAATGTCTTATGCCAGTATCTCAAATGACTATATTGAATAAAATTAATCCTGAGACCAGCTCTTGAGATCCCTTCCTCCAGCTCAGGCATTTCCATTTCAGCACAAGCCACCAGCATCTCTCCTAGAACAGTATCTTTGCCCACTTTACAGTTGTTCTTCTCCTGCTCTCTCTGTTCAGTCCTGTTTTGGTTTTCTTTTCTAGTTTCTTAAGGATTTCCCGTGTAGCACCATAACAGACCCCACATTTTCTTTGTCAAGACAATCAAGGCAGCAAGATTGTATCACATTAAATAACTGTCTAGCCTTGATAAGCTGTCTTGCCTTTATTCTATTTTCCATTTACCGTTTTGTGTAATACTAAGCATTTGCATCGAATGGCTTTATAAAGGCTGCTATAATTGCACCACTCAGCTTGTGCTTGGGTACCTCTCAGCTGCGACTTTGTAATGATTGTAAGAACTAATGAATAGTCAAAGAACTATTTTATTTTTTAATGAAATTAGAAAAAATGCTTTAGTTAAATAATAAATATATTCATTAAATGTGTAAAACATAATCTGTTTATAATAAAATCTAGGTAGTTGCTTGGAAGAGGGTGATTTGAATCACCACCAGTAATTTGCATCATTGCCAAGAAGTGATTCCACTTAGTCAAAGCATGTGTGGCTGTGAAAGAGGATTTACTCGTTGTTATTTTAATAAAAAGGATTAGTTAATCTGCGTTGTCCAGCAGACCTATAATCAGTCGTAAGAAAGTGCTTGACAAAGGGATTTCAGTGTTGCAGGCACATTTGTAGTGTCCTGAGATTCTTCCGTTAATACTTCATGTGGGTGTTGGTCTGTGCCCCGGAGCCTGGGGATGTTCTTCTTGTGAGGAGAATCACAGCTAAGGGAGAGGCAGCATCTCCTCTTCTCTTCCCATTTACAAAAGTTGCTTCCCTCCAGTGCAATGAGCAACACTGTTCCTCCAGAGACGAGAGAAATGTTATGGGGGGTATATGACTGAAAACCACAAATTTTATGCTCTAGTTTAACCAGAACAGCTTTTCCTAGAATACTTGAAAGGAGGTATGGAAGACTGCAAGCAGAGCTGTTGACAGTAAGCACACGGGGATATGCTTTCTTCTTTCCATTTCTTTTTTCCTTTGAGGCTTAATGATGCTGCTCCCTCACATTAGCACTTTCCTAAAGAGATGGGTGCCCTGGGACTGCGCCATCCCATCTGGCAGAAGTTTCTCCACAGGCAATCACACAGGTAAATTGGGAATTAATAGTGGGAGAGATTATTCACAGCTGGCTCTGAGCTGGTTTCTGCAGCCATGAGGGAGAGGCTCTGAGGATTTTGGTTTGGTAAATGAAGGCTGCAAGTGGGAAGACCAATGGTGTCAGCTCCCTGCCCAGAGGGTAGAAAGTTCAGCACAAAGACAGCTGGGGAGTGACATAGTTTCTTCTTACCTGCTGGTGGCACAAAGCTGAATAACCTTGTGCCAAGTCTTGTGTCTGTAACTACCTGAGAATCAACCTTACAGCACATCTCTTCCCCAAGCCTTGTGCTGCTGGGTGCTCAGAGAGGGGTGCAAGGCTTTTTGAAGACCAAGCATCTACGTTTTGAAGTGACAAGGGTACTATTGCAATAATATCAAGTAGGAAAGACTGAAATGCTTTATTGGTTACTGAAGCATGGTTTTGGTAAATAGCTATTACAATGGACTAAGCCGAACCAAAAGGCCAGGTTGGACGGGGCTTTGAGCAACCTGGTCTAGTGGGAGGTGTCCCTGCCCAGGGCAGGGGGGTTGGAACGAGACGATCTTTAAGGTCGCTTCTAACTCTAACCATTCTATGATTCTAAAAATATCCAGGCTTGCGGGCAAAGCACTCACTCAATTGTACACCCTTGCTTGTCCAGTTACTAATATTCAGAAAGTGACGTGAATTGATCAAGTCATCGTGGTTGTGCGTAGGAACTGTGGGCTCTTCATTTGTGGCTGGTTTTCTTGGAGCATTTCTAATCCCATCCTGCGACCCGGCTTGCCCACCCAGAACTTTTTTTAGAGGTAGTTTCCATACCACAATTCATACCTCTACCTGCTCCTGCAGGATAATTGTAGACAATCATAGAATCACGGAATCTTAATCATCAGCAGCTTAGCATCTCAGCTGCTTTGCAGCTGAAGTGGTATGTCCTGTTTGGCAAGTGCCACTGCAGCAAGCTGAGGGGGAGCTGCCGTTCTGGCTGTCAGCAAAAAAAGGCCTCTTCCCCAGCGCCACTGCCTGCAAAGCTGCTCACCTGCTTTTCGCGAGGAGCTAGGTCCTAGGTGGTACAGAGGGAGAGTAACCCCCAGGATACAGCACAGCAATAACACGGCTCTGACGGGGAGGAAAGGCTGGAAAAGTAATAACTGCGGTGCAGGCACTGGGTGCGTTACTTGGAGCGTGGCAGGACGGTGCTGAGCTACTGTGGTGATAAAGACAGTATCAAAATCTGCACATTAACTAGTTTGCACATCTAAGGCTGCAAGTGGTAGTGGTACAAGCACTGACAGTTATAGTGTAGCTATCAGGTGTTCTTTTAGCCTAATGACCCTTCATTTAGGAATTATTTGAAAAGCCTTATCTGCAAATATTCAAAAAATCTTAAAAAACCAGAACACCTTCTCTTAAGTTTGAAAATATTTAACTATAAAAGTGCATTCCTTGTCTTTGTTCTTAATGGTATTTTCCCAAGGCTTTTATCAGAAGTATTATCAAGATGGGTTTTGGACTGAAAATGATAAATGTTGCTAAATCACCTAAATAGTGTTCAGTGTTCATATAGGTTTTCAAAAGAGAAAAAAAATTGAAACTGAATCTTGTTATGACTGACTTCTTTTGCATCTCATTTAGTTAGGGTAAACTCTTGACAATTTTAGTAAAACAAAAACTTAACATTCATTTTTCCAGGTTCATAAATGAAATAACTACCAGTGTGAGGAGGAAGTTTAGAAAGAACAGGGGATAGTGAGTTTTGAACAAGCATCGTTCTGCCAATGTCTTTTTCAACTGTCAGAAAGAAATCCTTTCTATCCACAATTGTATCGCACATGGTATCTCAGTCCTGAATTGAAAGAAAGTTGTTCTGACTGAGTTATATCGATGAATTATATCATTGCATCATACCACTGTGTACTGGCACTGCTTAAAAAGAGTGTTTCTAGATCCTGATCTCTTGATCTGCTAGTCTCCTTGCCAAGGGCTCTATCAAGGGCTGAGTATTTACTGTAGGTGAGCAGCAAATATAATATATATATATTATATATATATATATGATATAATAGCCAACAGTCAAACATGATTTATAATCTCAAAGTACGTTTGACTGGGTTGGATATTTTCTGTCATGTCATAGTCTTTCACTGGAAGTGAATCACTTGTTTTGTGTTTCTTCCCCCCCCCCCCCCCCGATACTTTACAATTTTCTAGCATTTCTAGGAATATATTCACATGATAACAAGTGTTTTGGGAAGTTTACCACTCTTTTTCTGCTCCACTCAACCTATCCTGAAATAAATAGTGAAATAAAATGGGATAGCAGTAAGCACTGCTAATTTGTATACATGATGTCCAGGCGACTGTTTAAATCCCCGCTGCAGCTCAGCTGTGATACTGAGGAAGGGTGCCTGGGCCTGAGGTGGCCCTGGCGCAACAAGAAGCGGTTAGGTACCTGGTGATGCTGTCCTAGTTCTGCTCTACCCCAGCGAGATGTGAAATAGTCTTTTCTCATGATAAAATCCCAGGTTCTCAACCTGGCCCTCTGCTGCATCATCCTGAAAATGTGTTAACAGCTGAAAACCCAGCTGTGCAACCTCATTAATAGGAGAGGACATAACTGGGGTAAGGTCATCGGTCTCCCAAACAGAAGGGAATTGCAGCGGAAGCCTCTTACCGAAACAGTCTCCTCTGACCAATGCCTGGTGTGATTTGAGTCCTTTTCTATAAATTTTCATGTGGTAACAAACCGGTTAATGAGTTTAAAAGCATACGTCCATGCTGCATACTGCTGTACCATGTAAGAGCTCCTTTTTCTTACTGGCTAGAACTGGTTGGAATGGATGGGAATCCAATGGTTGCTCATGCTTTCCAGGATCAAACTGACTACAGAATTTATACAAACTTAAAAAAAACAGTACTTTTTAAAAAAAGTATATGATTTTTCCACATAAGTAGAAAAAAGCAAAGAAGAGCAGGTGGGCTGGAGCTGGCCATATAACATTTCTGTCATTTCTTGTAAATTCACTCTTTGCACATTAGAAACGTAAATGTTTGCTAAGGATGTAGGTGGCCATCTTGGGACTTTTTTGTGGTAAGTCAGGAGTTGACTCGGGCATTTTCAACATGAGGCTTGGTTTGCAATTTCACTGCAGCCTGTTACTTAAATCTGCAATGCAATACTTTTCATGGGGAGCAAGCAGTATTTATTGATAGACATAGCACAGATGTGAACCTTGAATGGGACCTTCAAAAATCAGAAGAAAAAAAACATTGCATTTGTAGCACTCCAATTGCTGAGCTGCTAGGTTCCATCTTGGGCTTCCTCCTGTAATGAGGTAGGCTAGAGAAGTTCAAATGAAAGCAGAGATTCTCATCAGACTTCAGTTCTGCAGCAGCTAGGATATTCAGAAATAAATTGAAATTGAGATTTCACAAACTTCACAGTAGCATTGCAAAACTGGTGACACTGAGCAAACCAGTAGCTTCCCAGTGGTCTTTTGCTCTCTACAACATTGTGGGTTTTCTCTGAGAAGAAAATGGTTGTTTTAGAGTTCTGCTGACAAGACGAATTTGCTCCTCAGCTTCCTGAGCCCTCGCCCTCCTCACTGGCATCCTGGACTGCTCATGTGTTATGTATTAGGCACTCTTATAGCCACGGCATGTTGCTTGGCTCTCTTCATGTTTTAATCACCCCATCATTTGCATAGCTACAAAGTGATGGCTGCAGAAAAGCCTTGTTAACTTTTGCAGGTGGTTTGTTGGATGGCAAACTAATGGCACACAGGGAACAGGCTTGCAAAGTCTCAGTTCCAGCCTAATAAAAGGACTCTGCTGGTGCTTATTACCTCCACTTTAGCTTCTCTTCTTAATACTTTAATTAAATAACGTTTATTCTAGGGGAAGAAAAACTGTAGCTTAATTTTTGCTCTCTTTGTAAGAGTGCAAGATTTTATGGTGGTTTTGTTTTGTTCGTTTTTAATTTGCATAGCAGTGTTTTTACATCTCATACCATGATTAATCACAAAATCAGTCCTCTGAGCTTTAGCCACAGGACTGGAGAATGTGACAGCGATCTCTGAACTTTCAGCTTCTTTCAAACGTTACATAGGAGGAGCTTTGCCTTTTGGAAGGCAGAAATAGAGCTTCAGAGACATGCTGTGATATCACCACCTTTCAGCTGCCCATCTGCCCATCCCTCATGATGAATCAATTCAGGAACCTTCCACAAAGGGTATGAGCAAAGTCAGGAAATTGAAACCTTGTGCCGTCCTTTTTCACAAGAACACCTTCTTTGTCCTGAGTAGGAGGAGAGCATCTCTCTTAATTTTGAGACGCTCTCATTTACTGTTTTATTCCAAGTGTCTTGTATTGTAAGGCAGCTAGGGAAAACAATGCACCTTCTCTTGAATTGCACATATTCTACCAGGTTGAGATTATACTGTCATTTGCCCATTTCCACTGGTTTTCACTGACTTCAGCCTTGACCTGAAGTTCCTGCAGGTGGAGGTCTCAGGATGTTTCTGACCACCTTCAGGACGTGGCATGCTCCTACTGCACAGCAGTTCAGACCGCTGATGCTTCTGCGCTAGGAAAAGGAGAAAGGGGCCAGCAGCCAGATGTGCATCACAAGAAAAAGTATGACAAAAAGATAGGAATCGATTCAGGAAATTCAGATACAAGAAACTTCTGGAACACCTTTGTGGATGGGGATAGTGAGAAATGGGACAGGAGGAAGGAAAATCCCTCGCTAGTTTTAAATCAGAGTTTGATGTAGCTATATGACACAGGCTTGAGGTGGCGGCATCCCTTTATATTTTCTCCTTGTGGTGAGACACACCTAAATGTGTATATTTTCTTGATGTGGTTAGACAACAGCTAAACTCATTAAGTATGGTGGCTTCTTCCCAGGACCCAATAGAGAAGCCTGATGTGCGCATTCGCACCTGCCTTTCGTAAGGCACAGCAGTCTTTTGCCATGGTCAATGATGAAATCAGATGTTGCTTCAGTCTCTTATTGAATAATATCAGCTACACAAGAGAAACTGGAAGTAAAATAAGGAGAAATAGTATCTTAAAAGTAGATGATACTTCTGTTTTATACAAAATAATAGTCAGAGTTTATTTTTGTTTCTATTCCTCTTTAGTTCATCTGTTTCCAGGTCTCTTCTCTTTTAGAAGAGAGCTCCTCTCCTCCTGCGAGCACTGTGGGGTAGGTCCCAGACCGCTGGGAGTGAGGCAGCATGAAACAACCCTGAGTTGCTGAGGTACAGAGACAATTGTTCAGAAGGTCATGTAGAGCCACGGGAAACAGACCTGCTTAGCTGGTACATCAATTCATTAAAAAAACTGTGTGTCTTTCTCCTCCTTGTCTTGTAAAACTTAATTGTTTCCTGGTAGTCCTGAAAAAGGCACTAAATACAACATGCTGCTGCACCCACGCTCTCCACTTCCCCTATAAGATGAGCCAGGCATTTTGTTAGCGGTCTTTCCTGGCCTGTAGAGAAAGGTAAAGCTTCAGGAAATGTTGCCAGAGTCTTGCTGTACAAGGGAAATGAATTAAATATTTAGTTCATTTCTTAGTGAGACTTACTGCAATAGCTACATATTACCATTTCCATTTTACAACAGATCCTCACCACTTAATCATTTTCAACATATCCTGTTACTCAATACGATGCAACATATTCTTACACTCCGTTAGTATGGTGTATGACAAAGTCCTGGGGAATTGTGCAATCCAACAGAATAAAATTATCTTTAGGCTTTCAGAAATTCTTAAAGGGCAGCGGGATTCATTTAAGTAAGTTAAGCAGTTTTTCCAGATGGGACAGTTATGCCAGTATTAGATTTCCTTCTGGGAGGCATTGCTCTGCGTTTGCTCCCACTTGCATAAATGTCTGTCCTGCCTTATATAAAAATAATTTAAAATCATTAATTTGGGGGGTTTTAGGAATTGCTGAATCAATGAGGTATTTAGCTGGATTACCCCGTTTCTGCTGCAAGCTCCTAGGGTATAGGAAATGGGCAAGATCTACGTAACTGGGTATACACTAAGGGATTGCACCAGCATAGCTACTTTTGAACCCTTTGAGCTGTTGGAAGTGTTGCATCAGCCCGACTGCCACGCACAAGGTGTCCATTCACTCAAAACTGCCTTCTCTTTTAACCAGTAAGAATAAAATTCTTATTCCACTCGCAAAGAGCCTCAGCGTTATCTGCCTCAGGAGTGTTTTATGTTCTCATGAGCTTCTCTCATACAAAACGAAATACTATAACTTCTAAAGTAGGGTAGGAAACAGTTTGCTTGCCCAGCAAGTTTATGTAAGATTTTAAAAGTCCACATTTCACCTCTTGCCAACAACAGCAACAGAAAACAACAAGAAAAGACATTCACATTGATATAAAGAAGAAACTTGCTCTGAATCAGGCAGATCTGATTGAGACATCCCCCTGCCTAAGCTGGCACACTGTCCACCATCTGCTGTCTGTATAAGGAAGCGGAATTTCATTTTAATCTCTCCTTTCTCTAGCTGTTTTACTTGTGGATAATCTACAGTAGCAGAGGGAAGGCATGCCTGGACTCCAGGCTGCGGGTAGGGTAGACTGTGGGCAATGTCCCAGCTTCAGCTCCTGTTCCAGACAACATCTCCCCCCTGCAGAGCTCCCAGGACCCCAGAGGGCTTGTTTTTATGAGTTTGGTCTCCTCTTTGGTTAGAAATTTCACCTTAAACCTCCATCTCCAGAGGAAGCCTTCACCACATGTGAACTTTCTCATCAAAACCCAGCTTTATCTTCCAAAACAGCTCCCCTACTTCCAGTAAAACTGTGTTTTCCCACCACAAAAAAGGTTTTGTCAAAAACATGAGTCCTAACCGAATGTGTGCCCAGGGTATTTCAGTTGCAGGTGCCTCCTTTCCTTCTGGTGCTCCTGGGGATTTCCATCCTGCTGAGCAGCAGCCCCTAGAGCTGTTTGTCAGTCCTGACTTGTTAACAACCCTTCAGTAATTACAGCACCTATTGCAAATAGGATGAAGCGATGAGACTGAGCCCTCAGTGTTGTTGAACACCTAGTTTCTTTTTTCCTTTGCCCCCACCCTTTCTTTTTTATTTTTCTTTCATTTTAGGAATTAATTAGGCCTGGACAAATTGAGAGCAGCACCAAATAGCATCTTGGTTTGAAGAGTTGTTACTTTAAAGAAAAAAAACCTGTTGTGTTTATTTATTTATTTGCTCTGAATGGAACAACAGAAACTGGTATCTCTCAGCCAGCCCAAGCTGGTCAATTTTCATTTAATTCTCAAGACTCAGAGTAAATAACTGTTGCCTTTCACTTCAAGTGAAAATGAAGTTGCACCAAGAGTGTTCTATCAAGAGCTATGGAACTTTTCAGTTCCTCAGTCTTGTTCAGTGATGTTTTTCCACCACTTTGAAGAAGTACTAAATTCCATTTATAGTAAGGAAGCAATTCTTTGGGGAACTGAAAAGCTGTTAGGATCTACATGCATATTTTCAATATGGTTTTTTTTTTTTCTTAACCTTGACACTCTGAGCAACCCTGAGTGATCCCCGTGCAGAGCCATGCCCCCCAGCCCTCGCCTTGTCCTGGCCTCAAATCCCCAAATTCTTACTGAACAACACAGTGAACTTTGTACGTTATTGAACTGTGGCTGCTGCGAAAAGTTTTATTACAAAACCTAGATTAAACAGGAGATGAAATAAGCGTTTTCTGTGCCATCTGCCAGCCAGAATCTACCTTGCTGCAGTATGGCATGAAAACAAAATTAGAAAAAAGGTCTTTTTGAGCTAAAAGGATCTGAACAATAACCAAACAAAAAGAAAAAAATCTGTTTATGAAGCAGCCTTATTTGCCTTCCATACAAGTATGCAATGAGAATCACTGGGCTGAAATTCAGAGTCTTCCACTGTGCCTGCAAAGCAACACAAGGTCAGTGTCCCTGGTCAGTGACTGTGAACTTTGAAGAACGAGAAGCGGTGCAGCTCTGCGCTGCTGCATTGCGGGACTGTAAGTCTTGTGGGAGGAAAGGGATGGGTCATGAATCACCCAGGCCTGCAATGAAAAAAATATGTTGAAATGAGATTGGCAGGGAGACTCTGAGATTCAGCCTGGAGAATCTGTCGTGGGAGGAGAGGCTGAGAGCTGGGATTCCTCAGCCTGCAGAAGAGATGGCTAGATGTGTGTAAATACCTGGTGGGAGGGAGTAGGGGAGATGGAGCCAAGACTTCAGTGGTACCCAGTGACAGGGCAAGAGGCAATGGGCACAAATTGAAATACAAGAAGTCCTGTTTAAGCATTAGGAGGGTTTTTTTTGCTGTAAGGCTGGTGAGACAGTTTGCCCAGAGAGGTCGTGGGGTCTCCATCTTTGGAGATACTCAAAATGTGGTGCTGGACAAGCTGCTGTAGCTGGCCCTGCACCAAGCAGGGTGTTGACTGGACAGTCGCTTCCAACCTCAGCTATTCTGTGACTCTGCCATCAGAAAATGCACCTCAACAGGCTGCTTTAGCAAACCAGAGGACACCCTCCTTGATCCTTGCGTGAAGTGCTGTTACAGATCCACAGGATCCGTTTCAAGCCGTGTGCAACAAATACTTGTTTAACTCTAGGTGGTGTTCATTAGACATGTCTGTGTACGTGTGGGTGAAAAGGGAGTTGGTGACTCACCTATTCCATATTTAAAATGCACACCCATGGCACAGTTAAAGTTGGCGTAAATAAGAATCCTCCTTTTCTCTGAGCCCAAGCAAAACCAAGCAACTTTTGCAGAGCAGGACAGATCAAGACAAACCAGACATAACTGCATAAAAATATTAACAAAATTGTCACGGTGACTTCATCAATCAACCAGTTTAAGCAGTCAAAACCCCTAGATAAGGCGTTTAGTTGTAGCATGGTCATCAGAAAACTTTAATAAAACTTAATTACTTAACTGTCTAATTATTTTCAATCACTGACCTAAAATGAGCTTTCTGGAAACCCATTAATCTACCTGGTCTGGAAAGCCTTCTGCAGCCTTAGGACTAGCCCACTGTGTTTAAACCTCCCCCAGATACTCTTCTTCCTCATAGGGAAGACGCTCAGCCTGATGTGCCACATGCAAGCAATAGCTGAGCACATAACCAGAAGCTGCAAACATAAAACCCTAGTCCTCCCATTTGAGCTCATCACCAAGGAAATGAACCACCCCAGATATGCTGTACTTGGTTCCTCACACTCCCTCCTAGGTGCTGTTTTAGGAACAAGGGAGGTGGAAGCAGCCATTGACGTGTTTGCCTTGCTATCAATATCTGTGCTGGGAGTGTTAGTTCAGTTGAGCTTCATTTTAGCTGTTGTGCTCTGCTTGGAGTGATTTGTGAAGCACCAGTGTTTCCATGGCCACAACACCCAGTCGGGTTTTCTACTTGTGATTTCATGTGGTTTCAATGACTGTTGCAAGATCGCACCCCCCTTCATGGGTGCTTCTCATTGCCCCAGTAAGCTAAGCGTCCTTCCCAGATCTGCTGGGGGAATGTAGGAAGAAATTGCATGTAAAAAAAAAAGAATAGAGCAGCCTCTTCCATGGAGATGAAGTTGACCTCACAACAAACACAGACATCAGCTGGGCAATAGGTTCAACTTTTCTGAGTTGGTTCCCCCTTTATTTCCCGTTTCCGCACGTGCCCACCAGTGATGGCTTGTCCTGGATGTAAGGAGGGCCACAGCCATACATCTGCCACTAGTCACGCTTTCTGGAGTCCAGAGAGATGCAGTACGTACCGACACCAGAGCCTGGTCTGTCTATGCGCCAGGGGCATTATTTATCTCAATTTGCCTTGTGTCAGGAGATACAGATACATCTGCTGCAATCAAGTTCAAATGAAACTTGGTGGGGAACCACTTCCACAGCTAAGATGCCAGGGTGAAGGGTTTGGCAGCCACATCCTTCCCTGCCCAAGCTCAGCCATGCCTTGGGCACAGGGGCTGGCAGGAGCCCCCACCAGCCCCCATCCCTCCCTCCTGACAAACCTGCCTGGTCTCGCTTCCTCCTCGCAGACCTGCTTCAAAACAAGAGGCCCTGCACTCTACAGGAAAGCAGGGTAGCTCCTGGGGTGAGAAAGACTTCCTTTTTTGAGTAAAACAGTTGATATTGTATGTCTTCAGTACATGGCCTAGTAAGTCTAGAAAATAGTTTTACTGTGACTTTTACAATCATCTCTGCACTCTTTTACCACAGTTAAGAGTCTTACTAGGAGTTAAATTATTTATGAAACTAATTACATCCTTTTTTGGCATATATAATAGGCCTTTGCGTGAAAAAGCTACAGTAACAGTTGAGAGGTTCACCTGCGAAGTCAACTTTCCTTTGAACCTGATGTGGAATATAGCCTGAAGTCAAAACAAGAAAGATTAAGAAAGCATCTTTGTTTGTAAGAGGCTCTTTATCTTAAGCACTTCCATGGCTCCCACTGCTGTATCATCTGACCATAATTGTGGGTACTGCATAGGTAGGAATGTGGTCACGAGAAGTCCACAGCAGGGCAGGGAGGCAAATCTTGCCATCTCATGTTCAATGCCTGCATCATATTTGCTGGCGTGTATCTCCAGCTCACTCATGCTTTTAAATCTGAGAATCCACAAACCCTGAGCTCATCCCACAGCTGGGAACAAACAAGCACTTCACACTTTAAGCATTTTCGGGTTTTTTTGTTTTTTTTTTAAATCCTAAGCACCTTAGGAGCCCCTGACACATTTTTTTAATTGACGTGGCCACTTGATTTTGATTCAAAGCTGCCCAAGGGAATAGATCTGCTCCCACTCAACTCTGGGCACTTTGGAGCCTGCCCCAAAACCAAATGCCTCCTTTGAAAGTCTTCCTTGTTCCCCCTTCCCAGGTGGGAGAGGCAAAGCCAGTAAATGATGCCAGTAAGCTCCTACCTTTGGCCAGAAATAGCTGTGTTTCACAAGATTGCAGCTGGAGCGTTGAGCAGCATGTAGGAGAAAAAACAAAATAGAAGGAAAAGGCAATAACAGGCATTTCAGAGGAAAAGCAAAGGATGAGTACAAGGACATAGAATGAGACTTAGAAAGCCACTCAGTATTTGTGACAGAAGGGGAAAGATTTTCTTGATTAGTGGGTTTTGTAACAAAAAAAATAGTGTTACTCAGATCTCTGCCTATTAACGTAACCCTGTTAATATGAAACTCAGCTGGTATCGCAGCCGTACTCACCATTAACATTGGAATTTACCTACCTGTCTAACAGGATGCTAGAGAAGACAGGTAACATCTGTTACATTTGTACAGCACCCCAGCAGAATGTTAATCCAATTGCGACTGCCCTGCACTGGCTATCAAAACTGATTTATATTTTCATCTCACTAATATTTTCCAAAAAATATTGTCGGAGGATAGAGAACTTCTGCTGAGGAGCATATTTTACTGGAGGCTTTGAGCAGCTTTGCCTTAAACTATTACAGAATGTGTGGAGGATACAAAAACAAAAATTATAATTTTAAAATACACTAGTTTTAGCCCAGGCCATGGTACAAAGAAAATAAAAAAAAATAGCACAAGTGTGAAACTTTTAGTGTAGTACTGTCACTGCTACATTTAATAAGGGGAAAGAGAAATTAAGGCACTGCTACATTTAATAGAGGAAAAGAGAGATTAAAATTTATACCTGAGGGACAATTTGCATCTTCCTGAAAGACAGCACACCCTGTTCTTAGGAAGTTTGAGGAACTTTGGGGAGGAATGAATGGTGCTCCTTTTCTGCTCGTTGGGGAAGGTCTGCTGCTTTTAGGGTTTCTCTACGTATTTTACATCGCGATAGGTACTAAAGAAACTTCTGCCTATCCAAAAGTGTCCTGATGGTAGGAGCAGAGAGTAGTTGCATCAGGGAGGGGGTGCAGCAGTGTCCTTAGGCAGGTCTTAGAGAGCAGAGATCTGTATTGAGAGATCTACTGTGGTGCAAATACACTTTTTGGGTTTTAATCATAAAGATGGTTTCCATTCGTGGTGCAAATCGAATAAAGGAGATAATTGCTCACTGAAGCAAACCGAGCAAATACATTTCCTTCTCACTCATGGGCATAACAGAACCTCATGAATGCGAAAATAATTGCTGACCTTGTGATTTGGGGGGGGCAAGCTGCACTCTTGTCGCATTGTGCAATATCCTGTAAGTTTTCATTTTAAAAGACTTATTATTGCATAGCTAAAACTACCATCCTGCAAACGGATATATTTCTGCCCTGTTAATCAAGCTTAGCAATACAGTGTTTCCAGCCAAACGATATTAAAAACAAAGATGCTTTCCTTCAAGGAAGCTGTTCGCTTCAAAGCCAAGCAAGGATTATAGTCATGTTAATGTGACTAAGCACAGGAGAGAAGTTTAGGGAAGAAGAGCCATAAAGAACTGGCCTGGCCAGATTCTCAACTGGTATTAATCACCCTAACCCTACTCCAGTCCATGAAGTACGCCTGATTTATTCTTGCTAAAGACCAAGACCTTGAAAAGTAAATATACCAAATGTACTGGTTCTGGCACGTTTTTGAAGGAAGTCCAGCAATGCAAGGGCTGAAGCTCCCTGGGCAGCGCTGGCTTGCAGTTGTGTTCTACCCTGCGCCTTGGACTGTGCAGTTAGTAGCTGTATAAAAGAGGAGGCACAGAAAATCTCATGTAGGTGTGGTCTGGCACAGTTAGGGGTTACTATGAAAATTAACTTTTTTATTTCCTTGTTACATTTTTTTTTTTTAACTGTTCAAATTTGGTACGGCAGTGGGGGAGGGGAGGGCTTCCTAGAAGTGCGTTTCACTGAAATGTGTTCTTGCCTTTGCCCTTCTATTTCATACCAAGAGAGGGTTTACCCTGAAGCGCAGGTGGATAGAAAGAAAGCACAAGCAGCAAATACGCCATGCAGGGTCTGTTCTACTCAGCCCGATAAGAAAATGGCGGGAAGAATTCATATGCCTTCGTGTCTGTCTTTAAGTCAATCCTAGATGCTGGAAAAATGATTGGCCAGACAAGAGGCAGCCACATAACATCCTGTTTATCCAACTTTGCAACGTTAGGGTTTTGTTGTCTTGTTTTCTTCCTTAAAACCTCTACTGCAGAAGCAATTGCAGGAGAACCTCAGATTACCCTTGAAAGAGAAATGACTAGGGTTGTTTTACCTTGTAATTGCAGGGAAAGAGCTTAAAAACAAGACACCAAAAGATTCTTCAATCAAATGTCAAAGAAAAAGAACAGAGCATTAGCTACTTGCTTTCGTAGTCACTGTTTTTAAGGCAGTTGAGGGTATTTGGGCTTAGCTCTCGGGCGTCACATCTAGTGTTTTCTACCTGTGCTGCTTCGTGGCTCCTGGGCGCCTACGTGCCTTGTGCAAGCCCTTCTGCACTTAAAAGGGGGTGCAGACTCTGTAGGTGGGTGAGCAACAGCATTTTGCACCCAGCCGGCTGGCTTTGCTCTACAAGCAAAGCGGAGAGAATGCAGACCGTAATTGGTAACGATTCACCTGCTCAGGGGAGCTGCTCCGAAAACCGAGGACACTTGCTGCAAGTCAAGTACCCTTAGGGCTATGCCACAGCCAAACCCGTCTCCCTTTTAAAAGCAGTTTCTGGGCCTAGTGCAGGAACTGGGAATGTCAATCGTTTTAATGTGGACTGCATATATTCTTCACAATGCATCCTTCGGCAAACACTTACACCACCAAACCATATGTTTTGCTTGGAGACAAATTTTTTTTTTATGAAACTAAATTCTGAACATGGAACAGGGTTAAATTAGTTTTAAACTATCTATAGAACAAAGCTGTATTTTAAAAGATTTTTAAATACAGATATATTGAATATAGGAAACACATGGGAAACGCTCACTTACCCAAAACGCATCTTTAAACTGCATCTGTGTCATTATTATCGCTCTGCGGAGAGGGAGGAATCCTTCAGCAAGTTCCTTCTCAGATGAGAGCAGCAGCAGCAGCCACAGCACTGAGCTTTGCTGCTGTAGCCCGGCCGAAGCGGAGAGTGAAGCACATCCACAGGCCTGGCTCTTCTGAAGTCAAGCTGGTGAAAAACAGCATTGGGCAGTTTCGGGCAGCTCGGCGTAATGACCTATGGCTGCGAAGGGACAGCCGGGAAAACTGCTGTTGCTCACACAGAGAGACATGCACGCACTCAGCACCCTAACCCCAAACCTGTTTCGCTTCTGGTAAACAGTTAATATTGAAATGAGGAAGCAAGGAGATGTCAAATGATGTCAGACCGCTCCTTGCCATGTGTGCATGTGAGCAGCTGGCAAATTAAAAAAAATAAAAAGAGGAAAAAAAAAGAAAAATTCAGTGATATGATTTGATCAGCTACAGGAGGAGAGAGAGCAATGAAAATGCAAAGGAAACCAGCACAATACAACGAGATAAGCTGTGGAGGAAATTAGAGTCAAACTATCATGTAACGCTGTGGTCTTACAAAGAAAAAGAAGCAAAAGAAATGCGTGTGCCACATTTCTCCAGTACGTTCTGGGGCTGGCAGAGGCCCAGGTATTTGCACACGGGAAGCGTAGCTCAAAGTTGCATTTTGCAACTGAAAAGGCTTTTCAAGACCCTGGTTAAATTAAGAACACTGGAAAGCATGCAGGTGTTCCCACACTTTTAGATACCTGTATGTCTATATAGAGAAGACTTCTGATCTGCATGCCCTCCTGCAAATGTTTATATGAGTAAGCGAGATATGTGGAATTTAGAAGTAAAATCCAAACTCTTGAAAAAACTTGTGATAAGAGAGCTTAGAGTTTATTAGCACCAGGACCTAAAGTGAAGCTTCACAAGCAGACATCCAAGCTGGCAGCATGCCCAGCACACCACTGACATGGAGTGTTTCAGACAGCTAGTTCAATAAGCTAACTGATCTGTTACAGTGCAGCTGCAAATAATTGATAATAAGGTAATATATCTAAAGATTCCATGAAACCCTCTTCAAAATACCCATCCTACAGGTGAGGTTGCCTTGGCTCACCTCCTTAGGATGTTTTAAGGATTCTTAAATTCTGTGTTTTTAAATACTCACTGCCATTTTCAGAGGGTAGGAAAAAAGAAAAGCAAAAAAAATGCCATGGTTGCCTGTGCAAAAACGTCTCCTTCCACACCAAGAACACATCAGGACTTACTGCGCTATAACTAATGATCATTGCTCCTCATGCCGGAGTGTTGCCTTTTTTCTTGCTGACCCTGTGGCACCAGGGCACAGGTGAGGATGTCTCGCAACTTCGCTGAGCTCCAGCGGGGCACAGAGATCTGCTCAGAGAGGTCCACAGCAGCTGGTGGCTGGAGTCACCGATAGTCACTCCACCAGCAATTTGTAGCCGGTATTTTAGAGAATTGGCAAGTTTCCTTCCTGGTGGCCTGAAGAAAACAGGGAATGTGCAGGGACTTTGAAAGGGAAAGTGAAGTGCAAGCAAAGGAGGACGAATGAGAGAGTTTGCAGGGCCAGAGGTATGAAACTACTTTGATTGTCATGAGCAGCAGGAAAAATGCATCACCACGTGACGGGGGAGAAGGAGAAACGCGAGAATTCACTCGCAGAGGGTGCTGAGGAGGAATGGGTGAACCTTTCTTCCACAAGGGAAAATTCCCTGAAAAAATGTATTTTGAAGGCATGGGTGGTCCATCTGGTCTGTAAGGAGGAAAAAAAAATTAAAAAAACCCAAAATCTCCATCTTTCTGAAATTAAATATTTCTTCTTACTGTTTCCAAATTACAGCTTTGTTTTGAAATGGATAGCTAAAGATGCGTTGAGTGCATTTTTGTGCTCAAAAATAAGCTACTTTCTCATTATTTGTCGTCTGGCCTCCAACACAAAAGTAAGTTATTTGATTGAATCTGGCGCTGAGCTCTGTGCCTGCATCTGTCCCACCCAGGAGTACTGGTGTGGCAGTCACCTCCCTTAGGAGCAGCCAAGGATCTCTCTGTCTGCCATAAGCATGGGGGGGTAGCTTTGTGCTGCAGAAGAGCCCAGAACAATCATGTTCCTGGTTCAGGTATTCTGATGAGCTGTCAGAAATTAGCTAGTGTGAGTTGTAGCCCTTGGCTCTGACGAAGCAGAGCTGGTGGGCAGACACTTGATTTAGAAGTGTCACTGCTCACGTGTCCCTGTGTGGCTGGGGTATGTCGAGGTGGTGCTGTGCCTTGCAGGGGTAGCTGGGCTCTGGAAAAGGGAGACAATGATCCCCACCCTGCAGCTGAAGAAGCTGAAGCCTGTAGCAAATGGTCCTGGCAAGTATGTCAGTGCTGGAGGCGAAGGACTGGGACAGGGAGGGTGGGATGCTGATGAGGGAGTCTTCTCCAGGTGGCTGTGCCTTGCATCTGCCCCAGATGTGAGTAATGCATCGTCAGCCAGCTGTGCCAGCATCGGGCACAGAATCCATAACCCCATGTGGCGTATTTCCTCCGTGCGCAGCAGCACCACCTCCGCTTGCCCAGGGGGTGCAGGCGTATCTCTGCAGCTGGTAAAGAGCGCTCTGCAGTCTCAGCTGTACCGCCCCGCTGCGCTGGCCGTGACTGCGTTCAAGAACACTGATAAGGATTATTTTCCTTTTCTCCCGTAAGTCAAAGCACCAAAGAATATCTAAATACCTTGCAGTGGGCATCTGCTAAATTTATACGGAGCTGGTCTACTACAACTGCTGGTTTGTAGGCTGCAATTACTTGTTGTAAGCTTGTATCGTTTAGCAGAGCTGGAAATATTACTCAGAAATAGCGGTTCCCAATAGCTGTCTGTCTTAAAAGACACATCAGCCTCCTGTCCGCTCCAGAAACTCATCCTTGTCCCTTTCCCAAGCAGAATAGTCTTGCAAGTCTTTTGTAAAACTCTCATGTTGAATGCTGCACTTGGAGAAGTAATCTTCCAAAAGCCGTCCTCTGAACAGGAACATGATTAATAAATGCTGTATCTCATGATCAAGTTAATATTTTGATGTGAGTGGCCTGGGTTGTACAAAGGCTGGAAAGGCTGAGCCTGGGAGGGAGCTCAGCGGGGCTGAGGGAAGGGGAGCAAAAATCAGTGAACCTTGCTATGCTTCTAACAACTGTAATGCCATCTACTGAAATCGCCTTGAACTTCATGAAATCTTCCCCTGCAAAACAGTTACATAGATATTTGTGCCAAACAGAAGCATTTGCAGTGGATAAGTGAGTGGGACTAGGGTGGCAGTGACAAGTGATCAGCTGCTCGTTCGTTTATTTGGTTATTGACAGGCCAGGTCCTTTGGAAACCTGCAAGGCCCTTCCTCTCCCCTTCCTCATCTTTTTAACATGGCTTTTCATCTAATCTTTGCATACAGCTCCATTCAGAAATTCAGAAGCGTCAATAACAAGCTTTAAGCAGAACGCTTCCACAACAGCCACTGCACCTTCCTTCCCACCCCTGCTCTGAAAGGTTAAAAATCACCTGTTTATCTGTTTTCTCTGTTTGATGAGGCCAAGAACCAGTCTCCAGGCCAGAGTATTGGGGTTTTCTTTCAGTAATTAAAATTGTTTGGCAAGAGAATGTACCATTTGAATCTGTTCTGTAGTGGAAAGCGAGGAGACGTTTGTTTTTAAAAAAAGTTCTTATTAAAAAAAACTCAAATTCTGGTATGCATTAGAATGGAAGTGTCATTTGGGTTTTGTTAACTATATACTGCTTTGAGCAAAGCTTTTTATTAGGGATTTGGGTGGCACGTTTGGACTTGACAGTACTTAAAACACAAAAATAGCATCTACGGACAGGGTTGTGCTCATCCAGGGCTTCAAGCAAGACATTCTTCACAGTTAATGTTTCTGATTTGGGGTAGTCTGATGGAGTAGAGAGTAAACCTTTCAGTCTACATAGAAACAGCACGAGGGAGTCTATAAAAAGTATTAAGGCAGTATATAAAGAGATGCGGAATGCTCAGATAATTCAGATATGAAGCTGGTTGTATTTTTCAAAACTCCTCAGGTACATTGTGGTCCCTTGGAATCATTGTTTGTGAAATGAAAATGGAGAACAGAAGGCACTTCTACGGTCCTTCAAAGCCTCTATAGCAATTACATCTAAGAGATACAGCTTCACAACGATTGCTGTAATACAGTCGTGTTCCAAATTAACACAGTGCAGCCTCTGGTGTCTTGCTGAGTCCTAAAGCCTAGAGACACCAACAGTAATGAAACCACTTCCAGAGGAAAACCACGGCTAAAATATACAAGCGTTTTAACAGGTCAGCTGCGCCTGCTGTTTCTATTTCCATACAAAAGGCTATCCCAATTTCAATGTGAGAAATGTTAGGGGCTTTCAAATTATCCACAATCGTGGCAATGTAAAAATTTTTAAATCGCCTTGGCTTCTGTGAGGAGCCGATCTCTGTTCCCATGGAAACAGAAATGGCAGCCTCTGAGCATCCGCCTTGATTTGTTACAACTGCTCTGAAGCCACTGCTGGCTGCCGGCTGCCAGCCGATTCAATACGCTGCAGAGCCCCCGACACCCACCCCCTTCGGCTCTGAGACCCCCTCCCTTCGCTTCTTTCAGAAGGAACTATTTGAACAGCCTTCCAAAAGCACCATTTCACAGTGCAAGGCAATGCTGCTGGCATTTTGCTTCAGTAAAATTGACAACTAACACAAAGATTAATTGCCTATACTACATTCTTGAGCAATATCTAGCATTTCATAGCAGTTTCCAATGGATGCCTTTAATGAAAGGTGGGCCCAGTCCCTGATGTTTTCCCCATGAGAAAGATAATGATAGTTTTCCCCGTAACTGTGAAGCACGTGCATGGTTTTCCACTAAAATTAACATCACGATACCCTGTATATACTAAAATTATTGTTCTTATCACAGGAATGTGGGGTCTTTTTGTGCTTGGTACATGTTTCAACATGGTTAGCTACCATCCTTAACCCCAAGAGTGTTTCAAAGACAAAAAAAGGAGAAGAGAAACTGTGGGCAAGTGTGATGTCGCAGGAGGCTTGATCAACACGAAGAGTATCTGGCAGTTCTTTGGAGGGAAGTACAACCTCTTTGTGAAAGAGAAAGTGAAAAGATTTGGGTTTCTATCTCCCCATCTTGTCATAACTTCAGATACCTGCAGTAAGATGCTTTTTATTTCTCTGACATCTTTTGTATGTTCTACCACCACGCTTGCTTTCTCCATCCCATTAATTCAAAGGAAATCACTGTTCATTTGCAAGTTTTGCATATTCATTAGCCAAGCAGGGCAGTGCTTGCAGTGCTGAAGGGGTTTCCACTGCTCAGGAAGTAGGACTCTCTGCATACTGCAGTTCTGGAAAGAAAGCAGACGTCAAGTTCACAGAACCATTAGACAGAAGTTTAGGATACGCTTTGCAAAAAAATGATCTTACCCGATCGAGACTGCAGGGGGTATGAGCAAAGGCAACAGCTGTTCAGACTGGCATTTGCAAAGATGCTGCTATGTTTTGGGGAAAATCATGGCATTTTTAGTTGATCTCAAACCATTGGACCTTTGTCCAAAATATACCACCTCCAGCAGGTCTGTCTCTGTACAAAGTGTCCCTTCTTTAGTAATGCAGTGAATTGTTTAGCATCATGGGAGGCAACAGTTTAGATTCCTTTGGCATTATTTTAGCAAATATTCTGCATATTTGCTCATTTAGAAACATCGCCGATTGTTTTATAATTTTTCTTCCGATTAGAAATGCAAAACTGTAGCAAGTCAAGAGTGAACATCTGAAAGATCTTCTCAAAAATCTTTAAAAAGCAAAACTTTCCTAGATTAATTATTTGCACATTGATTACTGTAAACACTCTGAAACATTGAAGTATAATTGTTTTAATTTCTGGACAAAACATAACTTACCCGTTCAGACAAAGGAGTAGTTAGTCTCTATTAGCACTGTAATCCTCCACCTGTTTCATCCTCCCCACATACTTGGATATTTTGCCACATGCTCCTAACCACAGTAGCTAGAAAGAGGAACGGGGAACTGGTAAAAGCATTTGTAGCATTTGTGCTTTTTGCAAACCTGAAATGCCAGAAATATGGATCAGCTGAAGCACGCTTCAGCTGGGTAAGTGACTGTGCCTGAGGTCTAACATTGCTCAGTGTTGGTTTTCCGCTGTTGTTGCTATTGAAAGGAAGGTTTATTACGCTTTCTCAAAACAATTTAACTTTTTCTTTATTTATAGTTAATTCCTGGTGGATTGTTTTTTCAACATCTTCCTTTTTGCTTTGATAGCTCAGTGGGGATGGTAAACTACTGTTCTTCACGAACAAGTATTTCCTTACAGCTCCAGGCTCCATTCAGAGACGTTGGTACACATCCATGTGAATAGCGCTTGTGCAGCACAAAGGATTCTGCTTTAAGGACTGAATTCTTGTGGAATTACCCTTTCACAGGACTTTTCTTCTTGTGAGAAGGGCACAAAGCGCTTCACATGGGGCGCTACCCACTGGATGGAGAAGGCCTATTTATATATACATATATGTGTTACAACAAGAATAACTTCTGCCTTAAAACCAACACTGAGATCAGCATTCACCTTCTGAGAGGTTTTTCTTGTTACTTCTAGCAAGCTCTGGGGCTTTTTTAAGACAGAGGAGGAAAGGATAGCTTGTAGTTGCAAATGCTGATAATATATAGAAAAATAAACACACCTTGCCAAATGGTTTAGATAGGGCCACTATGAAGAGGATTATTTGTGCCTCCTGGTCTGTGCAAGGCAGGTCTCCGCTTCAATCTCCTGCTCCAAGCAGAGCTAACTTCAGAGACGGATCCCATCATCCAGTACCTTTTTGAGTTCTCACTGTCTCCAGGGTGGAAATTCTTCCACAGCCTCTCTGGGCCCGTGTCATTGCTTAACCACCATGACTGTGAAATCTTCATCTACTCAGAATTTCCCTTGCTGGAACTTGTGGCTGTTGCCTCTTGCCGCTGCGTTGTGCACCTCTGGGAAGCCTGGCTTCTTTACACCAGCAATGCAATTTTGCTTGGTCTGTCACCCATCCACTTCCCTTGAGGCGAGCCACGCTTTTGGTAGGATGTGTTTTTGTAGATATTAAATGTATGAGGTACTTCATGTCCTGGAAAACTTTGCAAATCTAAGCTCTGTAGTACTGATACTTCACCTACTTGCTGTCATATTATTCACCCTTTGCCCTGTTCACCTGACATTTTTACATTTTTACATGCAGTGTTTGTTTAGAAATGAAATTTTGCTAGATCCTTGATTTTATAAATGGAAGGATTTTGGGACAAGCAGAAGAATTTTGTTCTCTTCATTGAGTTTAGCTGGTGTTCATTCCTCTGAAAGTCTCTCTCACTGAGACATCGTCCAAAGAATCATCCCAATGCGTATTCCTGCAGAGCCGGGGACAGCCTCTGAATTAGGGACAATTAATTTTGAGGATGAGGTTCCATTGCCAACAAGAACTCTCAGTCTCTAAGAAACGTGAGTGGTGATTGCATGGAGACGAAGTGCTTTCACCAGCCTTAATGTTTAAATTGGGAATGTTCTGCATGTGCTGCTTACAAGGTGAGATCAGCTGCAACAGGCCAGAGACCTTCAGTACAACGTGCTGAAGTGTGATGCCTCTTCCCCTCAAACCACAGTGTATCGGAAAAAAAAAAAAATGACACTTCTTCTCTGTCTCTCTTTTGATTCTTCCTGTAAGCCAAAGCTAAGGTCTCCATTCTGAGGGATTTTTTTGGACTGGCTGTTTTGAGCTGTTCCAGCTGACCATAACCTGAGCTGTGCTCATAAAACTTGACCAGGTAGAAGTTGTGCCGTTGGATAGAATAAAGCCTGATTCTTCAAAAGGGGCTTCTGGGATGAAATGTAGCATTAGCTGAATCTGCTCTTGCTTTCTTGTTTTTCTTTGGTGAGGTTTGCGATTGGAGAGAAAATGAGAAAAGAATTGAAGTTCCAATAGCGGAGGGACAGACAGGAACACAGCAAGACTGCCCAAGTATTATGAAGTATTACGTCCAAGGAAACCAGGAGCGAACAGTCCCCTGGTTTTTCAGTCTCTTTTCTCAGCTATCACAGCAGACTCTGCTCTTGCTGTTGCTGGAGTAGCCACAGGGATGCAGAAGGAAGCACAGGATTCTTTACTATGCCGTTAAGAGCGCTGTCTGATCTGTAGGATACCGCGGTTGGAGGCTTTTTCCAAACAAAACAGCAGTTTTATGTGACAGGACAGCACAAGCCAGTCCTTTGTTCCAAAACGTCTTCATGTCCGAGCACATGTGGTTATGGCTAGAGTTTGGATGTTGTGGAAAACCTTCTGTAAAACCTGGCAGAGGGGAGAGAGCTACTGCACACTGCTCTGAGCCTTCAACGAACAGAGAAACTCTGAATTTTCTGCAAAGAACAGGGCCAATAGGAAACATAAAGACCAGGCTAACCTGGGTGCGACTTTCGCAGGCTCTAGTAATCCCGGATTCAGCACCAGTCGTTCCTTCTATAAATATATAGAATAAACTATGCCACACTGGAGTGCTGAAAATCTCTGCTCTCACTGGTTAAAACTGAAGTTTCTATTTAACTTCTACCTACAGTGAAATACATGTAAATTCTAAGAGATACTTTGCTTCATTGCACTTTTTCTCAGTATAGTTAAAAAATGCTAGGTCAGTGCATAACCCTGAAAATACTGGAGCTACTCTCATGCAGAATATTTGGACAGACATCACTGAATGTAAGTGGATCGCCAGTCTGGGCAACTGAAACACTAGATTAAACTATCAAAAGCCACAAACCTTTCTAGGATTGTGAAAGCACTATTAGGCTTCTAATCCTAAAGTGAAAGAAGCCTAATTTTAAAAACATTATCAGAAATCAAAATAAGTCTATACTGATTTACTGTAGGAATTACAGAAACATTCAACAGAATACAACATTATGAAAGGACTGATCTTAGCACTTCTCCAAATCCACATTTCAGTTACATTAACAATTATATTGTTTCCTTTTGAAGTTCTAGTTTTCTGTGCCCGTAAAATTACATCACGAGCTGCGAAGTGACACAAGCTGTAGTTCTAGTTCTATCTTACTGTGAGCTGAGCGCTAATAATACCTAACATGATCTGCTTACAGAAATATTAACAGTCGGGCACAGACTCCCAGATGTGGACTGTGTTGCTGTTCGGTATCTTACTGGTCTTGCTATACCTCATCTTATTCTTGGGTTATGCAAATTATTGCAAGCCAGCAAATGACCTTGAGCTGAGTCAAAGAGCAAAGGACAGTGGCATCCTTCCACAGGTGTCCTTTCTTCTCCTTGTTTTGCAGGCTGAGTTTTCAAGTTGATGACAACATTTTTAACACTGAGTATGCCACTGAATCTGTCATTAAGATTTGTTTAAAAATGCCATAAAGAATAAAATCAAATGGGCAACTTTGGGTATATTTCAAACCAACAGAGATGACAACAACTGTTTTAATATTCCTGGACACACTGGATTTAATTAGACCTTTTTTTTTTTTTTTTAATTACATCCTACCACCAACATGGCAAAACTTGTACTCACATTCCCAGGAACTGAAATAAACAAGTACGGCTAGAAAAAAACCCAACCACTAAAAATTGAACAAGTGTTTTGAATTTCTATCACTATGATATCTAAAAAACCAGTAAAAGTAGATGTAGTTTTGTTCTGAATCAAAATTGCTAGACTTCTAATGGTGCTACTTCAACGCTTACGTCAAAAGGAATTTTCTGTTTGTTCTGAGAATAATTAAGAGGTGGTATATTGGGAAAAAACCCAAGGCAGAACTAGTTGCTTTTACTCAATAAAAGTACTTTTACTCAATAAAAAGAGTTGTGAGGAAGGAAAACATGAGTCAAGAAGAACATTGCAAGAGCACTGCAGGAATTAGTCATCCAGGAATTAACAACCCTAATACAGTCTACGCACTCTGTTCTGCCAGGCTTTCTCGTTGTTTAGAATATTCAGCTCATTTCTGGGACTTTCTAGGAGATAAAAAGCGAATATGTGTACTTTCCTAAATTGAATCTGTGGTGCCATTAACCTTCCAGACTATTTCAAATAATCACATAATAGGACAGTACTTACTTTTATGAATGGTAATTGTGGAGCTTTCAACCGAAGTTAACTTTCAGAGGTTATTACTACAAATATTATGTAATGCCTTGATGCTTTAGAGTTCCCTGTATCCCAAACGGAAAAAAAACCCCCGACCACAGCTGGTTTTGCAAACTTGTCCACAAAATGCTAAATGCACGCTTTGCTTTTTTTGAATCTTTAGTACCAGGATGAGATGATGTGTTTATAAAAGCTAGGACTGTTGCCACTGTACATTACTGTGCTGGGTTGACCCTGGCTGGGCACCCAGTGCCCACCAAAGCTGCTCGATCACTCCCCTCCTCAGCTGGACAGGAGAGAGAAAATATCACGAAAGGCTCGTGGATCAAGATAAGGGCAGGGAGATCACTCAGCAATTACCATTACTGCCAAATCACTCGACCTGGGGAAAACTAATTTAATTTATCACCAATCAAATCAGAGTAGGGTAATGAGAAATAAAAACAGAATCTTAAAACATCTTCCCCCCACCCCTCCCTTCTTCCCAGGCTCAACTTCGCTCCCCATTTTCTCTACCTCCTCCCTGAGTGGCGCAGGGGGACAGGGAATGGGGGTTATGGTCAGTTCATCCCATGTTGTCTCTGCTGCTTCCTCCTCCTCAGGGGGAGGACTCTTCACACTCTTCCTCTCCTCCAGCCTGGGGTCCCTCCCACGGGAGACAGTTCTCCACAAACTGCTCCAGCATGGGTCCCTTCCACGGGGTGCAGTCCTTCAGGAACAGGCTGCTCCAGCATAGGTCCCCTGCAGGGTCACAAGTTCTGCCAGCAAACCTGCTCCAGCGTGGGCTCCTCTCTCCACAGGTCCTGCTAGGAGCCTGCTCCAGTGTGGGCTTCCCATGGGGTCACAGCCTCTTTCAGACATGCACCTGCTCTGGCGTGGGGTCCTCCACAGGCTGCAGGTGGCTATCTATCTGCTCCACTGTTAACCTCCATGGGCTGCAGGTGGCTATCTGCTCTACCGTGGGCCGCCATGGGCTGAAGGGCACAGCCTGCCTCACCACGGTCTTCACCACAGGCTGCAGGGGAATCTGCTCTGGCGCCTGGAGCACCTCCTCCCCCTCCTTCTTCACTGACCTTGGTGTCTGCAGAGTTGTTGCTCTCACATATTCTCTCTCCTCTCTCCTGGCTGCAGCTGCACAGGTTTGGGGTTTTTTCCCCCTTCTTAAATCCCAGAGGCGCTACCACTGTTGCTGATTGGCTCAGCCTTGGCCAGCGGCGGGTCCCTCTTGGAGCCAGCTGGCACTGTCTCTATCGGACATGGGGGAAGCTTCTAGCAGCTTCTCACAGAAGCCACATGTAGCCCCCCTGCTGCGAAAACCTTGCCATGCAATACAATTATGTACATTGTGTACGTTGTTCATATTTCAAGGAGCTGCTATGGGTGACCCACAGTAAGTAAGAAATAGACAAAACACTGAAAACCAGAATATTTTAAGTTTTAATCCAACAAACGAAGGGGGCTGTAGCGTTGTAAAATACCATTGTATTGCTAATGCTGTAGAACTGTACATTAAAAACAATTATTGTCTATAGATGTAAAAATAGCAAGTTATATGTTACAATAAAACACAGTATAGAAACCATTTAAAATTAAGTAGAAACCTCTTAAACAATTGAGGCATTAATCTAAGTGTTTCTCCAAACGTATTAAATAAAACACAGTTAATACTGACTCTAAACATCCCACCACCTTCCCCACTCCCCACCCTAATTAAACTGATTACAAAAAATAGTAGTCTCTCAGTTATTGTTTTGCATTCTTTCAGAATCATTTACATTCTGCATTTTCTTCAAGTACAGTAGAACAACTCTTCACAAATACCATACTACCCCTGAAGTAATTTATTTCCCAATGCTATATAATTTTGGAAGTAAGTATTTAAGATTAATTTTGAAGGCTAAAGGAGGCCCAAGGACGTCTGCAGGAGGGCAATTAAATTTTGAATGCAAATTATTTACACAAACATTAGTGTACTGTAATTACAGCATAAAACTTGCAACACAGCTGATGGGTGCTTTTAACAAAAGCTCCAAATAAAAGAAAGGGAAGAAAAACAGATTACAAAATAAATAATCTAAAGTTCTTCATGGTAGAATCGTTCATCATGAAGCTGCCTACCATAATCCGTTGCTTCGCTGTTAAGAAACAAATCCTGGTTCTTAAGAATTTCTGCTTCAGAAAGCTTTTTATCATCATTCAAATCCATTTCTTCAATAAGGTGAAGAGCCTTTAAAATAAATGGAACACCATGCACACAGTTAATAGGTATGAGCACTTATAAATAACGCTTTTGGAATGGCTTTGTCAAAGTCCTTCCACAACACCATTATTTGTAATAAGCTAGACAAGATTATACATTCAGGACAGAGCCTTTCTTTCCCCGGTTTGTTTCCCTTTGCCTCTTTTATTTGGTGGCAAAACCGTAATATCGAATATCTACCCTCACTATCAATTCTAAAGCAACAAATCACTGTGAAACCCATAGCTTTACTTTGAGGGTGGAAGACAGTGTTAGACCAGCAGAGATTAATCATCTTCCCGGAAGCACCCATAGTCCTTGAAATCCACAGGCAAGTGCAGTACACATCTTTAGTGTATGATGTGCAGAGAACGTGAGCTCAGCATGTCAGCTAGAGACCCAGTGTTTCCAGAGGGCCCCTCTGCACATTCAGCCACTGAATGACAGCTACAATAGCAAGTCCTTGACGTGTGGGAACTCAACTAGTATTTGAGCCCATAGAGCCTGCAAGTTGAGCATCCTCTGTCAGCAGTGTGCACCAGTCATCTCAGTCACAAATTTACCCTGTGTCTGACAAGATAAGCAGCAAGTTAAGCTGTAGGCACTCTTCCTTTCAACTCTGGAGGTGTCTGTTGTGCTAAGCCATTTTTTATTTCCTGAACCTGTGGAGACTCACTTTTCCATCATATGTGCATATTAAAAAAAAAAAAAAAAAAAAAAAAAAAAAAAAAAAAAAAAAAAAAAAAAGGAAAGTGGAAAGTAGGGATTGATATTTGCTGCTGGATATTTGGATATTCAGCACCTATTTATGATTTGCAAAAAATGCTCCAGGGCTATAATTAATGATTAAAATATAACTGGAAAGTACTTGATGTCCACTGTGAAAAAGGGTTTTCTATGTCCAGCAGTGGACAAGATAAGCCATCTATGCATAGGAACTTCAACTTTGGGTAGCGATTCATGTTTTCCCTCATTTCCTGAAAGCAAAAGCTTGCTTTTCTGAAAAAAACTTTAAAATACGAAATCGTGACAATGTCAAATGAAACTGCAAGTTAACACAATTCTCACATTTTTGCTTTTTTATATATTATAAAAGGAGGGAAGTTCAGCAGTAAAACAAAAAAGCAATTGCAGAATATTTTAGTTGTAGCTTATTCACAAGTATTACACAGCTCAAAGCTAACAAGCTACTACAGCAGCTCTGTTGCACCTGTTATTGTTCAGCAACAAAGGAGTTCTAGTATTACATAGGTTTTGTTTTTATATGCTAAACATCTACAAATACGGTGATTTAGAGAATCCTTCTGTTCCTATTTTTCTGATTGGTTTGGCTTAATATAACTGCTTAGTGACTTTTTTTTAATTAAATATTACTTACATTTAAGCTGACTACATCACCAAAAAGGACTGAAGAAAATAAAAAGGACCAAGCAGACTTTAAAAGCACTCTGCATGGCAAAAGCTAAAAGATTATTCTGAGAAACATCTTGGTAAACAGGTATCAATTCCTGGAGATGGACTGTATAGTAATGTTTCTATTTTTATGTTATTTAGCTACCAGGTTTCTCAAGTCATTTTACAATGCCAAAATCAAACTGCAATATTCAGCTTTCAAACAGCAGTTGATGACTTAAGTCAATCTCTTCAGGATTGATCACTTTGCTAAGCCCTTATATTAACTGAAGAAAAAAACCAGCACATTAGAGAAACAAATAAAAAAACCTGACTTCTTGCAAAACTGCGCTATTACTACAGCATGGCCTTGCCGTAAGCTAAAATTTGAATGAATAGCGAAAAACTGCTAAAAACCCCCCACCCAACCAAGCAAACCAAGACTGTATGAATAGACTCAACACCATACACATTTCACGTCAGTTAGAACAGTACTGTTCCTGTGAAACAAGAACCAACCACCCGCAAGAGTCAGATGTTAAAAAAAGTCTGTGCAAAGCCCTTGCAGATCCACATTTACAAAAATATTACTAGAGCAATTCAGCAGCTTAGCTTCTTACGAGGTTAGATACGTGAGCACCCAGTGCTGCGTGCTAGCCACGTTGCTTTTTCTGTCACCAGCAGAGCTGAAAAAGGAAGAGGTGGGACCTCAGCCATGAGTTGGTCCAACAAAGCAGATGGGCTATGCTGTTTGACACAAAATGTCTCCTGTCTTTACCAGGAATTACAGAGGCATGGCAAGACCAGTTGTTCCTGCCATTCTGAACACCAAAACCCTCCAGTGCAAAGGAAAGAGACTTGGACAAATTAAGATAAAAAGTTACTAGCGGAAAGGCAGAAATCCTCTCTACTCTCTACTGCAGTCAGCGACTGTAAAGTGTGCTTACTGAAATAGGTTGTTCTGGAACAATCAGTGCTTCTATTGCCTCTACAAAAAAATAAAGACGGCTAAAATGAGCATCCACTTAAACCTATTATGGCATTCTACCCTTGATTAAACCATTTTAATTATCATCACCAAAGTTTGCATTACAGCATCTTGAATCGTAGAATACTTCCATTTTCTTGTACTTACGAGTAAGTTTTTAGTTCTAGAAATTACAGTGATTTATCCAGTTAGAAGAATCATGATCAATTTTTGTTTTCAAAATAATGCTGTCAGTATGTAACAGTTTCTTTTAGTAGTATATCTCACTAGATTTACCTGCAATAACTAAAAAATAACCGATTAAAATACTGTACCCTTAAGTTAAATTAGCTAAGCTATTTGAACATGTGGAAAAGCACTGTGTTAATTTACAAACACTCATACAATTAGTAAGAACTTCAAATTTGCCTAATGCAGTTAAAGGACCTGCATTCTTCGTCAAACTGAAAAAAAGGTTAAAAATATATGCAAAGATCTACTAAGCATTCTTAAGACATAATAAATCTGAATGCATCTATCATTTTGTTGTGATACCTTCAAAATTCTACTGCATTAATTAAAATCTAAACAGCAGTCAAAACACATACCTCCTCTTGTGCAATACCCTGATTATTAGGTACTATCCAAGACAACAGCTCTTGCGGGTTGAGTTTTCCATCATTATCCTTGTCATAGTCATTCACAAACCGATCCTTTTCAACAAGTATCCATTCTGGATCTTCCCTTGCAGCTAGTAAGACACATTTGTCAAGTTTAGTCACTCTTTACCTTAAAGCAAATGTTTTTACACCTTTTCTCCTAAGCAAATTCACTTAATCTCATAAAGTATACCATAAAGGGATTTCACTAAGCAAAGGCAAGTCTTACAGACCAGTCCCAATAGATTAAATAAATGCATCTGTCTACATAAGAAAAAAATACTTGTGTAGATTAAAACAGAATTTAAAGCTAAGGTAATATTAAGATTGTAAATTTTAAACTTGAACTAAGCAGACATTAAAGTCAAGGGTTACCATCAACTGAACTGTTCATTTTAATATCTCCACAATTACCCAAATTGATAGTGGAGAAAGCAAACTTTATATAGAATGTGCTGCCAAGTAGATGGTTTCCTACTTATTGGGACAGCTGACATATCAGTAGGAAAAAGTTAAAGTGGATGACAGAGATATCTTACATTTACCTTGCCTGAGTTAAGATTACTGTCTCCCATTAATGCCTAGCAATCCTGTTGCAGATGCCCATGGTTCAGAGTATCATGACAGCAATATGAGCAACACTGCCAGCCTCAGCCATTGGTCATCTCACCAATTAACGGACAGAGGAAAGTAGGGAAAAGCTTCAAATCGACAATTGTCCAGAAAGAAAGTAGATAACTAGTGTTTTGCAGTATATGGGATTATGACGTTACAGGGCCATACAGTTTTTAATAACATTCTACTGTATTCTACTGTCTGTTCCCCTGCTTTAACATCAAGGGAGGTCCATTTGTGACAGAGAAGGCAAAGCTCTTGATTAGAGCAGGCTCAATAGACTCAGGCCAATACTGCAGACTTTCAAATTAGTTCACTAGTTGTTTTTTTTCCTAAAACACCTGGAATATATCCAAAGCAATTCCATTTACTGTTTTTATTTATTTGTATACTTGATTTTTCCTTACTCTATGCACTGGTATTGCATGCTGCAACCCAGCCAGCAATCTTAAACTTGCCTCTAACTCTTCAAGAAATTTAGAAGCAGTTCATCCAACTGATAAACACTGCAGACAGCATGAAGAGATATTAAGACTTCCTAAATCTTATGGAAGTCAAAAGTAGCTGGCATCACAAGCAGATAGATAACAGTTTAAAAATAATTAGGTGTCTATTGTAAAAGTACAAAAAGAGTGAAGTCTCTCTTCTTCCTTTCTAACATCTAGTTTACAAGTAGATTATCCCGTAATGTCACAATTCACTGTACACTGTTGCCCAAAACCAAAAGAAAATTATGAAACCAGACCCACCATGTAGTTTATTGGTCATTTTAAAGTGTGCTGCAGGAACACTGTCTGCAGAAGAGATGGCCATTTGGAGAAAAGTTGAAATAGTTTCTACAATTACAGCTGATTCTTAATTCTTCCTAAAAAGCTTTAATGACAAAGCTATTCTCTTCTCTATTACTGCAAGGACTCCAGCAACAATTCCACTCCTTTCCAACAACTTCGGATAGACTGGCTTGGAAAAGCTTTTTTCAAGTCAGAGCAGGAAAATGACAAAAAACCCTGTAGTTGCATCAGAGATCTATTGTTTTTACTGGCTCTGGCAAACAAAGATGGTTATAAAAGGTGAAATTCCAGGTGGTTGATTGGAGTGAAGAAAAACTGACTATTCCCCTATTTCTCCATATCCTTATGTGGCTTAAACATTTTCCCCAGCTAGGATGCTAGTCCACGCTTAAGAATTAGCACTCCTTAGGACCAAGCAGACTTTCCACATGCCTCAAGCTACTGGTGTTTTTGGAACTGGAGGAGTTATTTTCCCTATTGTGTAGCAAATCAAACACAGTGTATAAAATATTTAGCAATATTTAGCAATTTAGCAAAAATATCTAGCAACACAGCTAGAGAAGAGTATTGATAAACACCAGGGGAGCATCCCTTTTCTTGTTAAAGAGGGAATAGGGCAAGTTGAAGGAAGGGCAAGAGTGGAGATAAAACCAAAAAGTGAAAGCAGATAGGCTTTTGCTATCTGCTACAGTGACTGGACTCCTCACACTTCCCCTCCACCTCTCTTAAAACTCACACAGCTTCAATCCTTCTAAAGCAAGGCTGACAGCTGCCTTCTTAAGCTGATAAAGACCAGGAAAGTTTAATCTTAACATTCATGCTGGCTGGTTTCGCAGATGTGTTCAGTTAGCAAAACTGCATCTTATTTCAGCTGCATACCTAGTGATGAGGAATATGCTTCAGTCTTTAGGAAAACTAGAAGTAACTTGCAAGGAAACAGTGGAATGGGCTACAACAAACTGCCACCAAATACATATAGGGCAGACTGAAATAATGACCTACTATGCCCAGTACCAGGAAACTGAGTTACTCTAAAAGACAGGATAATGCTACTCAGAACCTGTAGGTGGATGTGTAAAAAGCTGAAAATAAAGGTGCACACAATTCACCCCATTCCAAAAGCTTTTGTTCTGTTCCTTCTTTCATGCCCCCGCCCTTTTCCTTACTTGGGTCTCTTCTGTAATCACCAAGGAATTCTTCCAGGCTAACAAATCCATCGCCATCTTTATCATGTTCTTCTAAAGCCTCCTGAATGACAAAGTCCTTTTGCAGGCATACAAAAAGCAAAATACCAATTTGTGAAAAATTAGCAACTTGTAATCAAGAGAAACAGCAATGAATCATTTTAGAGCAATAAGGTATTCTTTAAAGTAAAGACTCACTTGTTTCAAATCTGCTTTTCTGTTTTATGCAGACTAGTGCAATAATTGGTTCCTGTGCAATAAAACAGATCTGTTCTTAAAGAGCTTAGGATGTCAGGTTTTATGAAAACCAAATCTGAAAGGTGAATCCTTCAACATAATTCAAAACTACGCAAGCAGCTGAGAAACATGAACAAAGCTGTATCATCTCATTTCACTTTTCTTTTTTCATGTGATGTATTCACTAATCTGCATTTTTGCAACTTTATGAAATTGTTAGGAAAACTGATTGGTCTTTTGGCTCTGTGTTTCCCAGTGAAGCCAGTGTGCCTGTTCTTGTAGGGCTGTCTTTTCTTGTTTGTCCATAATCAACAGTTATGTCAACACAAACAGAGGCTCTGTTTGCATGCCGCTCCTCCTGGCAGTTGGCTCTGCAGCATCAGACAGCCAAAACTGAGGGCTCTATTGCAGAAAAGCACCAATCTACTTTTAACTGGGGTGAACTGTCGATACTGAGCTGGAATGACACCAAGTCACAGCAGTGATGAGACAGATGGCCAACGACAAAGTGCTCCTGGCTGAAATAACAATCCCCCAAACTCTAACCATAGTACAGTCAATATTAAAGCTTCAGACAAGATCGAATGCTCTTTTTTGGCCAGAAAAGTGACTGTCGTGTCCCTTTAAGCAAAGTGAGAGTAACCGGCGCTTGACCTTCTCCTGTGCAAAGAAATCTTTCCTCTAAGTCCCCCTAACTAGAACTGAACTCTGAACTAGGCATGAAACTTCCTCAAGCTAAAATCTCACTGATGTATCTCCAACCTAACAGAGTTTAGAGATAGCTATGTCAGTCTAATCCCAAAAGCTTGGGATAGTTGTGCAATACTAGTTCTTGAAACAGATTTCCAATAAAAGCACTGAACTACTGCTCCAGCTCTTGAACTCCAGCACTGGATCCACAACACAGCATCTGATTTTTAATTTGGTCTGTAAAATAACATGTGTAACTGCTCAAAAGCACACTTCCTGTAGTACTGGGGCTAAGCACATGCATTAAAAGATGTTGCATCTATATACACAGGCTGATGAAGATACCCCCCTAAGTCTTACCATCATATACTCCACTTCTTCAGGATGTTCAAAAGCAACAAATTCATCCACATTTAGATCAGGAACATCATCTCTATTAGCTTTTTCAAAACGCTTTTTCTCCTTTAAATGAAGCTTAGAAAATAGATTTAGTTAGAGCACTTAATGAAAAGGAAAACCCAACATTACAGTAGCTGGCTGTAAGCTCATTAGAATGTTAATTGTTTCACTTTATCTAGTCATACTATACTGATGTTATATTTTCACTAAAAAGAGCTCATCCAGAGCAATGAGAACAGCACTTTTAATTGAGGTAGTTTTTATTCTAAGAATCACATAAAAACTTCCTTTTTTTTTCAATTTAAGGAGACATTTAAAACACACTCTTAGCCAAGGCTTCAAAAACACAAAAGGGAGATAATGAAAAGACCAAGAATTCTTGTCTTTATACATACTTCCTCTTCTAAAAGTCACCAATTCCCAAACTAACCTAGTGGAGTACAATGATTATAATTAATGGCAGCCGTTGCAAATTCCAAGATTAACATTTTCAGGACATTTAACCTTCTGGATCTGTATCTCATTTATCTCAAGGGCTGTTTGTAGTTCAAAGGAGGTACTGAAACATCATACATGTAAAATGTCTTTTCTGAAGCCATTTCAAGAGCTGAAAGATTAGACAGATTCCTTTAATACAACATTGTTGTCCATTACATCTGAACGTATTTCAAAGCAAAGTCAATTCTCTGACCTGTTTTAAGTATAAATATTAGTATGCCTTTTAACAATAAGGAATATCCACAGTAAGCAGGCAAGTTCTTATCTCTGAATGTCTTGCACTTGTTTCTGGATTCCAAATGTGCAAAAATTTTTGTATTTTTTTTGTTTCATTTCGTACAGTCTCTTTAGACAAAATAAAGACCCACACCATTCATAACTGATCTCTACTCAAACTGCATGCGATGGGAGCTATAAAAATATTGGAATCCCATGTTTAAGTGTGTTGTGCTATCAGTGTAACTATGATCTGGAGAAGAGAGGGGCAGCAAACCAGGAATCATAAATACTTTAAAAATAACCACTTGAAAATGTACTTCTTAGTTTATATCCTATTTATCGACACTTCTCTCAAAATTAGGCTAACCTGATTAACACAGAGCATAACACGTAACAAATAAAGTATAATTATAAGATCTTAACTATGCTGCAAAATAGTAAAATTTACTTTTAAAGAAAAGCCGACCTTAGACGAGAGTTTAAACAGGAAGGCAATTCAGGACTGACTACAGAAAGTACTAGACTGCAACATGAACTACTGAGTGAAAAAGTCCATTTGTCAGTGGTTTTTTGAGAAGTGATGAACAAGGCTGCCACCTTCTGGTAAACTCATATGTTTACTTGATGTCAATTCTAAATCAAAACCACAGTCTAACTCTTCCACATTGATTAGAGTGGGATCACTAATTTCCAGAAGTAAGGCAAATGCTGAAGATGACTGACATATGATGCTTGTCCAATGCTGCTAATTTTGCTTTTTACAATGTATGTTGAAGAAGTCAGCAAGCAGGAAAACCTAGCAAGCAGTCAAACAAAGCATAGCATAAATGAGTAGTTCTAGCTCAGCATCTATATCTATGATGGCAGCTTCTCCAACATGGGATCAATATTCTGACTGGTAGTTCCATTTAAAGTCTTGTTTTATTTAAAAGCTATGTAATTATTCAGTTAAGTGACCTCCAAAGCTTTACAGTTTCTTCCTTCAGTGTGTAAAATCCCCTGTCTATTGTCTATTTTAGCTTCACTTCTGCCAACATCCTGGATTATCTACTACTACTTTACTAAAAGCAGCCAAAGCAATCCTCACAGAAAAAAACCAACTCAGATCAGAACAGTCGAAAAACTCACTTATTCTCTTTTTGAGAAATATTTACATGTACTTACAAATGTGTAACTTGAAAGGAACCAAGTTTTGCTGTGTGGTGATTCTTGGTGAACCTTCCCTCCCTGCCTCTCGTCTCTTTCCTTTCCACTCGTAAGTATCTGCTTTCATATATGCAATTAATCTATAACTTCTGTTGTTTATACATCCAGTTTTAGCTATTAGAATTGCATTTTGATTGCTAAAAATGTCTGAATTGCTATTGCTTTCTCCGTGGGTCTCTAATGGAAAGAAAATATTAAAGCAGGCAATATTGATACCCCACACTGAGAAATAACTGAAAAAGTGGATAGAACAGTGCAATAAAGGTGGTTAAAGAGTACAAGGGTTTCCTTTACCTCCAACACCATTGGTACTGGCCCCTTCTGAAGGCAGGACACTGGTTAGGCTACCCACCTAATCTAACTGATTGCCATCTTGTTTTAAGGCTGTCATCTTAAAACAAGAGACTGTGCTCTGTGTTAAGACTGTCAATAGACTTATATACTCCATTCAGCTAGCAAAACATACTCAGGAGGAACGATTTCATTCTCTCTTTGTTTTGATGGTAACAGCTTTAATACACCATTACTTCCCTTTAATTACTCCCCTATCTCAAATAGATGAAAGTGTTAAAACATGTGGCAGCTGCTAGGGCTTCTCTACCCATCTTCTGTCACAATAAACAAACACTGCTGCCTTTTGCCAACAGCTTACAGAAACTGATGCTGAAACATTCTACCTGTCGAAATGATTCTTCTTCTTGATCCTCCAGGACAGTGTTCTCATCAAAATCAATTACACGATCATACATTTGCATATTATACTCCTTCCAAGACACTAATCCATCACCATCTCTGTCATAGTCATTGAAGTGTTGCTTAGCTTCTTGCGTAACATAATGTTTAAAAGACTGCTGTATCCAGGAACTCAGCTCATCTGTGAAAATCATTTAAAAATAAAATAAAACAAATCAGAATCATCTGCACTATAAAAACGGTAAAGATACCACAGATCTATTCCGTCAGGAATACACTCTGCAATTCAGATGTAAGCATATAGGCAAGAGGTTAGTTAAAGCAAAGCAATGTTTCCTCTATGCATGGCTTTTTAAAATTTGACTGAATGAGAGAACAGACCACAGCTACAGCCTTCAGTTTTTCTTTCGTAGTACCACTTCCCCGTTGATACCCTTAGGCTAGAGTTATGTGGTTACTTTAATTTGGCTTACACTGGTGATGCCAGAAAAAAGTGTGATGCATTCCACTCTGATACACGTGGAAAGTGACAGGAAAAAATGATTCCAGGTATTATTCATACAGCTACAAAGTTAACTGGATCAATAAAAACTTATCTCGGAAGAAGGAATATTCTTAGTTTTCAGCTGAGAAAGTGCCCTTATTTAGCTCACTGGCACCTGAACAATGGAAGCAAGAAGCCTGCCCCTTTTGATTACCGCTGACATGTTTGTCAGCTTGAAATGATTATGTGGCCATGGCTTTTCAAATATGAAGCTGACCAACACTTTTTTTCTTCAGAGCTTTATGAAAATGATGATGAACATGGTTTAGACAGACAACTCTAAACATAACTTTGGACCCAAAAAACATTGTTTCCATCACTTTTGTGTTTCTTTTAAAAATTCACATACTGAAATCAAAATAAATTCAATGTTATTGCCTTAATTACCCAAAATAAACTATTAACAGATATTTTCCCTTCACTTAGGGCTGAAATCAAGCCTTATATATTTTGGAAATGCTTTTAAGCTACTTGTTTTTGTAGGAGTGTGGCTAAAAGAAATGAAGCTTAATATACAGATGAATTCACACAAATACATTAAAGTTACTTCATTTTAATTAGATTGGGAGAACATATTCTCTCAGTATCACCCAGTTATTTTCAGATGCCCGGAAGGGGAAGACAACTTCCTCTGCATTGCAAAATTATATAGCTAAATCAATTCAACTGAAATCCTGCTCTGAAGAGTCATGAATAACAAAAAAACACTACAGAAATTACTACTTGGGTGTACAGAAGTCTAACAGCATTTTTTTAAATACTAAAGTATCTTATTTATCTTTCTTGGCAGAAGCGTCAATACGACTTTACTAGGTTTACTTAAATATCTTTGAAAAGCAGCAAGAGATTTTTAAAAATATGTGTTACCAAAGGAACCAACTTTCTAACTGATTCTGTGAATTGACTGAATATGAGGCGGCGTGCATGCCATGTTTTGTAACCACCAAGGCTCTTGCACAAAACAAGTGCTGCCTTACAAGAAACTGCAACGTGATTTCTTAAAGATGGGCAACACATAATTTATAGCATGGTTTATTTCCCAGCACTTAAGGCATGAGGCACAGGCATCTGAGCACATAATGTCCAGTGCTATTCATCAGAAATATTTAATGCTCTGACATTAGAAAAGTGGTATTAATATATCACATCTTCTCTGTTAGCCTCCAAATGGAGGCACCACTAATCAGGAAGAAGTTCTCAAAGAGTGTTTTGCAACACACAGAGAAATAACTGAGCTGAAAAAGCTTCAATACCGTAAGTTTCTTTGTGTAAAAACACATTCCACTGTGAGTTTTCCTTTGGGAAGTCAGGGGAAGGCAAGTTTCCGTTAGACACCACATGCAATATATACCATGAGGATGGAGTATGAGTGGAATTTCTACACTTTAAAATAGACCTTATAGCCTTCACGTTGTGAACTGCTTATTACGGGGATTAGCCATCCCACCAAACTTATATACTATCTCACCTCTACATAGTCAGAGGCAGGAATGCTGAGGTTAAGTGTGCAGTTCATTAGTTTAGGTATATAACGTGTAAGACATTCAAGAGATACAGTTCATCTTGCCTTTAAAACCAGATTTTGTCCTGTCACCTAGAAAGCTTCCTGCATGTTTAACATCATGTTAATGAAATATCGCAGTTCTGGCATTTGAACAAAGACTCTACTTGTTCTGTGTATGTGTAGGTGAGAAAGGAGTCTGATTTTCTGTCAAAATCATGGCAAAACAACAAAAATACGTTTTCATAATGAGTTTCAAAATTAAGAAGTGTCATGATGATGTACTGAAAGGAAGGGCCCAAGTTTACCCTGGAGTTCAGAATTTTGACCGATAAAAACCTGTCTGAGAAGAGACATTCGATATTATATTGTGATGAAATGAATATATGATCCCTCAGTGTCACTTCGTGTCACCAGGTATTGAAGTGCACATATGTAGTGTTATGGCTGTACTTTCTTTGCCTCTTAAACTTGTGCTCCGAGTTGCGGAAACAGGATTTCAAACACAGAAATCCACTCGATTTGAAGTGGCTTCAGATGTGCAAGGACCAAAGCTGGTACTTGCAACCAAGTACTGCTCTCTTACCCACGGCAACTCACTCCTGTGTGCTCCTGATGGCCCTCACTTCTCTCACCACGTAAACCAGCAATCTTAGGGACTGAGATATCTTCCGTATGAAGTCTGTTGGTAATTCTGACGCAGCGTGCGAGAGGGTCGTTATGTTTTTCATGGAGATTCTCCACAGCGTAGGAGTGATCACGGGGAGAGCCCATCTTTTCCTTCTCCCAGGGCACTGGGCCAGACCCGGGACACGGACAAAGCTCACTCCCCGCCCGGTTAAAACACCACTCCCACCACCACCACGCGTGTTACCAACTCGGCTCCGGGGCACGCAACCCCCGCGGTCCCGGGCCCAGCCGCCCGCCGTTACCCTTGGTGAGGAGGCCGTCCGCGTCCGAGTCGATCTTCTTCACGATGGCCTTCAGCCGCCGCTGCTGCTCTTCCGGGCTCAGCCGCGCGTACTCCTCCGCCTCCTCCTGCGGCAGAGAGAACCAAGAGTCAAATCCGCCGCCCCCGGGACGCCTCGGAAGCCTTCCGCAGCCCGGCGGCGCCCGCCCCGCTCCCACCTGTCCGCCGAGCAGCGCCTCCCGGTCGTAGTCGGCGCGGTGCTGTCCCTGCACCGCGCCCAGCGCCGCCAGGGCCAGGCCCAGCGCCAGCAGCAGCGGCACCCGCCGCATCTCTCCCGCCGCGGAGGGGACCGGCGGCGAGAGGCGGGGAAAGGGGCTGGGGAGGGCGGGCCGAGCGCCGGCGGCGGCGGGGGGCTCGGGGGCGCCGCCTGCGCGGAGGGTGGGCCCCGTGGAGGCGGCGCGGCGCGGCGGGGCCCTCGGGGTACAGCCGGCCTCCGGTGGCTCCTCTGCGAAACGCAGGCAGCGGGACCGCAGGGCAAGGAAGTTCTATCCTCCGCTCTAGCCCAATCCTTTGTGCGGTATCAGTGCAAGATTCCAAATACTATCAAGATACACAGGTGATTTTCCAACTTTTAAGCATCAGGCTGACGTGACCGCTGCCTGAGCTTCAGACAAGCATCGGCAAACCCTGGCGGGAGGGACGATGATCAGGAAACGAGCAGTGTAAAAGTTTGATAGCGAAAAGGAACCAACGTTTCTCTTGCTGGAGGACCCAAGTCACAAAACCCCCTCCTAACACAAAGTTACAGAGAAGCAGTGCTCAGTAAGAGTTAACAAGGTGAATCACTACAAACTTTCATAACTGTTCAGCACAGATAATAGAAAAGAAAGCTGTAAAACAAACAGCCTCATTGAGCACTCAGACATACTAAAAATACGTCGAGTAAATGAGCAGAGGGCCTCCCCAGGAACACCATTCTGAAGAGGTGTCACATGAAATTGGGATTGCTCTGATCCCGAGCCCACTCAGGTCACATGAATCATTCTTGCTGGATTAATTGAGATTTACGTAAGGCCACAGTTAGATTTGTTGTTTCTCCTTTCAGTATTAGCATATTTCAGGAACTCCTCTTTTAAACAGAAGGGAGATTAACCTACCTGGGTTTCCAGAAATGCAATTGTTGCCAGGTTTAAGCAGAGCCCTCAATTAACGGAGGTTGTCTGCTGTGCTGCCCTGTCTCTTCCGTGGCGATAGCGATGAACTGCTCCCCGGTTAACCTCAAATTCTATTAACTGTAAAGAGCTGCGACAGTTCATTTTGAAGATCTGAGAGTAAAATATTGCAATAAATCAGTAAATCTGTTATTGCAATTTCCTGCCCCTATAAGAAATGTCTTTCTATTAAAAAATCTAATAGTGAGTTAAGTCTAATATCTTTTATTGGTTTAGGTGTCAAATTTCCCATCAGTATTTATATAAATCACATATACAAAATGTGAATTAAGTCATTCTACTTGTGTCATGTGTAGACAAAGCAAATCTTATACACAAAACAAATAAGATTTGATTGGTTTCTCAAATAGTACTGAAGATGCTTTGTCTTCTTAGTCTAATGCAGTACTAACGCCCCAAAAAACCTCTTTGCTGCATATCTCAAGGGTTGACAAGTGTATCAGATTATACATTTCATGTATACAGGCCTAAACAACTGTAATAGCCTCCAAATAACAAATTCAACGGACGTGTGTGAAGAGCAAGTTTATTAACAATAGGTTCGTACGCTAAGATGACTGAAGACAGGAGGAGGAGGAAATACAAATAACTGGAGCGATAAAGCAAGCAACCCCCAAAAGTCATTATATCCTATGCATTAGGAAAAAAATCTGAAGCTCAGCAAGAGGGTAAGCATAGGAAATTGTGTTCTTCTCTTGGTAGTTAGCCTGTGTCAAAATACAATCCAGACACTTCCCAGCATGCAGTTAACCAGTCATACAATAAAATTCAAGATCATTCTGGTACCGATGCAGGGGGGGAGGGGGGGGAAATGAGAGTCTCTCATGTTCCCTTAATATATTGAACCAAGTGCATAGCAAATACATTGCTATTGCAGCTTGTAAGTAAAAAGAGTATCAGCGAAACTGGTTTTAAATCAGAATACAAGTCATGCTATATAAAAAGTTCTTTATGTGCTGAACTTTCTGACTTTCCAAAAAATCCCCCCTTCCCTCAAGCCAGATTGCATACCGTCTTTCACAAATCTGTTTGGAGCTGTTCTTTTCAGTCACAAAGGAATTAATGTTAGAAGGTCATGTTCAACACATGACTTCTGTATGAGATCTGCAAATGTAAATCTGTTCTTGTTAACTGTCGGCATGACAGCAGTTGTCCAGCAACACAAACAGCAGTTTCTTTACAGGTATTTTGAGCAAGCAAAGTTATCCATCTGGTGTTTACTATAATTTTTTGACACTTCCACATTTTAGTTTTATAAATCACTGCCCAACTTGAATAAGCCTTACTTTTCTTTGCTCTAATGCATGTCGTTCATGAACTTTCAGAATAAGTGGATTTACAGTAGTTTTATTTAGATAGGCTTCCATTTTGACATATTCTCCTACTTGTTTTTATCACACATAAACATTTTAAGCTGCATATGAGACCATTAAGTGCATCTAACACCTGCATGCAATTATCATTCCTTCTTCCATTGTAAGAGTTCTTGGATTTTGGTACGTGGACTTCAGTAAGGGAAAAAACCTGGGCAAGAATTTACTTATAATCAGGTTCAAATACCCTGTGTTTGGATTTCAAAATGGCAGTCATCTGCTTTACTAGTACCCAAATACGACTTTCTCAGTGTTCTAATTAATTGTTTCATAACACCTTGCACAAAGTATCCTGAAGTATTTTAGACTCTGCAGACATTACAGACCTGTTTTTCTACTTCTTTGCATTTAGTGCAGTTATTAATATCTGAGGAAATAGGTTATAAAGTGACACTCTTCTCATGTGGTATCTGATTTGGCATCAAACCGGAATAGCAGATTTGATGCGAGGCCCAGTAGCATGGTGCTCAGCTCAGCCACAGACCAAAGAGGCAGTTGTGGAAACTCGGACAACTGCCTGATAAATAATCAAGCTCGTTATTGAACAAGGACAGTATAAGGGATTTGGATGGGACGTTCAGGGGCCACCTGGCTCAGCTCTCTGCTCCAAACTAATCTCAAGTATATGTGTCATTTCTGAGAGATGTTTGTGCTGCTGTTCCTGGAGACTTCAACTGAAGCATGTAGAACCTCCCAAACCATCTATTCCAATCCTTGTATTATTTTTAATGTTTTAGAGATGGCAAGCTAAATTGTCCTGGTTACAATTTAGGCATGTTCTCATCATTCCTGTCACAGTGGGGGAAACCATGCTTTTACATGCTTGAACACTCGTACCGCATCCCCTTTTGTCTTTTCTTTTGGCTGAATAGATTCAACTTGTCCAATACTCCCTCACAAGTCATGTCTTCCAGGCCTCAGATCCCATGACGAGGGCTGGCCTCTCCACACAAGCCCCGTCTTTCTCCAAGTACAGTGCCCAAGCTGGATGCAGCACCCTAGCTCACGCCTCACCTGTGTTAAACCCCAGGACTGGGTCCCGTTTTGCTATTTGCCTGCACATACACCCCATGTATTGTACACAATTATTTACTGGCTCGCGCACATTCGATATTCTCCTTTTTCCAGCTCCCCACTGGTGGGGAAAGGGCCCGATGCCAAGGGACCGCCCGCCATCACCTCAGCGGCTCCGCCAGCCCGGGAGGCCCGAAGAGGCGGCACCTCGGGGCTTTCCCACAGGGCTGACAGGCCACCCCCGGCCGGCCGACCGACGGCCTGGCACAGACCGGGGAGCGGCAGATGCCTCCGGTACGCACTTTGGGAACCCTTTCCTCGCCCTATGGCGGCGGCGCCGCGGCTGCCTCAGCGCCCGGCCGGCGGGTGGGCAAGGTGAGGGCAATGCCTTCACCGGCGCGGGTGGCGCATGCGCGCCTGGCGGGGCCGGGCCGGGTGTGCGGGGCGGGGGGGACGAGCGCATCGCGCGGCGGCGGGCGGGCAGTGGCTCGGGCGGGCGGCCGCTGGCGGCGGGATGCGATGACATCACCGCGGCGGGACGCGCGCGGGCGGGACGGCGCGGCGCGGCGGAGAGCGTGAGTGGCCGCTCCGCGCGCCCCGGCGCGGGGGAGGGGCGCGGCGGCGGGGCAGGGCGGCGCGGCGCGGGGCGCGGCGGCGGGGCAAGATGGCGGCGGGCCAGCCCTCTACCTCCTCCGCCCCGCGGAGCCCCCAAGCACTGCCCCTGCGGGCGGCTCCGGGCCCGCGGCCTTCCCGGGCGGCCCGGCCGTGCTCTGCGCAGCGCGGGGCCGGGTGAGGGAGTGAGGCCGGTTGCTACAGGCAACCGGGAAGCCCGTGGCGGCGAGCGGGGCCTGTGGGTGTCGTTTAGGCCTTGCCGTGTGGGGGAGCTCGGCCGGGCGCCGTGGCGGGGAGCGGGGCTCCGCCACCCCCAGGCGTGTCCCGCGGCAGCCCGGCGGTGAAAGGGCCCTGTCCCGTCGAATAAGCGTCTCCCCCCTCAGTCCTGCCCGAGCCCGCGGTCGTGAGCAGGATCTGTGAGGAAACCTGGCATTGCTGGGGCTGAGAGACGTTCCGGCGTTTGTCAGCCTTGTGCGTGTGGATGGGACAGGCACCCGCACTGAGGAAACTCACTGTAAACTCTTAAAAACTTCCGTAAGATGTATAAGCATTAGCATTTTAAAAGCTAATAACGAAGTTCATAGTTTAAACCGATGGTCTTCCTTTGCTGTCAGAGAGAAAATCACGGTTACAAAAGCTGACAGTCCAGTCGGTCTTGCAGCCCTCTCAGGGGTAGGGGTTTGCCCTCTCTACACATTTTTCGAAGTGCAGATTCTTGTTTCTAAATTGTTTCCAAATGCCCTGGAGTGCTGGGAAAATACTTGGGCCCTCAGTTTTTTTCCTCAAATACATATGTCAATTCAATGAGCTTTTATTACACCTTGATTATAATCAAGTTAATTTGGTGGGCAAAAGCACAGTTTTCAGAGATACCTCAGTGTTTGAAGACACCTCATGCTGGGCCTCTCCTGATGTCTGAAGTGATGCTGAAATACAATCTTACTTTGTTTTCAAGAACTCAGCTTCCTTCCACCAGCTGCAGAATGTTTCAGTTTTCATAAGCTCAGTAGGTTGTCTTAAAGCATACAAACAAGTGCAAATCTTAACAACTGCCTGTTTGTTGACATAGGTTTGGTCTATTTACTTTTAGAAAAATCAACTATTTATGAGGAGTACAGGATGTAATATGAGAACAAGTGAACAGCTCACTTGAAGCAGTGTCATTAATGGTAAAGACCAACAAAATCCAACTTTGGATCTGATTAAAGGTTAATCTTGCTCTGTTACCTGATTTCTGATAATTTAAAAGTGTCTTTAACTTCTGGTTAGCATCTGATTCTTCAGAAGAGTAAGAACTGTTGCAGGAGAGTGTTTCCACTCTAATCAGTAGCTGGCTAGAATTTGTTTCAACTTTGAAGCCAAGGGTTTGATTTTATTTCAGAATTGTTGTCACTCTTCTGGAAATTCTTGATAAACCTATAAATATTTAGTCCTGTGCACTTCTGCATTTGTGGCAATGGTTCTGTAGTTCAAAACTGGACTAAAGTATTCACTTTCTCAGAGTTGACTTCTACAGGAAGTCACATCTTTTTTTTAACACAAAAGGAAAAATTTTCTGTTTTATTTTCTTCACCACTAATCGTCTGATACTGATTTCTTAGTGTGTCTGATTCATTTTTCTTTTTGAACTCACAAGCAACTTGCCCGGTCCTCTATCACAGGAAAGATTATTCTGCTTGCCTTTCACTATTCTAGAGCAGTCCATGCGATGACTTGTTTTAATGTTTTAATATTCTTTGTACTTTTTACTGTCTTACTACATATACATTTACATTTTTCTGTAGGGTCATTCTTTTTTTGTTTTCTTCTTGGACCTTTGGCAACTTTTAATAAGGAGCAGTGCAAACACTTTACAAATAAAACTCTCTTCTGAAAACCTTACTGTGTTCATCTGATGTCTATGACCTAAATGCTGCTAAGAAGCTAGAATTAATTTTAGAAGTGGTTTAAGTGAAAATGATTAATTGCATTTATTTTGACACAGGTATGAAAACTCAATGGGGTCATCCAAAAATGTAATAAGTGAGCCTGTCGATGTGGAGGAAGGCTGTAACATGATGGTAAGACACTCAGCTACTATAACGGTGTGGTAGGGTTTTTCCTTCTGCGAGAAAAACTAATTTTTCATGTTGGGGTTCACTGATAAATTGCTTCATTTCTGCCTTCTCTGAAAGTGTTGATTCTAGAAATGGAATCAATTTGATCTGTTAACACTGTGATGAGAAACCTTCAAAAATGAATCTTACCGTAGAAGAAATTTGAGTATTTCTTCCGTTTTTGCATCATTTCCAGTTGTGTCAGTATATAGTTTTTTTGCACTTCAGGACATTTGTTTCAGCTGATTCCCTTTTTAAACTTTTTTTCATCCAACCTGTGCTCTAGTGTAAGACCGTAAGTTTGGTTACACTAACAAGGTGGTGGTCTTTGAAGTAGCTGAGCTTAGAGCTGAAGACATTTGCTTTGAGAATACAATGGATGAAACTAGTGGTTTTGTTTACAGCAATATAATTACAGCAATAATTTAATTCTTAAAACAAGAATCCTCATAAAAGGTCCTTTAATATTCATAGCCATGCAAAGAAGCAGTACAGACTAAATAACAAAAATCTGCTGTTTAAGTCCAAACAAGTCTGTAGTCACTCCTCTTGCTTAACAGATGATTGTACCTAGAGCACTTTGAAGAAGGTAGCTTCTTTGGATGGTTGAATAGCAAATAGAAGGGATCAGATTGAGGAAGTGGTCAAAAACCTATGTGTCAGTGTCACTTCACTTATATGAAGGAGGGTATTAAAGCTTGCTCTTGTCTAGTCAAATGAAAAGACTGTGTTGATACCCAATATGGCCTTAGGCACAATAGTTAACGCTTCTTTGTGGCTGTATACTTCATTATTGCTAACTGTCTTGTTAAGACCTCCTTTAAGGGTTTGTTGTTTTCTTTTGACTGACATCTGGCTTATGGAGACGAGAAGTCAGACTCTAGTTTCATGATACAAAGTAGTTGGAAATGTCATGTTGAGATACTTGTGCTTTCCTTATAAGCTTTTCTGGCTTGTAAAAACATAGATAAAATAATTTAAAAAGTCAGTTTGGTGTGGACTAATGGAAAGTTTTACATTTACATGGCAGTAATGAGCTCCAGAAATAAGGATGTAAAACAGCTGTCTTGGTGGCAGTTGTGCAGAAAGGAACCTCAGGATTATAGAGGGTCACAGGTGCAACAAGAGAAATTCTGCTTATATATTAGGAAGAGTTGGATCTGCTCTGAGCAGGAGATGGAGACTTGGGGATTGGACTAGAGCTGCAGAGGTCCCTTCCAGGTTTTGTTATTCTGTGACTGTGTTAAGTCGTGCTAATTTATGTGCGATATGTCATGACATATGTGTTATGATTATATCATAAGTGATGAAAAGGTAATATCTTATTGCAGAAAACCCCCCATGCATAATTTGGAGATCATTAAATGGGAGTATCATCTCTAAGATGTGAATAACCTGTTTACAGTGTTTAGCATTGAGAAAGTCTTCACTGAAGTAATTGTGTCTGGTTTTGGATGTTGTATTTCAAAGACAGATGTGAATCAGTTGGAGACAATCTGGAAGAGAAAACCGTAAGTGCTCAGATTCAGAAAACTTGAAATGTGAGATCTAGAAAACATGAGAAAAAACATTAAAGGAATAGGGATGGTAAGTGTGGAAGATAGGAGGACTGATGAAGGATGAAATGGAACATAACAGCATAAAAAATAATAGGAAAGAAAAAAGTTCAAATGGTTTCTGAGTCCTCTGTGTATGGCAAGAATGAGCGGTCTTATGCTGTAGGAAAGCCATAGTTAAATATTATGTAGATTGTGCCGAGTGAACACTTGCCTGCTAGTGGAGGATTTGAAAGAAAAGATGCAATAAATGAGGAAAGATGTATTTGTTTACTTATTTCATTTTTGGCAGTTGGGGATGCCATAGATTAGCTTTACTTCCTGCTATGGTGAGTGTTTGGGTCTTTTATGAAGATTTGAGAATAAATTAATGCAAAATGCAGCCTGAACGTTCTTCTTTTCATTTAAGACGGACACATTTCATAGGCGATTAAGTTAAAATTATTTGACTCTCTTCTGACGTAAGCTACCACAGGTATTTGCATTGGGAGTTTATACAGTAGTTTAAAGTATTTTTAAAACAGTTATGTGACATTCATGGACCTTTAACTCATAGATCGATGATGAAAAGTGTATTGTTAAGCAACGCGGGATTAAAACCCCAAACCAAACTTGATTCAGCAGAAATGGTCACTCTTACTAAAAATTCCTAGCAAGAATAGGCAATTAATTAGATAGAATAAGGATAGCCTAGAACCAGTTCAGTACAGATCCTGTTTTTTTATGTGCTTTGCTTTGCTTTCTTCGGGCCAAAATATATAATTTGCTTTTTTTATTTCATTAGGTTTTCCAAAAGTTCACTTATACAGCAGTACATTTTTTTTTCTTTATTTTTGTTGTATTGCATGGTGATATCTCTAGGTAGGTCTGTGAAGCACTAGATGGCACACTGCGGCTTTGCAACCAGCAACTGAGGACATCTGGATGAGAGAAATCTAAGTTAAATGCTATTATATAAGCACTGAAGTAAAAACAGTTTCTTGTTTTTGTTGCGTTTCCTTAATAAATTATAGCGACTAATCTGCTATATTAATTTTTACTGTATTTTCATTCTGAAGATGTACTAGTACTATAAAACAAAGTGGTTGCAGGCTTGAGTCATATGACAGTAGGAACAAAAAGACGGAAAATGCGTCTTCCGATTACTGCTGTAGAAAATCAGTCTGTTCATGCCTAAAATAATGTTTAGATTTATATAACTTCTTTGTGGTTAAGTTTGTCGGTGTTTAAAGATAACTCGGTCAGCAGTTTTGTGCTATCACGGTACATAAATTTAGCATTACAGTATATAGTTTGGCTTTGTTTCAAGTTATTTTCCGAGTAATAACTTGATACACTGTAGAAGAGGCAAGATTTTACCTAATTGACATCTGTCATTTGATACAAATATTTGTTAGTATATTTGGTCTCAGAGGTCTTGCGAAGGTGTATTTCGCAAGTGCAAAGAAATATGTTTATTAGGTAAATGAAGTTCATCCTCAGTGCCTCTTTGAACAGCTTTAGTTTTCTAGTAATAACAGCTAACTTTAGTTGCCAGGAAATACTTTCTGATTTCTTGTCCTCTCGGTGAAAGAGAGATGGGTTTTTTATACATTTCAGACAGTTCCGATAAATGCTGTGCCTTTCCACAGGCTCTCTTCAGTCAGCTAGCACATGTATTTTGGTCTCGTGCAGCTTTTATCTTGAATAATTTGTTCTAATTAACACAAGGTAACTAAAATGTTTTTGAAGTCTACTGTGATACTTTAGCAGCATTGACAATCAATTAAATGGAGGTTAAAAATGTGTGGTGTAGACATACCCATACTGAAGGCTGGATCTTAACTCTCATGTCATGTTGATGAATCAATCTGCTTGTGCAGAAAAATGATGGTGAAGATGAATATGCACACCCGTTTCGGAAATTTGAGGAAAATTCAGTACCCACGCACCCCACCTTGGACAGTTTAAGCACATATTGGATGAAATTAACATATAACAAAAGTTGTATCTATTTTTTATTTTTTTCCATCCCTGTATTTCTTGTTTTCAGGCTTCTTTCCAACGCTCTAATAGCCATGACAAAGTGAGGAAAATAGTTGCAGAAGAGGGACGTACAGCAAGGAACCTAATTGCATGGAGCGTTCCACTGGAAAACAAAGAGGATGATGGTATGTATTCAACAGTCTGCCACCATCTTTTTCCACTTCATCGCTTTGTCCGCTGGAGTTGCTTGCCTGGAAACATGTTTGTTACATAGATTTTCTCTATAAAAAAATAAATGGTTATGTTTAATGTACATAGTATAATTCCAAACCTTTTTTCTGAAACACACCCTGCAGTTGACAGATCACTTTTTTAATCTGTCACTGTGAAGGTTTTACAACTGTTTTCATTTTGCCTGTAAGCAACATTTAACACTGTTCTCTCTCGATGATATTATCAAGATACTTGTGTAATATACTAACGTTGTCTTAAATTGATGTCTTGTAACTTGGGAATTCAGAATTGTAGGGATGGCTTAGAACAATCCAAAAAATTGCTCTCTGTGCTCTAAAACAAATGTTTGGAAGTTTCTTTTGGTATCACTTCAGTCTTTCGTAAACATCTGTGAAGACTCTTCAAGGAAGGGGCTGTGTGGGGACAGTTTTCCGTAATGCAAGTCCTCAGAACAGTTTTGTAACTGTTGTAATGCTCTCTTGTGGTATGATGACTTAAGAAGCCAGGAATTGATTTTAAGTTTTATATTGCTCAAGCTGTTCCAGATGTCAGAATGCTGTTTTTGAGGACTTGATCTCAAGTATTTTTGTAGCTCACATGTCCCTGTGCAGGTGCTACTGCTTTTGAGACTTAGGCAGGAGTGTCTAAAAGTGAATTTTTTTTTTTGCTGTGAAGGTGGTTGAACACTGGAACAGGTTGCCTGGAGAAACTATGGGCAATCTTAGTCCTTGGAGATGCTCAAAACCTGACCGGACGTAGTCCTGGGCAGCCTGCTCTATCTGACCCTGCTTGAAGCAAGGATATTGGACTAGATAATGTCTAGAGGTTCCTTCCAATCTCAGCTGTTCTGTGATTCTGCCAGTGGAAAAGATATTTCTATGAAAAGTTATGTCTAAGTGTTATGGTTTGAGGAACCCACAATAATTTATTGTCCTTTAGACAATTATTGTATTACCCAGTGACCCCTCCCCACCCGGGAAGGGGAATTCAGGAAGAAACAAGGAAACTTGAGGGCTGATATATAAACAGATTTAATAGAATAAGACTAGATAATTAACATTAATAATACTAAAGAACCAGAATTAATCCCGACACCAATATAAAATATACAAGGATTATACTCAGCCCATTCTATCTGTAGGAAGCCGTGCACTCCCAGCAGGGGACGGCAAATGTCAGACACTGTGAGTGCTACAGCTTTGGGAGGAAGGGAAGGGCTCAGGGGTCCGGCACCAGGGCAAGGAGTTCTCTGGATCTCAGCCATCAAGGGAGAGAGAGAACTTCTCAGCAAACTTTCTAATTCACATTGAATGTGGCGTTCATGGTATGAAATAATCCTGTTGGCCAGCTTGGGTCAAGTGCCCGGGTCTCACTCCTCCTCATCCCTGCATCTGGAGAGCTCGAAAACACTGAGACCTTGAAACCCACACACCATAGCTGGCTATAAAGTAAATATTTTCACAAATTCAGACACTAGAGTCTTCTAAAAGTGCAATTGTCCCAGGCATTAGAAGAGAAATTAGTCCTGTGTCACTCAAACCAGGGCACTAAGTTACAAGATAATTAACCCTATGTCTGAAGCAAATTGATGCAAAGTTTAAACTGTCTTTGGCTTGCTTTATGCATTAACATGTATTTGTGATTTTTTTTTTTTTCTCTTTAAAGCTGAAAGGCCTGAAGTCACAGAATACAGTGAGTTGCTTGAAAACCTATTTAGGTGTTTGTACACGGACATTTGTGTAGGTTTCATTAAGGAAATTGCTCTCAGTTCAGAAGGCATAGCTGTACCTCTGTTGAACAGTAACAAGCAGAATGGCACTTAACTTATTTTTGTCAGCTAAACATCCCAAACCTAATTACAAGTTTCCACGTTTACAAGGTTTGGTTTCAGGTTCTGACCCTTTTACTTTAGTGTTGTCCCAGCTGTCTTAGTACATTTTGTATAGTGGCATTTTTAGTAAGCCGTAACTGGTCAGCAGAAAAATATGTACTGTGAGTCTTTGTTAGCTACATGTAGGAAGAGAAAATGGAAATAATTTAAGACTGGGGCATAATCTGACCAAGTAGAAATGCATACCTCCCAGCTTTGGATCACATGCAACAGCTACTCAGTTTATTATCATGAATATGTGGATTTTTAAGTGAGCCAGTTGTATGTTCTTGTGGCAGCTTCATTTACGTCTGTCACCAGAAGATGCATTTATCTATTTGCTAGTCTTAATTTGCCTGCGTGTTCTTGAGTATGCTTGTAGATCCACTGATGTTACTGGACTAGTCACATATGTCATTTAAGCAGAACAGAATTGGGGCCTAAAGCACTTACGGATTCTGAGTTACACTTTTGGGCATGTACTCATGAATGAATATATGCGAAAGGAACATGGAGTATATTTCTAACAATATCTTTGAGCTACTTGTGAGTTGATTCAATTTCTGTTTAAAGAGTCTGTTATTTTTTAATATTACCTTGCTTGTAATGTTCTTTTAGAAACTTTCAAGTAAGACTTTTTCCTTAAAAATGAGTGTACGAGTTGTAGATGAATGTTTGCTCTAACGTTTTCTGCCAAAACATGAAGAATTAATGTAAAAGTGAATTTTTAGCCTTCATTAAATAGTTGTTATGTATGATAATTAAAATCCAAGTAGCTATATTAATTTCCTTCTTTTGGTTGTATTAGCACCCTTATAATTTTTAAGCTTTTTGTCACTGGTGCTTTCTTCTTCTTAAAATTTCATCATGAAATCATAGCCTGATCTTTTTGCACAATACAAAGAATCTAATGATAACTGCCCGATGGAGAATTTCACTGTGGAAAGGAACTTGTGGCTAGTGAAAGCCTGGCAGAGCCAGATCCTTTATCTCTTGACCCTTGTCTTGGCATAGAGAGTATATATGTTGGTGTCAGTGAGCTCTGATTCATTTTATGCTGATCTTTGAATATGTATTTTGTCCCTGAGGAATGATACAGCAATATTATGAATTAGGACAGTTCTGAAGTGTTCAGGGGTTGTGTAAATCAGGCCAAAGGTTCAAGTTGCCTGAGCTAATCCTGCAACTCTTCTGTACAAAGCAGAATTTTGTCTTTGGGCAGTTTCTTCTGCTCATAATGTTCAGAGGTATTGCTTTGGCAGTAACAGTGTGTGATTTAACATTTTATATTATACACTGTTATTCATTATGAGATTTTTTTTTTTCTGCAGAAACAGTGAAGGTATGGGCATTTGCAATTACTCATGGTAGCGTTATAGAGGGTTAATAAATTAAAATGCTGGATTCATTTTTTTAGTTTGTATTCTTTCTTTTTCTGTTTCCTTTAAGAATTGTGTGCTTGTGTCCTTCCTACCATTTAACTTTTCCTCTGAAAGACTTGGGTATTTTATGTAGAGGACATGGGTAAAAGAGCAATAATGAAAAGAATTGCAATCAAAACCTTCAAATTCCTTAATGGAAGTATATAGTTCCTGGCAATAAGGAATATTTGCTTGAAAAGGAGAGAGTTTTCTGAAACAGCAGTTGGCACTTCTGTCACGTGTTTTGGAGCAGCATGCACCCTTGTTGTGTCAGATCTGAAATTCTAGTTACGAATACAGATCAATGACATGTGAAAATCCAAAACATGGTGGCAACAGCCTAGAAGAGATAGTGACCGTTAACACATTTCAGCTATTGAAATTAAAATACTCCTTCACAGAATTCATTAATGCACAGCAGATTCTGGTGGATAGACTAATTAACAGTACAGTTGACTTTGTGTCCTAGGAGGAGAGTCTTTAACTGTGAAAAATTCACTAGTCTGATATTCTGTCTGCAGAACTAAATTTGCATTCCAAACCTATGGCCACCAATCACCTGTTGCAGTCACTTAGTTTTTGCCCACCTTGGAAAGCTGTGATCATTCTAATAGTGGTTTTCAGAATTTTTTCCTTTGTAATTATTTTGTATGCCTAGCATGAAATTTGAGGCACTGTATGCAGATAAGCACTGCACACAAATTTTCTTACAAAATCTAAGCTACGATATTAGCAACAGGTAAGACATCCCAGAGGCTTGACATACAAATGTTAATAAAAGGTAAGGTGCCTTTGGATCTTTAAGAGATGTATCAAAAAAAAAAAAAAAAAAAAAAAAAAGAAAATCCTGTATTTGTAATTGTTCACTTCTTATTTCCAATTTGTTTAAAATCATTTGGGCTCTTGCCATATAGAATTCATTTGTAGATGAAGCATTTCAGGGTAAGGAAACATATTTTATTGGTTGAAAGGTACCTGGCACACTTTGGGGAACCTGCAGTATAATCTGCTCCTTTAGCAAGAGCCTGATGGAGCAAATAGGTTTTGCAGTATGTGATGAAAGTCAGGAAACTTGGCTCTCTTTAGCCAAGTAAGGAAGTTGTAAGAGTCATGACTGAAAACATTGTGTGCAAGCCCTAGCAACATTGGATCTGGTTGTAACTGGCAGAATATAACGTGCAGGGAAGGGTATTCTTTAAGGCTCACAAGTTTCAAACCTTGAGTTTCACTGAAATGAATGGGAATCCATGGTACATGAATACAGGGCCGTTATATTCTGGATGAGACAGAGTCAGTGATTTGTAAAAGTAATTTTGTGCAAAATGTATTGCTGTAATTCAATCTAGAGGTGGAAAAACATGGAGAATTTTGGTTATTCATGCTTGAAGGCAGTCACTCCAGATGCTTAGTATTGTGTGGTTAGAAAAAGCCTATCTGCTACTGCTCTACAAACTTTTAAAAAGATATAGTTTATAATAATATTAGAAACTGCAATATGCTTCTTCAATTAAGAGTTCAAAAATAATCAGTCTCATCTGGTTGCTTCCTCCAGGCAGATGCCTCTGCCTTACTTTAAATGAGATTCAGGCAACCAGGTCTTGCCCAAGCCTCATTTTTGCAAAAATGTTTCTTAAGATGGACAACTACATCAGCTGGGGCTAGTAAGATAGATTCTGGAGTACAGACTGGTTAGATGTAGCAATGGCACTACGATGTAGACTGACTCTCTTACAGGTTTTATAGATAACATGGAAGAAGAGAGGTGACAGAGTAGATTTATCACACTGTGTGTAAGAACTGGAGGAAAACAACAGAATGCTTACCCGGTTGTATCCTCAGATTCATTCAAGGTCATGAAAAGAAATACAAGTAAAAATTGTTACCGTTCCTGCTGAAAATCTGATGGTGAACAGTGTCAAAGGCACTGAAACAACATACACAGTTGATCTCTGCCACAGTGAGAATAGAAATGAGGGCTGCTATTAGTTACTAAATTTAAAGGCGATTCCCACATTTCTTATAGTAAAACTATCCGAAAGAGAGGGATGATTGTTGAGATTGTTAGTCTAAAAGATGGCTTTTGAAAATAGTTTATCAGTGGTGCTTTTCTGGAGATACTTGCACTCAGCTTTTTGTGACAGGAAGTCTTCACAAATCATAAACTCTGTGTGCTTCATACTTAATTACCAGACAGAGAGGAAATGGACTTCAAGGGTAAAATATGACTGTAGGTCCCTGAATGCTGCAAAACTTTGCTACTTTATATATTTCACATCGGCAACTTAATAGCTAATGAGATGATCATCTTTGGTTACTATTGTTCCTTCCTTAAAATTCAGTAAATTCCTAGCAGGTAATGCCCTTCATATGTCATTGAGTTCCTCTGCGTATCATAGCAATGCTGGTATTGTATAGCTCTATACCAGCAGTCACTGAACATACACATAACCATTGAACAGTGCTCTTTTGTTGTCACTACTTGTGAATATAAAAGGACAAAAGCAGAAAGGAAGATGTCTTCTAATAACCAGAGGCACTTATTAGAAGAAAAAGAATAATAAAGCTCGGAAATGTGGCTGCTGCTGAAATACAAAACTTCTTGGCCCATACCCCTTAAGAAAAAATTGCCACACAGCATTTGCTTTTAAGTTTGCAAAACCTGGTATTTGCATTAATTCGTTTTCTCTAAATGTCTGCCTTATATGGAAGATGGCTGAAAACTTGCTTTTGTCTTTACGAGGGACTTCTTCAGACATTTCCCCATGCTTAGGTGATGGATTAGTATTCTGGTTTTTGTAGAATCTAAAGAGACTGCAACTTTTTTGTATGTTCATTTGCCCTTTTTTAATTTTAGCACACCCATATTTGTTTGTAAGCCTTTTCACTCTGCAAGCTCTGTATGCCATTGGATTAAAAAATCTTGTCTTTGCAGACTGTAAATCTGAGAGATTCTGGAGATTGAAATATTTCAGTTATCATAATTCTGACATGGAACTGACCTGCAGTTTAAGCTTTTTAGCAAATAGGAAGTTTTTATACATATGGTAGACGAATCAAATTTTTTCCTGAATTGCTGCTAAATTGAGTTCAATATATTAATTTGTACCTGTTGTTTTGGCTAATGTAGCATTTTAAAAATGAATTATCAAGCAAATAATTTTTAATTTGTTTTAAAATTAAATGCCTTGTTCCCTGGAATAGCCGATGATGCAAACCAGCTGTACAACTGCTTGATTAAGACAGGTTAACAGCTGCTTTACATAACCAGAGCAATGTAAAACAGCTGGACTGTGTTAGGGCATTTGGCCTAAGAACTGTTAAAAACTCAACTGGACAATTCTGAAATTCAAGAATGATCTCTATGGGCTAGGAAGGAACTATATTCAACTAATGCATTTATTTGCTTGGCTTCATCCAGCTAAATAATATTGAAACTTTTATTTAGTTGTAATCTGTGCTACGGATTATTCTTGCCTTAGTATTTCGTCTTAACTCACTTACGTTTTTGGTAATTGGATCCTGTGAGTTTCGTGTTGTGCAAGTTAGATACTAAGTTGGAGGAATAAAACTTAAAAAAATAATAATTTTTTTTTTAATTACTCCATAGCAAATCTCAAAGATTAAATGTAAACATGGCAGGTAGGTCTGGGCTAACACAAATTTATCTATGCAAAAATAACTCTTAATGAGTTAAGAAATTGCCACCACCACAGTGCTGAGACCTGAAGTCGTGCTTTCTGACTGTGGGAATTTAAACTGATTTTTGGAGCATAGTTGCTAAAGTCACTTCATATAAGCAGTGGAGGGAGACAAGTGTATTTGAGAAGGTATTTCAGATTTTCAGGGGACTGACTCATGCTCTGTGAATGTTTTTCTCTCTTCCTTTGGCTACCTAAATGTAGGTGAATTAAATCCAGTCCTAAGTTCTGTTTTTCCCCATCTTTCTTGGCAGATAATACCTACATCTACTGATAGGTTGTTTGAACAGTTTGAGAAAAACTGAATTATTACGTTTGCTTTTCCTAAGAAAGATATTCCTTGCTTTAATTCTGTAATATCTGATTGAACAGTCATTCAAGAACAGACTTTTTTTTAATCTATATAGAAAACTAATGTCATATCTGACATGTAGATTGTAATATGATTTTCAGAGGCACTGAGCACTTAAAGGTGGGTTATCTTGTTTAATGAAGTCTGTAATTCTTGCCTTTCTTTGTATTTTGTGTATTTTCTGTGTGTCTTCTGGCATTATCCACATTCTGAACTGTGGAATGTATATTTGGAATATACAATTTTACTAACCTCTTAACTCATAAATTGTGCCCTTATCAGTACATTACAAAATGAGATATGTGCATTTTAGAATTCTCCTTCTAATTAAAATGGTTATTGTTGATTAAAACAGTTGCTTCTCCTACAGGAAAATCGAAATGGCAAGCTGGTGGAAAAACAAAGAGAGTGAGTCAAGGAACACACAAGACTGCAAAACAGGTATCTGCTTATTTTTGTTATTATGACATCCAGTTTACAACATAAAAATGCTTTGTGATATCTCTGATACATTATTGGCTGAGTAATACATATATAAAACTGTGCATACATTGTATTTTTAAAGCATACAAGTTTCAAAGTCAAGTATTCAGAAGTTAAAAAATGTCAGAATTAGGTTGTCTTCCTCAGCCTTTAATTTTGGCACTTTCTAACCTCTGGATGCATGACTTTTTGGCATTAAAGTTATTTTAAGGAAGCTGCTGTTCAATAAAATGATACAGGATATTCTTCCTACAAGCTTGCTGCTTATACAAAGGCTACCTTTCTGCCCGGTTTCTACTTTAAGGAAATACTTTATTTCTTGACCTCATGTGTTAATGGCTGAAGTCAATATATCCTATTTTGGAAAAAATTTGTCCAAGTGAGTAAAATTTCCGAGAGTTATAACTGGAAAGCAAGTCCGACTGAGAAGACTCAAGAAGAAACTGCTCTTATTTTTATTCATGTTTTTTCTATGTAACTGACAATCTTTATTACATTAATAAAGTAATACCTCAATCTTTCCTCATGTTTAATATTTTAAATAGTTTGATTAATGGATTTAGCTATTAGTATGGCTTTAGCCATTTAGTATTTGAGACGGTCTGTCAGATTTTGATAGTACGGCATATGGAAGATGTTACTTTTTGGGAAAAAAAAAAAAGTTCTGCTTCCATAGAGCTGTATTTGCATCTTTAAAACACAGGCATGTTATTTTCCCGATTTAGTTTAGCAGCTATTAACCTTTTGTTCTCTCTTCCTGTACTAGCATGTTACAAACACTATGCATCCTGGTTTTCTTGTGCTGTGAAGGTGGAATTTTCTTGATGTAATTGGGGCTCCCTGTAAGGATTTACCCTCAGAACCTTTTGGGTGTAAAAGTAGTGTGCTGCATAGTTTGGGTTCTGTCCGTTTTAGTCACTTGGGATTATGTAAATATTGAGTTTTTAGAGTACTTGATTGTTATTCAGTCGCTCTGTGTGGGATTCCTATACTAAAACTATATTGTAGAAACAGCGCATCCCTACTGGGTACAGTTGAGGTTTGAAATGGACTGCTGAGGGTCCGTGCATCTTGGCACTTCAATTTGGCATTCAGCACCTTTACTTCTACTGCACTTCAGACACTGGATACTGCTGCAAATTGGTGGCTTTTTTTGTTACTTTTGTTGAGCCTTCAGTTTTAATTTTCCTTTACATATAAATGGGCCACTAATCTCAAGAAAATAAACTTACAAGAACTCTTTCATGTGATCTTATCAACCTCATTTTCCTCCCAGTAGGGTGCTGGCAAATCGACATTCAATAAATTTTGGCATCCTGAGAATAAATATACACTTCATACTTTCCAGAACTCGAAGGCAAGTTACTGAAACTATTTTGGAAAAGAAAAATAAAAAAGAGATTCAGTTTTAACGTCACTTTCATCATCCACACTGAGTTACTTGAAATGCAAGAAGGAATATTCCTGTGTGTCTTAACTTCAGAGGCACAAAAGCTTTGTGTTTTCTGCAGCTGAAGGTTTTAACTATCACTACAAGTGACATAATATGAACTAACCACTCTGAATCTTTGCCGTTCTGGGGTGGGTTTTGTTCTAGTGAGGATAAGCTTCAGTGTAGGCCTGCTAGATCATGTCTGTATAAGCCGTCATCACACTTTGGGTAAAAATGGATATTATTTGAGGATGTGGGGAGGCCAAGGCAAGCTATTTTTTGGTGTGTTTGTAAACACTATGGTTTTTGGGGTTTTGGGGTTTTTTTTGTAATGTGCAATGATCTGCAAAGTTGTTGAACGTAGATTAAATTTTGGATATGTGTATTGTCAAAGGCTAAGGGCTCTGAGATCACTTAGAAGATTCAAAATAAGTACTTATATCAGTTAAGAATGATGTGTAGAAGTTTGCAGGATTGGAGCTTTAGAACTCTGTGCAGAAAAACTTCATTCTGTGTCCTTGTGTCTTGCCAGTGGAAAGAGGCTTGTGCCTCAACTACTAACTAAAGTGAAAAATGTGCTAAGAGTTAGTTGGAAGTACTAGGCACAAGGATGTAGGTAGAGCTTATGCGGCTTGCGTATAGCTCCTTCTTGGTGAAGATGCGGGATCATTACCTGATCTTTCTTCAGACTACACTGTTAGAAATACTGTGTCCTGTGCCCATATGTTCCGTCAGAATACCAGAGAGATCGAGAGATGATCATCTCTGGAAATTGAGTTTCACTATTGCATCACTCTCAACTTGAGCATGACACTGAAAAATATGATCTGGTCAGAAGTACACTCTTCTAATAAATGCTGTTTAATTAAAACTTCATTCCAGGAAGGATGAATAAGAATAATAAAGCTATAGCTATACATCAGCACAGAAACTACAGTCTTGAAAAGTCTATACCTAATCCAGCATTTCTTGCTTTTCCCAGTGAAAGGTTAGTTTGGTTCATTAGAAAATTTACTTACAGGTAACAATTCTTCTGAACAATATACAGGTTAACTCAGATGTCCTGGTACTTTTTTGGTGCTTGCGTTCAACATTTGTATGGAATATAGTAGTCTGTATAAAATATTAGTGGTATCTTTATAGTAAAAATAGTCTTTGCTGCAACTCTTAAATTTAAGTGAGTACTAGCTTTCATTTCAATGAAGTTGGTGCCAGTCAAACTTGATTAAGTTTGGAAATAGCTTGCTGAGTTTGATCTTTTTTCATGGAATTTCTGGAGACGGAAGTGCCAAACCTGGGACACAATTTGAGTTCTCTGAAAATTGACTTCTGTTTCCTTGAGTGGCAAATATCAGGCTGTGACAAATTCAGATGTACGGTGTTAGAACTGACTTGTATCAGGAACATAAAATATTATTTCAATGAACTAACCACCAACTTAGTTCTTGTCTGCTTGTGCGACTGTGATTGTGTCCAAGAAATTTGGTAGTTTAGGGGTTTGCATCCTTTTCAAAGGTGTTCTACTGGAATATGAGTAACTGTAAATGTTGCTTAGGTTTTACTTAGATACGGAAATCTGCTTACAGGGTAGTAATGTAACTGCTACAACTTACAGTAGTTAACACAGTTCATCATGCTGTTTTCCTAATTAAAATGTGGCTGACATATAAAAGAGATGATAAATGGATGCCAAATATAGTAAATGGAAAACATTTATTGCTAAATATCAAAACATATTCCATGACACTGTCTTAAAGATACGTTTAAAAATGAATCATTCAAATGGTGAGAATTATGCATGGTTCCTGTTGCAAAACAACTGATCCTTTACATCAACAATATTAGCTGAATGAGTAGAAACCTAGTCACTTTAGTAAGGTCACATTTTATAAATACAGGCAGCAAAAGGTAGCACTGTTATTTTAATATAGCTATTTATGATTCCGTAGTTAAGGTTGTGTTATTATAAACTGTATTTTAAAGGAGGTGTAAATTAGCCAGTATAAGCTTTGCTTTAAAGGTTTATATACACGATCTCAACTAAGGAGCATTTGTTCTCCAAGCTGTTCTTTAAGAGGTGACTCTTATGTCATAGAAGAAAAAACATGAAATACTCTGAAGTGTGAAACTCTTCTGAAATTCCTGTTCATCAGTTGTTTATGGCATAGATCTTTTCTGAATGTGTCTCTTGTGCATACATCAGCTGGAGTTTATCCGGAGTACACTGAGAGGATTTTGAGATATGTGTGGGGGTAGCAGAGATGTTAGTGTGATTGTGGTAAATCAGGTTTCCATTCTTCCCCTTCTTACAGAAAAAGATTCTGAACACAAATACAGGTGAGGGCACAACCATTTTGACAGCCCCGTGTCTACCTCCCTAATTACAAAGCGGCATTTGCTGTGTTTGATGCTGTGTAGTACAGGTAGTCAGAGTGCTGGGGGGAACAAGCAGACTGGAACCCAGAGAGAGAGGCTGCCCAAGAAACAGAGCTCTGGAATTTACTAAACAGTGTTGCAGGTTCTATCTTTGTGTCAGGTCAATTCTCTTATAATGGGAAGCTGTGTTTATGGTGTGAATTTATTAAATAAGGCTCCTAAAATCTAGAGAAGAAAGGCATTTAGATTCTTAAATACAGTGATTGAGAAATCATTTGGGTTATTGCCGACTTTCCTGTTCTGTAATTTGAGCATGAGAAATACGACTTCATTTGTATGTTTCCTAAACATACAAGGAACTTTTTGTAGCTTAGGCATAGTTTGTTGAAAATAAAGAGGAATCCACAAAAAGCAAAGGTCCTCTTAAGGAGAATGAGGAAAATTTTCTCTAGACTTTGTACAATCTTTGGGTCTTTATTATATGTATTTAATCATAAAACTATTATTATAGCTCTTCCTTAGAAGTACTTTCATTGATAAGTCCATCCAAAACTATGTTACAGTTCCTGATTATCTTATATTGCCTGTGGTCTAAAATGACTTTTCTGTAAGAATTCTCTGTCTCCCAAGTATAAACTTCCTTCCATTAAACTCATCTCTTGGCACAAAGAAGTAATGTTTCCCAGCTTTTTACATGGGGGACAAAAAGGCTTGAATCCCAGTTAATTGTTTTGCTATTTACAGTATTTCTAGTTAGTGGTTAGATATTCTAATTACAAACTCTGTGTACGGGCTTGTGCACTGTTGGTTTTGATTGTTTTTATTCAATTACCAAAAGCAGAGTTTTTATAATGGGATTTTGCAGTAATCCCTACAAGTGTACTTCAGTAAGAATTGATTTTCTAGACATCTGTGTCACAGTGGACCAATGCATCAAAACTGGATTAAAGGTGCTATTAAAACAAATGCATTAATGGGAAAAAAAACCCCAAACAACCAAAGAGAGGACTATTGTAGCATATGGCTGATACCTCCATCACAAAATGGCACACAGCTGGGTGTCACTCTGGGTTTACTGGAGGTGCTTATCCACCTGGCTACTATGGAATGCAAAAGCTTATAGAAGTCTGGCATGGCAGCAGCATTTTTCTGTTTCTTGTTGTGGGAGAGAATTTCCTGTTTAATAAGCACAGTGCCGTGGGGCCAAGCACTGATTTGGTATTTTCAGCCAAATAGGCACGCTTCAGAATCCTTTGGAATATCCTGTGCAGTTAAGTGACAGTGTATCTGTCAAGGAGATATATCCATGTATGAGTGACTAAGCTGAATGCACAAGGTCACCAGATAGGTAACACTGACATGACATGAGAGTACGTCCAAGTAGGTACATAGTGATTCCTACCTGTGCCAGCGTTTGGGAAGACAGTTGCATGTTCTCCCTCTGCTCCCATCATGTTTAGCATATTGGCAGTCGTCTGCATCGGTGCAGCAAAGCACTACTAGATCAGTCTGCATAGTAACACTAAAAATCAAACCAGATTTGTTGTAGTTAAAGCTGTTGAATTACAACTTAAAACAGCATGAGGACACTTTCAGGGTTGGTGTAAATAGGAATAACTTCATACTTTGGCACAGCCCTTACCTTGGGTTGAATTGAGCTTGCAATGTTAACAATATAGTGAGTGGAAATCTTAGTACAAGTAGTCTTCTAAACTGTGAAAGCTTCCTTTCGTAACTAATTCACTGCTTGCTGGCATCTCCTCAGCAGTGTGACCATAACATATCGATCAAAGGGCTAGCCACATCAGCATTTCGCTGACGTTAATGCTCATATACTAGAATGAGGATTTAAAGATTATAAAGTTGTATGTAATGTCTTGGTAATAGAATTTAACTACAGTGGAATATTGGTGGTATGATTATTAGTAAAATGTTATTTTCATCTGTGGATGCACATACTTGTCAGAATAAGTAATACAGGATATGTAATTAGAAAATGGAACTTTCCAATGTGCAACAGTATCTTGTACTGTTGTGCAATGCGAACGTTGGATTATAAATGTCAAAGGAACAGAATCTAGTTCTACATAGCTGCTGCCTATATTTAAGATAAGAAAGTGTGTTTTTAAAAAAGTCAGTGGAATGATGTTGTCTTTGGTGAAAAATTTCTTGTTTACATATGTTTGAATATGTTGGAAAAAAAGTGTGTTGCACGGAAACCCAACCCCTTACCATACTTCTGTTTGTTGTTTTCCATTTCTTTTGTATCTTTTTTTTTTTTTTTCAGAGCACTACCATAGACTGCAAATTAACAGCAGCAGCAGCTGGAGATAAAAACTTTGACAAAAGCCCAACAAAAACAAGACAGCCTCGAAAAGTTGATCTGCGAGCTCGATACTGGGCATTTCTTTTTGACAATCTCAGACGAGCAGTTGATGAAATCTATGTTACATGTGAATCGGATCAGAGTGTAGTAGAATGCAAGGTAAGTCTTCAGCTGGTCTTTGCCTGTTGTCACATGGCTCTCATCGTGGTTTTTTTTATGCTCTACAAAAAAGCTAAATGAGGAATTAGAGCTTCAGAAACATGTTACCTTTTGATTTGTATTTAGTGATGGCTTGTAAATAGGAAAACTGGTGGCATATTTATTCAGATTTAAGAAAATGCTTTCATCTTAGGCAGTGACTAATAAGCGTATAAAACTTGTAGTAATGTACATAATGTTACTAGATCTCAGTTTTTTTTATGAAGTCAGATTTTGCTTGAGTTCTTACTTTTTAATTTTCTGACTGAACACCGATTTATTTTTTTTCCCTGTAATGTTCGTTACTGTAGGTGGCACTGTTGTGATTCAGCTTTTTTCACATTCGTTTGCTTCCTGCTAAGTGGCTTAATTATACATTGCTCCCTTTTTGCAGGGATAGTTATCACTCTTCTAATTCTCTCTGTGGTGTTAAGGAAGTGATTGATGGTCAAACGTAAACAATGTCTGGTTGGGATGTCACTGTAAGGCGCGCTTCCTAATTTCAAATAACCTGTGCTTGTGCGTCTGTTTTATGATGATTTTCTAGTAGATCTCTAGAAAGACCATTGTCATTTATAAAAATCACTTATTCTTTAGAAATGGAATTTAACGTAAGCATTAAGAGAAGCCAGAAGAAGAAATGTTAAAAAGAAAAATGTTAACATAAAGAAATGTTAAAAAGAAATGTTAAAGATACGGCTTCTGTTTTCATATTAAACATGGCTGAAAACTCAACACATTCTGGAAATGATTAACTAATCACTGTAAAAAATTACATATATCAATTTAAGTAAACTTTTTTCTTATCAGATGCATCTAGTTCTCTGCTGTAATCAGACACGGCCAAATTGACTTTGAGATTAGCGTACAAATACATTTCATTGAAAGCAGGTTTGAAAATCGAACAGTAGCTAGAGGCTTCCAAGTCACTGGTTGGTCTAACACAGTTTAACATTTTGTTACTGAACTGTCTTCCTGCTCAGGAAACTTCTCTGGAGAATTTTTTGGTTTAAGAAAATCAGTCAGCCTTGCATTGTAATTAGATTACCATTTTAAATTTTTGTGACTGAAAGAACAGAAGCGTATTTGTATCATTATCACATATTTTTGGGGTTAGATACCATTCAGCATTTTAATCATGCTACTTGATCTGTTCTTGGATGGAGATATTACATAGCCTAAGTGAAAAGTCTTCATTTTAGTAGCTGCTTGACAACGATGTATACATCTGTGTGTATCAGATTACTTGTTTGCAAAACAGGGGTGGAAAAAAACCAAAAATGAGTAAACAGGGGAGTCCAATTCATGTGTGGTAAAACTTATGTAACATTCATGTTGCTTTTACCTTTTAAAAGATCTTTCTTCTCATTGCAAAAAAGTACCTCACCTGAGTAGCTGGAATATGCGTTTGTGCTATGTTTTTTTGTTTGTGAGATTTTCTTTTAAAGGCTACTGTTAAATGATGATTATTATTCTTTTGATAAATTACTAAAATTTTTGTTAATTAAGCTATGAAGTATAGAAATGTTGAGTCTAGCAAATTATTTTTACGAATAGTGTTTCACTTTTATTAGTTCTGTTGATTGTCATTATTTATTTTGGGGTGGTGGTTGTTGACAGATGCAGTCCAGTTTCTACCCGAGGTGAAATTGTCAATGTGTTCTAGCTAACTGCTTACAGCAGAGTGTCTTAACAGCTGTCTTCTGAAGTGAGTGCTATACGTAACTCCTAATAGATAGGCATATAATGTTGCTGGTACTACATACATAGGCTTCAACTAGGGAGTGATCAAACTCATCATTAGCGTGGAGGTGTGTTTTAATTTTGGATGGATTATTAGTGATAACAAACAACAGATCCTTGTGGAAACCGTGAGTCTTCCTCACCTCTGATCCTGAAAAGGTAGTGCTTGCGATCCTCCATCAACTGAAATACCTTGACTCAGTGCAGCTTTCATATTATGGAATATATAGAAAGTGTTTACCGGAGTACCTCAGCCTTTTAGAAGTTCATAAATTAAAGTGATGATCTAGACTCAGAGTTCAGTTGGCAAACGATATTTGAAAAGCACTCGTGTCATTGTTTCAAGAATTCATGTAAGCTTAGTAGAAGGCCTATGTCCTGCGTTAAAAATAGCTTAACTCAGTCTTGGGTTTGATCATTACAGTTTGTCCATGTGTGACTTAGTTCAGGTAAATAATCATAATTTGCTTATCTAAAACAGTTGTTTTATTGCCTTGGCTGTGGTAGTCCTATATATGTTGCTGTCATGTTACTCCCAAGCACCAGGTTCCATACTTTGTGTTGACTGTTCTAAGCCCACCTGGCCAGATCTTGCAAGATCTCTGGTCGTGCCTTTTCTTGCCACTTGAAAATATTAAAAACAGAATCTAGATTCCCTGTTTTGTGCCAGCTTGGGGTTCTGCTGTTGCAGTAAAGATGGCTGTAGCGAGGTTCTGCGTGTTATTTCAGGGACGGCTCCGACTGCTTGACTGTGCAGGACTGGGAGGATGCAAGGTGATTTTATGCCTCTAGTTACAAATTTTGTGTGGTCTAATGAGGTATCTCTCTAACTCTGCTGTCATTAGCAGAATACTAATAATGCAGATGTGGTGTGGCAAAATACGTTAAGCTTCATTGGCAGGAAAATAATGTGTATGTGTTTAATCCTTTTGGTAAACTTTTGGAATTAGGAGGCCAGGTTTAATGCCGTGTGTCTTGTCAGTTCTTGTATATCCATGATTTTCTTTCATTCCTGCCATAACTTTTAATATCAGTGGACCAATTTAAATTAGTTTAGTCATTATACATTTCATGAGAGGTAGGTGACTATCTTGGAAGAAGACATCCTGTTAAGGTTCACATTGCAGAAGTAATTGCCACTCAATCTTTTATTAGACACCAGGGAATTCAGAGAGAGAACAAGAGAACATGAACGCACCAACTGAGGGAAGAGGGATTGTGTGTGGTTGGTTTTTGTTTTGTTGGGTTGTTTGGTTGTTGGGGGTTTTTTTGTTTTGTTTTGTTTGGGTTTGTTTGTTTGTTTTTTTTAAGAATTAATTGAAGTGCATGTCATTTTTGGCACCAGAGAAACCAGTAAGGAGATCATGGGAAAACAGGCTCCACTAGATCCGCAGTTTGCAGAACCACTTAGGCTTTTTTTGCTTAATGGTTTGTTGTGGGGTTCTTGGTTGCTTGGTTGGTTTGGTTTTTTCTTTCTCTTTGAGCAGGAGGAGTTCAGCTAATTCTTAGATTTTTTTTTTCCATTTTTATATATGGCAGTACTAGTCTCCTGAATTTTTTAATTTTAAGATGAAAATTCCATTTATAATAAACTTTTACTAAAGTTCATTCTAAAAATGAGGATGGATTAGCTTCATTTTTGTGCTGTGTTTTGCAAACTTTTTACACTACATAGAAAATTATTTAGTGGTTAAAATGTTACAAGAGATACCAATGGACACATCAGCTCGGTTGAAAATAAATTAATGTATTTCTGCCATACCTAAAGAATTGGGATGATTTTCATAAATGAGAATTTCATATTACCATGTTTTTCTGTTTACTTTCCAAACTCATTTGATAGAATATCTTGTTAGCTCTTTTCATGAAGTACCATTTTTATGTTTACTGCTGGACACATGTGGGAAACAATATTAAATAAGGATCCAAAATGCTTAAACTGTTAACTTTCCCTTTGTTTTTTTAAGTGGGATTTTGAAACATCCTTTTTATTAAGATAAATCCATGTTATCAACAACTTCCTTAATCCATATTTCGACTTTTTAATTAATATCTCCTCAAACTTACGTCTTGGTCAAATAGGGGTGTGCTGTTCTATTTAAACATTTTAGTTGTATAAAGATTTTTACATCGTGTAAAAATGAAATGTGACTACTTGTGGCATTTAAAACCTTCAAATTAATCTGGTATAAAACTATTTCCTCTTGATTTTGTACGTTTTACTCTCTTGTATTTACTCTCTTGTATTCTTACGAGTTGGTATAGTTTTATTGATTACGTTGTCACTGAAGATAACGTTTGATGCTCCCAAATCGTAAAGGGCTCTAGTGGCTGGTTGTGGTTGAAACTGCAGACGAAAGGGTTGTGGTAAGGATACAAACAGTGGAAATGTGTGTAAGAGGATCAGTGGTTGTGTATATTTTCTCTCAGCTTTGGGCACTGCTGAAGTTGGTATTTTGCTATTGGTTTGGAATTGAGAACTCTCAAATCATGGATATAGATATGGCTTTGATGCTTTGTATCTAAAGATACAATGAACATGGTTGAATTATTTCTAAAATAAAGGTTTCTTAAGTTTAAGCATCATTTTACTGTACATAAATCAGTTTGTGCAGTAGTGATAGAGACTAGATACAGTCTAATAGATTTGCCTGTAGCGTTCAACATTTCAAAATGCAAATTATATGGATATTCTATACATTAGTTAGGTTTCTGTGTATCTGATGTTTATATGAATGTTTTATTACCTAGTATTTTCTAGTTTTGGGTTGTGAGATTAGGCAGAACAGAATTAGTAATGCCTTTAAATCTCTTTCTGTATGCTAAAAGGAATTAAGCCCCAAATTATTTGTGGATGGAAGAAGGCAGATTCTGTAGCCAGTTTTGGAATTCCATCCAATGGAATTTTGGTTAATACAACAGAGAAATGTGTCTTCTGCTGCTATTCTTTTCTGGTCTTCAGGTGTCTCAGCAACTGAGTTTATTTATTTATATTTTTTTATATATCTATGTGTGTATATATAAAAAAAAAGAAGCAACACACCATACACATATATAAAACTCTGGATCCAGCAGCTAAGACTACAGTAAGTCTAGAATAATCTCCAACTACTTTTAAATTTAGTTGTTCAGGTTTTTTCCTCCTAGGATGAATTAATGGGTTCAGCTGTTTGTTGTTGTTGTTTTTCTTTCAAAAAACTGAATTTTGTGATGTGAAAATTTAGTTCTATATTCTTTTAAAGTTGCTGTTTAGCATTACTTAATGCTTGTACGAACTTTTATCTTTCCACCTATTTGGTAGAAATGATTTATTTCTATAAGGTTTTGGCGAGGGTAGTTTCTCTCCTGGTTTCTAATGCTTACAGATACAGACTTAAATCAGTCTGCCTTGAGTATAGTTCAGTGAAAACAGTTTCATTCTGCTTTGAGATTCTTATTCTCTCTTATAAAATGGAAAATTGAGCAATGAGGTTCCGTTGTTCCGATTCTCATAGACAGCACAAGATACTCTGAAGAGTAAAGCCTTTCCCTTGAAAGATTTGACATGTTGCATGATGTTATTATGCAAGAGAACCAGCTGAAACAACTTTAGTTAAGGCCTTCCAATCAGGGTGATATCTGTGAGAGAGTTGGAGTTGATTGAAGGCCTCCCAGAAGGAGAGGAACTTGCTTCATTAGCCCCTCTTGCTGAGAACGTCCTGTGAGGGCTGCTTTTGGTTCCGGGTATGCTAATTCTGATGATTTCAATCTATGCATGCAGACTGAGACCCTTGGTCATCCAGGCTGATTACTGGCTTTTGAGACAGCTAAGAAAATAAAACTGTTTCTAAACGCGTTGGAGCCAAAGGTGGAAAAAACAGGATTTTCCTAACTTCGCTGAAAAGGAAACCTGCAATAATTCTGTATAACCGTCAAGTTGATCCAAAGAGGATCTTGATCCTGTTATATGTGAATTTCACTTCTTTCCTGGTAGTGCTCCAAACTGTAAGAAAGGTATCCCAAGAAGGATTATGAAGTAATTTATTTCCTCAATGCAGGCCTCTAAGTGTTCTGTTTAGGTATATTATTCTTGTTCCAGTGTCCTGGATTCCTCTGGGTTTCTGGGAGAAAAAAATTTTGACTTTCCAAAGGAATTTAAAAAAAAACAAAACAAAACAAACCAAAACAACCCAAACCAATCCAAACTGTAAAATCTGTAAGTGTTTTTTAATTAAGGTTTATTCAGCATCTTTGGCTTTTTACACCTAAATTCTTTTAATTGCTAAGTATTTCCCCACTAGAGTCCTCTGTTAAGTGTATTTCTATCAATTTTGTAACCATTTTGAGCATTAACTTAATACCTTGTACTGATGTCTTCAATTCTTTGAACCTCTAGAACATTTCCAGTTAGAAGGAGAATTTCGGCATGGAATGAACTCTGTTCTGTATGATTGACTCTATCTTTTTATTCAGTAAAACCAAAGTGATTATGAGTTTTCCTGAAAGCCTAAGCAAATGATATACATATTAGAATATGTATAATTCTTTTTCTGTGTTTCTCAGAAGACAAGTCTTTCAGATCAATAGGGTTTTATGGAATATATAATCAAATTGTTCAAGAAGGTCTAATTCTGCAGTTGGAATATGTCAGAAGTATCCTAGGCTGCCACTTATTGCTCAGTTATATAAAGTACATGTCTTCTATATCTGAATTTGGAGATAGGAACACTATGTTTACGTCTTTCTAAATAAATACTCTGTGGCCGTATTGTGGCAGTCAATGCCAAGTGAAAATCTCTTTTGTGGGCATTCCTCCTGCCTCTTTTTGGACATTTACATTTTGGTCTTCCATCAACAGTGAAAGAAAATGGGGTAAGGATTGGGCATTCAGTTTCACAGATGGAAATGGATCTTTCAGAATGGTAATCTGTTCTAAAAAGGCAGTTACTGAAAAGCCGACATCTCTTCTAGTTGGCAGTCTGGATAATCCTATCCCTGCCTCTCTGTCCTTCACATCATACATATATTTTTTTATGGTTTTTGTGTGATTAAGTCCCTGCATGTGCCCGCTTACCACGACATTCATTTTTACAGAGAAAATTTACTTCGATGGTTACGCTTCTCAGGAGCACATCCTTGGCAGATAGTGGATTATGGCTGTCATTTTGTAGGTGAATCAACAAACTGGGACCAGATATGGTGCATTTAACACTTGGGTCTAAGAGGCCATGTGTTCCCACAGCTTTACTATCTAGAGTTTGCTGCTTAGTGGCTTCTGCAAGGCTAGTGTGAGAGCATTTAAAAAGGCACACCAATTGGGAGAACTTTAGTTACTGGAAAATTACCTGTTTTTCTCCTCTCTGCATCTGTTTTAGAGGTTTTTTTTTGGGGGGGGGTGGTGGTGTTTGTTTGTTTGGCTGGTTTTTTATCTACCATGTACTGACATTGGTATAATGAGGGTCCTTTGGCTAGAGGACCTTCTTCCTTTCATCCTTTCCCAAAGTTGTAAGAACTGCTTTGGCAATCATTTTCGTTTAACCTAAGCCCAGAGCTGGCTTTAAGTTTTTTTAATTCAACTGTATGAAAAAGGCTCTTAAGGAATTTTTTTGAGGCAATTTTTCTGTCGAATTACTGAAACACCCAGTTAACCTGAAAAACATATATTTAAAGAAAGAAAGAAGGAACTTAGGTTGTCTGCTAAAACTGTACTGCAGTACAAGAACATGGAGTTTATTTTGATAAATACATAATCTAAAATATTTAGTATAGATAGTGAAACAGTATAAAGTATGCATAGTTTGTAAAATAGAAGACATTTCTAGCCTTGAGAACAAGCTAAAGTACAGATGTGGTCAGTGAGTTAATTTCTCTGACACATACTCTACTATTTTGAATTGTAGTAACCTTAAAATCCTACAATCTTCCATTCTTCCCTGTTTTCCTCTTCCTTGTTGGAGAATGGGAGAATAAACAGAGAAGATGATGTTTCACAGCCAGTACAGGATTTCCAAACAACGTGAGCTTCTGTTTTTAAGGATCATAATAGGCCTATCTAGGACTCAAGTCAAGATTGTCCTTATTCAGAAATATAGGATTATTCTGATGTAGCTACTCTATATATTAGAGATCCTTGTTGATTGCAAAGTAATTAATATGATCGCCCAATTGAAGAGACTAGAAGTACAACTTTAAGATAAATATGTAGAAACCAAAGTAATGACTGAGAGCTGGAGAAAAGAAGGAAAAGCACAAAAAGCTTTTTGACACACAGGACTATTGATCAGAGAATTGAACGGAGGGGAGAAAGAAACGTGAGCCGTATTGTGAGTGTTTTTAGCTTTATGTCACCGACTTTCCTTTAAGTGTTGTTTTTTAACAGTATTGCTTTCTTTTTTAGTTTGAATTGGCTCTTTAAAAATCGTATAGGATGGATATGACTTTGAAAAATAATGGGATTGAAAATTGTTTTGACTCTAGTGCAGCCGTAGTCTACCCCATAAAGGTTCCTTTTTGTCAGCACCTTCTCAAGTGGTACAAGTTTCCACTGCTTCAGCACCACAGGGTATATCTGCTACACGCCGTACCGTAGGTGAGCTGGAGAGCTGTATTGATGTCCAGGACCCCAGAGCCCTGCACGCCAGTATTGTGTGTCAGTAGGACAAAGGGATGGCGCCAACCATCCTGCTGTATGCGCCAGTAACTAGAATTAATTACAAACCAATCGAATCCGTTGCAGCCAATTGGTAAACTAATTGGTAATTTTAGCTGTACATCTATATGTAGTTATCTCGATGCCTGTAACGGCGCTTTCAGAGCCACTTTTGTTCTGCTTCATCCTGCTTGACAAAATGGCCCTCATAGCTTTAGGGAGAAAGATGTGCATCAGTGAGTATGGGGCCGCTCCAGCTGCTTGTCTTGTTTGTATTCCCTTGTTCGTAAAACATGACTCGGGTTACAGCTGCGTGGTTCTGCTCTGATCATTTCTGATAATGTGTAGCTAAACATTCCTTAAAATAGGTTAAGCCATTTATTGTATTTTTTTTTCCTGTGCCAACTAACTTCAGCAATATAACTCGTATTCAGATTTTTTTTTTTTTTTTGGTGAGGAATATCTTAGTGGCAGACTTAAAAAGTAAATGATTCGGAATTAAATTTTGCTTTCTGTGCTCCTATTGTTAGTAACAGTCAGCACAACTTAGTATGGGCTAAACTAAATGGACATGAATTGAATTAGAAAACTGAAATTTTATTAGCGAAACTTAAAAAAGAACTGGCTAAGATACTTGACTTGTTCATTTCTTGTAGCAGACTTGACTTAAGAATTATTTTGGTGCTGTAAACCCTTGTTTACAACTGCCTTGTAAGAAAGATTCTTGTTAGCTTTTTTGTGGAGTATTTCAAAACAAAGAGCAACTTTTACATCAGCAGTGGTATTCTGTTTGACTTCCCTTGTGTTTGAGTTTCTTGTGACTTTTCCCGTATAACAACCAGCATATGCTCTACATCTGTCATATGTACTAGTTAAACGGATACTTCAGTGAAAACTGAAGCGGATTTTGAAACATGCATTTGTGTTAAACAAAATGAATAATCATCCGTATAATTTTATATGAAGAGGTTTTTGCATACATTAGAGGTCCTTTATCTATTAAAAGAACAATTAAAAGTAAAGATGAACGAGACGTGATGTTACAGAAATGTGCATTAGTTACCTGTACTGTAGTAGAATGTTTTTACTGTTTCCAGTGTTAAAAGTTTTACTGTTAAAATTTGTAGTTACGCACTTAAGGACCAATATATTTTCATTTGTAATTGTTCCCAAAATACTTCTAAGTAGTGATGCTTTGTTTGAGCAGAATATTTCTCTTAATACCAGCAGGAATGGCTTTGGCATAGTAAAGAATTTGCAAAACAGCAACACTTTGTCATTAGTGTTTTTCCTTATACCGTAGAATTATGTCTATATTTTAAATGGGGCATGTGAAGCTGATGTAATTTTTCATCGAATTCAAGCTTCATTTATGGATTTTTATTATTTTCAGCATGTTGTCACCATGGAGTACAGTATACATTTTTCTTGTCTTTGAAAGAGCAGTTACGAAAGCTTCTATTCCTGATTGACGTGATCTTGAACTATCTCCTTTCGAAATGCATTCACATACTCCACTGGGTGATAATCAGTTCTGCTGATTATCTGCCTTATGCCTCTTGGCTGTGATGGTCTGTGTTTTTTGTCACGTTCAATAAATGACTTTTGAGTTTACATGTGGAATATAAAGTGATTTTCTAGCTTCCTCCATGGTAAAGAATTGCTCCTTTCCCTACCAGTGACAGTAGATAACTATAGTTTGCTCAGGGAACATCATACGGTCTTTTGCTCTGCTTTGCTGTGAAAAAATGGCAGTATTGTCTGAATAAAGACTGCAAGATCCCGACTCTTAATTTTTTATTGTTTCAGTACATAATCTGACCTTACTATAGTTACTACACTTGTACATTTGACCAAACTGGAAATCAGTAAGTACGCTCAATAATTTCTGAAAGTTAAGGATATTTTTATCAGAAACAAGTCTTTTAGTTCCCTGCTGTTCAGCCACTGGCATTTTATCTGTGAATTTCTTCCTGATACAGTGTGAAGTCAAGTTAATTTTACATGTCTTTTCATAAAAGTTGATTTTATTTGTTAGAGACTAGCACATAATTTACAAGATTCTAACTACTTCATCAAAATTTGGCAATATCTTGAATAAAACTCCAGCATGCCCACGTAATTTCTGACAGTGTATGTTTAAACCCAGGAGTTATGGGAAGGACTAGATTGCTCTTAAGATCCCTCCTAGTTGTGTTATTTTATGATAATGTGTAAATCTTTCAAGCCATATAATATCTTCATGACTACAGCTTTCAGTGATTGATTCACATAAAAATGCACAAGTTCTTCAGTAACTCCATATAGTTCAAAAGTAATTTTTAAAATGATAAAAAATTAATTGGTTTGTAATGGTCAAGAAGTATAGTCTTGGTATTGGAGTTGCAAGATCTGGACACGTAATTACTCCATAGACAAGAATGTGCAATTAGTGACTTTTTTTTCACTTAAAGTGTGCTAATCAGAGAAGAGAATGTAAACTTTGCATCTTGAAAATCTCTTGTTTATTTCTCAGTAAGATTATGTCAAACATGATGATTTTATAAACCAAGTGTAATGCTGCAGTCTTTTTCTTTTTGCCTCTCAAAATATCACTGTGAGAGTCTTTTTGATTAAAAACCGCTGTAATAGTACAATAGTGCTGATAATCTCAGGTAACAATAGAATGTCTGTCACTAATCTGGACATGTACAAGCAGACATTGTTTGAAAGTTCTGCACACTTGGAAGTCCCTAGGAACAGGATACGGTTTGCTGAACTTCAGAGGCGTAAGGACTAATTTTTTCTAGTGCAAGGATCCCAGGATTCTCCAGAAGGAATTCCGTCTGTCTGATGCAGTTGCCTTTATGTAGCTTTGTGTATTTTTACTTATGAACGGATTAAGTGTGACATTTTTAGTCTCCCATTGGTCTACCAGGTTTTACAGACAGTTTTGCTTATTTGGTGAAGTATGTCCAGCGTATTTTAAAAGATAGTAACTCTGACAAAAAAAAAATAATCCTTAAACAGCGATACTTACGTCCGTGAGGAATTATTTTCGTGCCAAATTTTGCTATTTTGTCCTTAGACATTGGTGCTTGCAAAAAATAGGCACGTTTTTTGTTTGGATAAATGTTTTAATGTTTATTCACAGAAAAAAATGAACTCTGTTTTTTTGTTTTCAGGGTTTTTCTTGGTTTTGTTTTTTATGAGAGTGCTACAGACTAGTAAATTTCCAACTTTTTTTTCAGTTCCTTTATTGGGGGCGGATTGTTTTTTTGAATACAAAGGTTGATGCAATGATTGCTTTTCAGGAAGTCCTGATGATGCTTGATAACTACGTAAGGGACTTCAAAGCATTGATTGACTGGATACAGCTACAGGAGAAGCTAGAAAAAGCTGATGCTCAAAGCAGGTAATTAGATTTATCTATTTTTTAATCTACATCCAAATACTGCCTCATAGTAAGCATCATTTTGTAGCAGAGATTCAGCAAATAGAATCAATTTCAGTATTTGCTCTGGGGCACCAGGAAGGAAATTTTCCTTTTGGACAGAATTGGTGTGAGGACATAGAGGGGATTTTATCCTCCCTGGTAGTGTTAGCAGTGAACAGCTGTGCTGGAAATGGTAAAGGGCTTGGAAGTATAGTATCAGAAAGGTAAAACTGATTACGTCATTACAGTTTGTGCCTAGCGTTGAATTTGTGCCTTGATGCCTAAGTTTTGGCTTCGAGAGGTAAATAAGAAGTAAGGTTGTGCTGGTATAATTTGTACTTGGAGAAGATGGGGGACCTAGAGTATATCACTCCACACATACTACAGTTCTTCCGTTTTCCTTTGTTACGTTTCGAGTTCACTCACTCATCTGTCAAGGTAGAGACAAAAAGTAGACCAAATGTGACAGAGTGGTTTTATTAGTTGATTATAGATTGTTAATCCTGCTAGTAGTACTGGAACCAGTTAAAAAATAATTTATTTAAGTACTTTTCTGAATCTGTCTTCATCAGCACTGGGTTCTACAAGTTTGATTTTGTTTTTAATTGCCAGTTATAATTGTCATGTAATCAGATAGCTTCAGGAGCAAGAGTTAAAAATAAAAAAGAAAATAGCATCAGCTTCAATGACATACACAGTGAAACTGCTACCCTGGCTTCCGCCTCAGACTATGTCTGTTTGGATGAGAACATTTTCTATTAGTGACAGTTAACTTGAATCAACCTGTTCAATTATCTTTGCAAGTACGTGTTTCTCAGTAAATGTTACAGCTGATGAAGTTTGGTATGTTGGTAGAATAATAGAAGGAGTGGATGGTGATGTATTTGGTTAGTTCTAAAGGGTTTTTTTGTATGTACTGATGATATTTGATACCTATATTAACCAAAGCAGCATTTACACTGTATTGAATGCTTTGTTACACAGGACAGGAAAACATAAAGTACCTGAAATGGTTGTGACCTTTTGTGTGCATTGTTATTGTCACTAGAACTAGAGAATATTTCCAGTCCTACCCCTGATCCTTTCCCTTTAACTGATTGGTTTGATGTTTGGTCCCCCACTGACATTTAAAATAAGCATTGTAATCTTGAGAGTATGCATTATTTTTCGGATGGGTCAGGCTAACACGCTTTGGAGTTGGTGTAGAAACAGTTGCTAAGATGTATGATTAAATTCAGCAGTATTCATTAATACTTTATAGCATTTGTTGGTGCTGCTTTTCCTTTAAGGTGATAGAGGAATAGTTATTGTGAATTTTATTTTTAAACTTTTCTTTCCTGAATTTGCAGACCTACTTCATTAGCCTGGGAAGTAAAGAAGATGTCTCCAGGACGCCATGTGATTCCCAGTCCATCAACAGATAGAATTAGTGTGACATCAAATGCTCGAAGAAGTTTGAATTTTGGGTATGGAGCCAGATCATAAGTTTATTAAAGCTAAAATAAGGATTCATTTGAAGCAGAGTTCATGAATACACTATCTTTCTATAGTAATCAATATATTGTTTTGCTGTTTATTAAGTTATATATGCAACTATTTGCATTCATGAAAGAAAAACACATGGTCTGTAAAAGAAAATCCTATCAAGGACTTTATTTTTTACTTTCTTCGTTGTATATTTAATTATTGGTCATTCCAAAGACCTGAAAATAAAATACAATTAGTATATTTCATGTTATCTGTTTAATACTCTCTTCCTACTACAAAACAAAGGTCAAAATGTCTGTAATTGGCTTTTTAAAATTGCCGGTGTATGCAATGCAAATGGCCAGCTGAGTGTTCAAAAGTAAATACAGGTCAAAGAGTGAAAGTAAAGTGAGATTATTATGATTCTGATGAATAGCAAAACTGATACTAGTTTAAATATAGAGCATATTATATACTACAATAAAGTATCTTTTACTTGTTAAAATGAAAATGACTATTTGAAAGCAATTCAACAAAAATGTACATAAACACCAATCTAGAGCAGTACTGTCTGGTGCTGTTTCACTTCTGGAGAGCATGTATATGTCCAATTTAAATTTTTCTCAGGGTGTGTTGGGACCTAGAGCACATACTATACTGTTTCATAAGTGGTTACAATGTCCTCAGCAGAGATGTAGTATTAGAATATTTGGTCAGTATCTCTGAGTATTGAGCTCTCTTAAATTTTGAATATCAAATATTTCTGCAAAATACTACAAAGCCTGTTTGGTGGAGAAGTTGCTCCAACGGTGCTAGTCTCTCTGTAGATGTATGTATTGATGTCTAACTGACAACATTTGAGAGATGTCTGCTTAAATGCATGATGATGGGTGGAAAATGTGCACAAGTAGTCAAATGAAAAATTTGAATCTGGTGGAAATCAATGCTCTTTTATTTTTATTAGAACACAAGCAATAGCTCAGCATAACAATGCCATTCAGCTAAGTCTTTTTTAGTATGTAATTACATGTTGCTGTTGTTACTGGGACTGTTTTATTCTCCATCACAGGGAGATGATTAGCAACTGTGAGTGTTAAAGCAGCTGCTAACAAGATGAGTTTTCTGTCCTTCAGACTTGCAAACTTTTTCTTCTGTCTTAGTCTGGTTTTCTGTCTCAAAGCAAGGCAACACCAGACAACTACAATATTTTGTGTGTGTTTGAGAAAATAGGATAGAAAATAAGAGTTTAGAGATACTTGGTACTATGGACGTTTTTGACAGAATGCTAGGAATTACTAGGAAAGCAACAGAGGACAGAAGAGAAGGTGGTGTTGTACCACTGTGGAAATTCATAGTGAATGATTCATACCTTTGGTCATCTTCTTTTCTTCCCAAAAGCAATGTAGAAAAAGTAGGAAAAGTACAGAAACTGGAAACAGGAACAATCAGAAGTATCCAACAGTATTGACGCAAAAAGAAAATAATTTGGAAAGGAGATAACAAGAAGGGTATGATAAATAAAATCACTTACAGAGAAGATGAGTAGGAAAATTTTGTTCACTATTTTTCATTAAAAAGAATTTGGAGTACTAAGTGAAATGATCAAACACCAAGCTTAAAATGTTGGAAGTATTTTCAAGACTTAGTATGTAGAATTTGTTATTATGCGATCCTTTGGATGCCAAAAGCATAAAGGACTTCAGAAATTAATCTCACAAAGATTAAAGCCCATCTTTGGTTATTAAACACAAAGATGTGTTTATTAAAGTACAACAACTTTGCAGTGTAAATTGGTGCAACCTGGAGAGTATGCCAAAGGAAAGTTCTGTGCTGCGCGGTTCTACTAGTTCCATACAGCCGAGCAAAGAGACTTATCAGAGACAGGGTGCAGGGCTTTGCCTCTTCTCATGGGTTCCTCACGTGGAATAGTATTGCATCCCCTTAGGATCAATGGGAATTATTAAAAACAAACCAACCAGCCACATTTTTATAATTTATGGAATTATTCTTGATAGGGTTTTTTTGATGATTGACTTGATAAAAATAGGAAATAATGACAAATTGACATCTTGCTGGGCTTCAAGTAAGTGAACAGTTCAATTATATGAGGGTTTTCTATACATTTGTTTGAAACTTGCAAGATCAGTGCAAATTTTAATCAGTGTTGTAAAACTTGGAAATCAGTTGTACGATTGTAGATAAATGACTTTGTTAATGAAGAGAATTGGGGGCTTTTTGAATGTTACCATTTTCCAATTTAAAAAATTTTGCTTACGTTCACTTAAATAAAACTATACAGGTTTTTGCTTTAAGCCTTGTGCAGAAAATTGCAACTTTTTACAAAAAGCAAAACAAAATAATTAAAATACCACTGTAGTTCTGTGCATCCAGAAAGTCAAAGTTTGGGTGGTCAGTGATACTTGGACCTTTCTGAAAGTTAATAGAATAGCCTTCCACATTTACAGTTTATTTTTGCTGACTAGGTAATAGAAAATCAGTCCATTCCTTTATATAATTGACCTTGGAACAGGGTACGTTATGGATGTGTGTGATCTACATTTACAATTAATCCTGCACTTTTTTGGACTTCCTGCTTTGTTAGACTCCTCGTATTAGTAATGGTTGCAGCCCATTCTGTACAGTTCATCAGTGAAATTAGGCTGAACCCAGGAAGATGCAATAGAAGAGGTGTTATATTTGGCTGTAAATACTTACCATATGTTTATGTCTGTGATTTTGAAATTTGGTATCAGAGAATGTTTCCTGTGGGAACTGTTAGTCCATCACTAGTGTTGCATGTTTCTTCAGTCATTAGACATTTAAAAATTTTAATCTGAGAATTTAACTTCTCGTTAATTTAGTTTCACTGACAACTAAGTATAAGGAGTCTCACTTGGAGATTTTTCTCCAGGTGCAGCACTATTTTCTATCTTCTGATTTTTCTGTGACTGGGAATGTGCAATAGGCTATCAAGGTAGTTGCCTAATAGAAACAAAAATCACCACACACTCCACCTGCTGATGTATTGCTGCATCCTTGTTTCTGTGGTTAGGGGTTTTTTTTTCATGAGTTGAATTCATAGGGATTTTGCTGATGAGAAATCTGCTGAGGCTTTAACGTTCAAGAACTACAAATACCATTTTTTGAAACTGTGGAAAGAGAAAAGGAGACAGGCTGCGTGAAGAGTTACAATAATAAGCTTTTCTTGTTGTTTTATAGTTGGTTCCAGTTTTTGGAACTAGCCCTCAGTCTGAATCATTGAACGCCAAGATTAAGGAGAGAGTGTCCTGATAAAGTTTTCTAATGAGCTATTCTGTTATTTGATTATAGACACTAAAAAGAGCTATGACTTTCATTTAGGAACCCTGCAGCGGCAATTTCTGCAACACGCCTGGCTCCTTCTGGTGTAAGTTGGGCTGATAAGGTAAAAGCCAACCATGGAACTAAAGCTGCCAATCCTGAGCTAGCAACAGCACAAACCTGTCTGCCACCTCCAGCACAGAAGTCATCGCGGAAAAATGGCAAGTCTCTTTAAATGGTTTAAGTTATTTTCACAAACTGTGTGGTATAAAGTTAGTTCAGAGTGTGATGACCTATTTTCAAACCAAAATTAATTCTAATTTTGCAAAATACAATGTTTAAATTAAGTATCCAGATAAAAGAATAATGCAACCTTATATTGTAATAGTTAAGTTTGAGACAAAGTTGTGTTTTCGTGTGTAGGTAACATTCCACTGTACTTGCACTAACTAGAATTTGATCTGTTAAAATACCAGTACGTAACACCCTGAGAAACGAAAAGTCTTTGGTCACAAACTAACAATCTAACTGACTGCAATTTGGAATGGTTTAACAATATAAAGAATAATATGTGTCCAGGAATCTGTAAAAGAGCTCAAGGTAGTTTTATGTGCCCAGGGAGATGATGTTACTAGAACTGTGCTGAAGTAACAAGTGGTGTTCTTTTCTTTGAAAACAAGAGTTACCACATTCAGTTATGAATTGTTTCTCTGAAGATTCTCCTTGGAGAATACTTGATGCAGGGCCTTTTGTTTTAGTAGAGATTTGTTTAGTTGTAAACATAAAAACTTTACCATTTGGTTTATAAAGTTAGTTTCATTGCACACACTGGAACCATGAGATTGTCTTCAGAGATGCATTTTTTCCATTTATTTTTTTCATGTGTGGTCCCAGATGACCTCCTGCAAAATCAGCAGGTGGGATGTAGAAATGGATATTCTGAAAGAAATCAAAAAGAAACGTTCATAATTTGCTTTTTCGTTTTTTAAAGAAAAATTACTGGAAGAGCATGTATTAATTTAAGATAGTTGTATGTTCTACCTAGTAGTAGTAGTAGAAGTCATGTATAGTGGTTTGGAGACTTGTGGTTTATTATGGAACTAAACTGCCTTGTCCAGGTGTCTTGCAATTGGACATAAGTGAGTTCAGTAGCATGCGGATTCTTACACTTAGAAAAGAACAACCAAAACCATACACTAAAAATGGTAGTTTGAATGGGACTTGATTGATGCTGTTTGTCTGAGGGAATTTCTTGCTGTATATAGTTGGAGCGAGCTGCTTAGAGAACAGTAGCAGTTTGGCTGAGTTTTCAACACTGTAACTGAAGGTGTAATTCCATGTTTAATTTTTGCCGGTAGTCGAAGCTATTCATAATGAAACCTTTTTCTGTTGATTATCACTCATATTAAAGTGACGGACTCCAAGCTGTTTTTAAAATACCCTTGTTAGAGATTCTTGTGTGTATGGAGCTACACCAGGAATAAAACTGATCTTCACTTCCATATGGATAACGTATTTTTAAGAGGCTAGAAGGAAAACAAAAGACCTTATCCTTATATTAGTTTTAGGTGTTTAAAGGGCTGAAGGGTCAGTGTTGTGCTGTGTTTTATTGGCCGTTACCTGCAGCTGATGAGATACAAAAAGAGTGAAACCACTTAGGTCCTATAGTACTGGCCTATAAGTGTTCAGTAATTTTCAAAATCAACTGTACTATACAATTCAGACTTGAAACATTTCATTTTAAGAAATAACAGTCATTCCTTCTAGAGGCTTTGTTTATTCAATCCCTTATCTCTGACATTCAATATTGGAGAATTTAAATTATTTTCTCATGGCTGAATTGTAATGTTTTTAACAAATGAAATTCTCTTTAGGAGCATATTATCCTTTGTATGGAGGCTAGAATCACTTTGGTAAAATCAAATTAACCTCACTGATTGGAGCACAAGAGAATCTGTGAAGTTTACGCAAAAGGAGTCACAAAGGCTCTTCACATGAATTATTGAAGCGGCTCTGAGGCTTGTGTGTCATCTGCTTTGCCTGTTCACCAGCTAATGCACTCACAGCCATTAGGTACATTCCAGCCTTGTGGGAGGGAGGGTTCTTCCTTGCCACCCTGTCATGCTCTCTTGCCCGCCCTAAAGTCCAGCTGGCGCTTATACTGGCAAGATTTCCCTAAAACGCTTTTTCTCCAGTGATTTCCCAACAGCATTATTGTTAGGTCTCATAATGGTTTTGTGAAGTGGGCAAGTGGTATGATACTGTATCTGTTTCATGGTTGATGGAATTCCCAAATTTAGCTAAGTAAGTCCTTAGGGAGAGAAAGTGCATTATTTTTCCAGATATTTCTTTAAATTATCTTTTTGTGGATGCATAATTAAGTTAGGTTAAATCATCTTACCTCATTTCCCTCATTAAACTTACTGTTACCCTCAATATTTTAATGAATTTTTAAAAATACTAATTTTGTCTTTCATGCTTGAGTGTTTTCTACAGTATGAAACATAGTCTAGTCTTATTGTCTGACCAGTTTATGGCAAGAGAAAAGATTGGTTTAGTAACAGTAGTACGCAGAGGCAATAGCCTACCAGGAAATGAATTCCCAGGTGCTTGTGGTAAGAAGTGAGATAGGTGATAGAAGCTTAGAGTGTGTGTTAAGACTGGAAGTAGGTGCTTACAATTAGAATAATTGTTTATTGTTTGTACGTAACTTAGGAGAAAGGGCAGTCAAGAACATGTAAACTCAGAAATAGTGAATGTTTTTTTCTGTTGCCACATTTGAAATCTAGTTGATGATGATTATTATTATTATCTTTCTGGTATTAATTGTTCATGCCAATAGTTGTGAGTAGGTGTTGTTTGTAATGTAGCTAAGACTTCAGACTTTGCAGGACGTTCTAAAGTACCTGCCCTGGTTTGGGCTCAGACATGCTGGCACCTGATCTTGTGGAAGCATGCGTAACTTCTGCATATTGAGAACGATGTCATTACAGACAGCAAAGGACAGTTTATTCCTGACTGGGTTGCAAATTCTTAAGCACAATTTGTGTTGAAAATTTTACATTCATTTTCTTTTTTTATCTTTTTTTTTTTTCCTCTCTTGTATTTTTAAGTGACTAGTCTGACAATTAACATCTCCAATTAATGTCTTGTCAATTAACTCACTGTGTGTTCTTACGATTTATAAAATTGCCACTTTTTGCACCCCTACAGTTTCTCTGGGTTTTTTGATTTAGTTATTTTATTGTTCTGGCTTTCATGTCTTCTGCCCTGTAACTGTTTTGGTTGAGTTTGTGTTTCTAGATTTGCTTCTGGATTCTCAAGTAATCATGGTTTTCCAAAGTGCCTCTCAGATGCAGTAATACTATTTTAGATTTAAAAAAAAAAAAAAAAAAAAAAAAAAAGATGGGGCTGAAGTTTAGTTATGAGTGGGGAGGCTCAAATAGGCTTTGGTAGTGTGTTAACTTGCAAGTAAATTTTGAAGAAGGGCCATGCATCTCCTGAGGAGAACTCCTAAGAGCTTTGCACATGTTTGTCTAGATTTATTTTGTTGATGTTGCCAGTAAGCTGCTTGGCCAGTTTTTCCAGATGGAGTAACTTTGAAAGAATAAGGCCCTGGTGGCTCTGTGGGCCTTGAGATAACAGATGGCTTGTCACTTCCATGTAATACAAGAGCAAGGAGGGACAGGGAAGTTCAAATGAAACCAGAGAGTGATCAAGGTAGTCAAATGAATTATTCATTAACAAAACTCTGGGAGTAATCAAACCCAGTATGTGATACTTAACACGTGGAGATGGCTACTGGGCTATATGAGAACAGTTCCAGACTTGGGGAAAAAAGTGAGGGAAGGTTGATGCCCTACTTATTATTAACTTTGCTGCAGATTAGGAAGTATGTGATCTAATGTCAATAAATGTATTAGCTTTGCAAACTTTTTGTTAAAAACAAGCCTGTAAATGACTGAATGTTAAATTGATAACTGAATGAAAATAAACAGGTAACTTCTTGTGCACAACTACTTGTCAGATGACATAAAATTGTTAAACTGATTCCAAATGTTTCAGCAGTCTGCTTGCATTAAAAACTGTTTTGTATTTAAAGAATTCACCAAACACACCCAAGTATTTCTCTGTTGTTAAAATAACTGGATAGGTCTTGAGTAGTAATTATGAATCTGATGGTGAACAAATACAAATTAAAAATTGAACATGTATGGCTCTTAGTAAAAGATTCATTCTTGTTGTAGTAAGTGTGATTCTGGCTTTGCTGTGCTCTGAATAATTTTATTCTGATTAATTCTATCATTTTAGAGTATTAAGAAATATGCCATGAAACAAGGAATCAACTAGGCAAGGCAGGCAAGAATTTAATTTTTTTTTTTGGTAGAATTAACTTTGATATTATTAAAGATATTAGAAGATATTAGTAGAATTATTAAGATATATATAAGATTAATACATCTTATTATCTAAATGTTACTAAAGTTATCTTTACGTAGTAGATACTACTAAAGGGTATCTCCTGAGCTTTTTTAACGTAGAAAAGATGCCTTAAGAGCTGACTTCAATTTTCAGAACAAGTAGAAGTGAAATCTTGCAACAATCTTGTTTTGCAAATAACAAGAAAAAGGAATCCCAATCCAGAAGTCTGCTGCAGTAAAGCAGTGGAGGTTTTTGGCTGATTTCAGCAGTCTTCTGAACAGTCTCTGTGTTGTCTGTATATTACTTGCCAGGGAAATTTCTTGGCCAAATTTTATCATAAGCTATATACAGCAAAATCTTTGTGGTCCTACCAGTTGCAGAAGTCGGAGGGGCAGGAGCAGCTGTGATATACAAGGGGCCCAAGCAGTCCTTGTTGTCCCGTCTAATGCAGGGCCATATTCTACACAGGCTGTGTGCCTGGAGCTTTCTGCAGTAAATCTGTTTGTGATTCTTGCAGAATTAAAACTCTGTTCCCTGGAGTATTGTTGGAGATAAGATTGTCTCTGAGAGGGTAATAGCATGTTTCGATCATTTGGTCCTGTAGGTAATACAATTTTTTCCGTATAAAGATGAAGAAATAAAGCCAAAGTTGCTTACAGGGGTCAAATGGAAAGTCTGTGGTAAAGCAAAAAATATAATCTGTGTATTTTCGACTGCCATTCCCCTCTCTAATCAGTGGTGCATACCGAAGAATGTGCAAGCGCACATAGGGGGAATGAACATAGAAAGGCTTTTTGCAGAGGTATGCTATCTCTGGTTACCGTCAGTAATCTGAAGAGATCAGCTACAGTCATTCATACAAAGTTTTGGAATTTCATTTACTTTAAAATACACAGCAAATTTTCTAGAGTAGACCGGTATCAACAGTAAAATATTAAATTGAATTGTCTTTTTGTATCTGTCGTATTATCAGTATTGTTAAGGTTTGTGAACAATAATATGGTTATGTAAAACCAGCTATTGCACGAGCTGCTCAGCTACGATAAATTTCAGTACAGTCCTGTTAGCTTCACTGGTAACAGCAGCCATTGCTCTAGGCTGCTGTGTTTCATCCTGAGATGTTGTAAGAACCCAGTAGTTAAATGAACACTTAATGTTTGTAAAATGCTAGATGCCAAGGGTAGCAAAGTATGCAAATGCCACTAGTTCTGGTTTAGGCTCATTTCCAGTTTCCTGTTTCCTGCTGATGTTGAACATCAGTTCAAGTCCACCTGAAGGTCGTTTAGTCCAGTAGGTACAACAGTTTTATCTTTTACTTAATGTAATGTTAATTTTTATTGACAATTTGATGACTGTTGCACTCCAATCTGGTGAAAGTATTGGTACCAGAATTTCTGTACTTGTTTTTGAGTTGCCAGAAACACATGCCCTGGATGGAAATTTTAAAAGACTCAAGGATTTTTGACGCTGAAAATTAATGTTAAGACAGGTCCTTTTTAGGTACTGTAAATTGCTTTAAAATAAACATAGTGTTCTGAGAGGAAGAAAAAATATTTTGTTTTCTTATCTCCCTATGGGTGTGTTGACCTGCACGTAGATGCTATGGGCAGTCTATAAAGACGGTTCATTTCTTGTAATCTAACCATCATGTGTTCCTACTGAAAGCAGGCAGTATTTTTAGAGGGCGTAACACTTTTGTCTTGTATTTTTTGCACCGCTTTATATTTTGCTTTGAAAAATCAGATCTCTAGAAATGCAAGTTGTAAGCTAGTCTTTAAGTTGGTAACGTCCAATTCATCATAATATACAAATCATTCCATTTTCTCACTACCCTTTTGTGTTTCAAGTTACATTTTTTGACAACCAAGTGGACTTATATTTATTCCTATTCACATTTATGTTAAACTTTAATATCTGAGCTCTGATCTTTGTGCCTGAGCTACAGGACCATCTTTGTTAGTAAAACCTTTAGAAATACCCAGAGAATGACTTTTGTTACACAACTTGTATTCTGTTGTAGGGTTTTTCTGCCTCTGTAAAGCAGGCAAGTTAGTGGTGGTTTTTTGGTTCTCTGCTGCTCCAGGTAAAAAAAATCTCTCACACCCTTCTCTTCCCTTTCTGTGAATGATCCTAAAAATAGCTTATGCCAAAAGTATGTTGGAAAATACTGTGCCTAGTTAGTTCTTGAGTTTTTTTGCAAGAACTTTTGTTCAGCCAATAGACACACGTAAGCTAACCTTTCACACCTGGGAGTTGTACCATCAGGTCTCAAAAGAATCACTTACAGTCATTTCAGGATGTATGGGAAATTATGTGCTGGTATTAATTGCTGGCCCCAAAAATGTTTTATATGGAGAAGAGAATTCACCTTGATATTCTAGAAGTCTGATCACACTGACAACCTGATACTTTAGGCAGACAAATACAACTCTGAAGGCTTTTCAGCTATGTACCAAGATTAGATATCAGAAATATTGATCATCAAGTTGTATTTAACAGCTATGTAGTCATCAAAGTAAATTGAAGAAAACTACTTTTTCTATTTTCTCCTTCAATTTACAGTCCCACGGTAGCAATATTTTGCTGTTTCCTGGAATCCAGGAAAATAAATTTTCCAAAAACTGACACTGATTAGTATATTTTTATTATCAGAATGAAACAAATGGCAAAAGTAAAGAAAACATTTCTGGAAGAATAGTGAGCCACGTTCTGGACAATACTTTCCACACTAAGGCCTGCAATTATGTCTGTACTTGCAGAGATTTGCACTTTCACAAAAGATCTCTAACATTACTGTTGCTACAGAGAAGAACCAGAGTGTGGTTGCTTTTTTGTGCTTTGCCGTCTTGTGAAATAGCAACATAGGCATGAAAAGCTTAAGTAGATTTTGCCATTTTTCACATGGGTTTGTGTATGAATGGCTTAGCTTCTTCATAGAATCATAGAATGGTTTAGGTTGGAAGGGACCTTAAAGGTCATCTAGTTCTAGCCCCCTTGCCACAGGCAAGGACACCTCCTACTAGACCAGATCGCTCAAAGCCTCTTGAAGTAACAGAACTCGTCCCATGAATAGCTGTTCAGTGTTTGTGAAACTGATAGCACTCCTTGAAGTAAAAAGCTTTGCTAAGGAATATTTAATTGATTTTTTTGGTATAGATTTTTTAAAGAGAATATTTTTATCACACAACCTCTGTAATACTGTAATAAAATTGCTGTTTATAATACTTCTATTTATAAGTCTCCCTTTCTTAGAATGGGGTGTTTTATTTTTTGTGTAGATCGAAAGGATGCAGAGGGCTGGGAAACAGTTCAGCGTGGAAGGCCTGTTCGATCTCGATCCACAGCTTTGGCAACAAAAACTCCTGTAGCTGCAGAATCACTGAAGTCCAAAGGTGACAGTGACAAAGAAAATGTCATTTCGCCACCGTCAGAGAACAAGCATGGGAGTTCTTTCACTGACAGTGGTGCATCCAAAAGCACGCAGCTTGTACAGAAAGATCCTTTACATCAGTCTGAAGGTCCTCTTACTGAAAGGACTCAGGTCAGTACAATTTTGAACCACTTTCTAACCTTAAATCTTGCAACTTTTTCTTTAGAGTATTTTCTAAAGGTAGTGTTGTCTAGAGCTTTTATTCCCTAACCAAATTGGAAGAGGACTTCAAAATAGTGGCTGTTTCGGTTACATTTACGGAAACACATTAAGTTGTTGGCAGAAACAGACAAGTTAAAAATCATGAGATGAACCATATATTTTACAATGCTGTGGACAGGTTTCCCATGTTTTCCAAAAATTCATCACTAGGCACATCTCCTATATAGAAGATTTCTGGTAGAAAGATCCCACTTCCACAAGGTTATGAGCAACTGAAATATATGTGGAGTTATTTGCATCACTCCTGTGAGGTTGCCAGGTATTCTGTTAAAATCCTTTTGACACTAGTGACTTCAAAAATCAGTATGTTACATTATGTTAATTTTGGAAATGCCTCTCGTTAGTTCACAGCACACGCCCCAGAAAACAATGGGAGCACTGGCACACCACTGCAAGAAGATCCCTTACAAACGGTTTCTGAGATGCCTCCAGTTCTCGCAAATACTGACTGTACTTCAAAAACTCTGCAGATTAATGAAACGTCCTCCCTGATCACTGATACTATAGACCGGCATGAAACAGAAAAAGCTAAAACTGAAACTGAAATGGATCCCTCAGATATTTCAAATGTGAGTGCTGCCAGATTGGTAAGAAATCTTACAAGATTTCCGAGTAAATAATAAATATAAGCCTTAATTTTCTCCTTCTGTGTTGCACAGTGTTTATTGTTAGCCTACTGTAGAAAATGTACAAAAGTCTATAAGGTACTTACTGTAGAAAAAATAATTTGTTGCACAGATACTTTTAATGATAGGATTTAATTCCAGTAAAGTTTCTGAACTTAAACTAGAAAGATATAAATGTGTTGTTTGGAATAAAGAGATCTGTGCTCTCATTACTTTTTTTATGTATATGTTTGCCATAATTTTTCATTTCCTTCCACTATCAGTCATTTTAAGTCAGACTCTCATTAAATTCTTACTCCAGTTTTGCTAATTATTCAAACTGGAAGCACATGGGGTATCAAAATTCTGTGAGAAACAAATGTAGACCTCTTCCTTTTAAGACTAGCTGAACTGCTTTCTTGGGTCTTCCTATACAGCTAGCAATTTGGACGAATGCCATTCTTATGCAAGAAATGTGAAGTCAGTATTCTGTTTCTATGTGGTTTCCAAAAAGAATATCCTTTCTTGTCTGTAGAATTCTGCAGGTTTCAAGGTGTGTCTGCCTTACTGGGTTCTCGGAGTGGAGAATTGCAGTAATGCTGCGTAAATTCCAGGTTATACTGTCAGGTTATGTTTTGTTTTGTTTTTTTCAGAAACTAGACTAAAGTTCTGATTTGCAGAAGTTTTCCTGTAAACTTCTTTTGCTTTAACATCTTTTACAAAGTGGACTCCAAGTCAAGTATCTGTTTGGTTTTAGATCTGATTTCTACCATCTCATCCACTAACATTGTTTCAAATTCTCTATTATTAACGGTTCAGGATGCTGACAGTTTGATGGGATCTGTTATCTCCTGTGAGCGTTTCACTACTCCTAATTAGATTGCTTTGAACACCGATTTGTGCATTGTGGCACATTGTTTGGTAGCTGGAATGGAAATGAACCAGTTACTAATGGACATTAGAGAAGGAGAAAACAATCAGTCAGCATATTCAGGCTTACATTCTTGCATAACTGTCTTGCCATTCATGTTGCAAAACAAGTGTAGCCTGAGATTCTGTTGTATTAACTACAGATACAGATACAGTTCATCTGCAGATCCATTTTCATCTTTAAATAATACTTTGCAGTATGATTCCTTTTCTGGAGGTAACAGCAGGGCATGCCATTAATGTTTCAGAGTATGCATTGCTTAGTCCCTAAGACTAGGTATTTAAAAAAATAATTAGAGAAGAACTGTCTTTGTTCCTTTTAATGACAGTGTTTGTGTAATGTGTTTTGGAATGATGTGAATGATAATTTCATAAGCTTCATGTAGTGTTGAATGAGTTAATAGTTGCTAACAGTTTTGGTGAGGTTTATATTTCAGTTACCTTCACAAAATATAGCAGTAAAGGAACTACAAGTAATCAGAAGTTGAACAAAATATCATATAATTCGTATTAACTATATGGAAACCACTTTTCTGTGCCTGCTGCTGATCTTGGATTTTTTTCTGGTTTCATGTTTCCTACAGTCTATGGCAGAAGTCCTTGCTAAGAAGGAAGAGTTAGCAGATCGCTTGGAAAAGGCAAATGAAGAAGCCATTGCTAGTGCTATTGCAGAAGAAGAGCAATTAACTAGAGAGATTGAAGCAGAGGAAAACAACGACATTAATATCGAGACTGACAATGATAGCGATTTCTCTGTGAGTGTTCAATTTATTTTAAAGTACCCAACTTCAAGCTTTGTCAGCACAGTATGAATATAGAAGTTGTTAGTGTTCATTTTTGCATTACTGTAACCTGTTTTACATGCAAATAAAGTAAATAGTGTAATGTAATAATCATACCATACTGTCTAAGGTATAATTACATTTTATACCATACTGTCTAAGGTATATACCTGTCTAAGGTATATCTCAGTGCTGCTGAGTGCTACAAAGTCCTCTGATTTTGCAGTCATTGTCCTACTGCCTATTTCTATGTGCAAAACTGGGAGAGCTGGGACTTGTTCTTTTCATTGCGACCACACAGGAGCTACTCTAGGTGAAGCAGAAGTCTCCGCTTGTACTGTCAGAAACACCAGGAACAGCATCTGTCTCTGAGATGGCTCGTTCCGTTTTAAAACGTTGCTGAATATTGCTGCATTGGCACTGTTTAATGTGTGTGTGCACCTGTGCATTAAGGTTTATGTTTTTACTGTCTGGATCCTGTTAACTTTCAGGCTGGTATAGGCAATGGAAGCATATCTTTCTGCGGTATGTCTATGGACTGGAATGATGTCCTGGCAGATTATGAAGGTAAATTTTCATCTATTACCACGCTTATGTTGAAATGGCAGCACAATTTAGAGAAATGCCCATTTTACTCATGGCTAGTTAAGGTTTCAGAAGATCCCCCTAACATCTAAATATTATTCCAAGTGATGTTATTTTTCATGTTATTTCCTTAGGAAAGACGGACTTGTGTGTTCAGACTATCTCCATGTGTCTTTGTTCTTCAGCTCTCTTCCCCCGTCTCTCTATTAGAATTTTAAAATTTGTTATCCAGTTTTATCTTAACATTTGGATAAAAGCGTAATAAAATCATTAAGCATTGAAAATGCACAGAGTTTAGAGATGCTTCAGTCTGTGTTTGCACCTTCCTTAGGCTCAGGGGAACCCATTTGAGAGAGAACTTCAAGAGGAACTAAGCCTCATTAATTGCATTAGTCCCAGAAAAGTGTGTTTAAATTATCTAAGTCTTTGTTTTCTCTATATACAGCTCGTGAATCATGGCGCCAGAGTAATTCCTGGGGAGACAGAGTGGAAGAAGAGCCTGCACGTCCACCTGGGCATGGAATACACATGCATGAGAAACTGTCGTCACCGTCACGCAAAAGGTTTGAGAGTCGTTACCTGTCTTGATTAGCCAGTGAAAACAAGCAACCAAACTCATGGCTGCATGAAACTGTTCATAAATCTAATGTCTTTAAGTCTGTGGGTGGAAAGTGTTATAGAAATCGGTATATTATTTTGTAACAAACTAGGCTTGTGCTACATTGTCCAGTAAATAGTGATTTGAAGACTACAAGAACAGTATTTATGTTTAGGGGAAATAATTGCCCTCCAGTGGCCTGTTTGTGTTCTCATACCAAAAATGACATAGAAATGTTTGCAACACTGTGTCAGTTAATGTGCTCTCACTTGCTTTTGCTCTGATTTGTTTTTTATTAAAAGAACAATAGCAGAATCCAAAAAGAAACATGAAGAGAAACAAATGAAAGCTCAACAGCTGAGAGAAAAGTTACGTGAAGAAAAGACACTGAAGCTTCAAAAACTAATGGAGCGGGTAAGCTTTTTGTAATACAAAGGAGCTGGTCTGCTGCCTTTCAGAAAAGCGTTTTTTCCCACATAGTCTAGAAATGTTAGAGATTAAAACTCGCAGTGAAATGAAATTTTCCTGTGAGGCTGAGTTCACATAGTTTTCACAGATGACTCGTGTGTCACAAGTATTAAAGAAAGCGTTATTGCAAATCATGAACTTCTGTGAGAGTGTTGCTGGCATACTGTACTGACTCAGAGTCGGGAAGGCATCACAAAAGCAGAAATGTGTTGTATGTGTCCAACATAAAGGCTAACCTCAGCAAACTGCAGCAGTTAACAAATCAGTGTACTTTGGGTTAAACTTAATGCTGGCTTTGTATAGGGCATCAAAATGTTTTATCACTGTAAATAAAGCTTCAAATATTAGAATATTCTGAGGAAAATTCAGGCCCTATTTTCAGTTACTGTATTAGTAATGAATTTACTCATATATAGGAGAAAGATGTACGGAAGTGGAAAGAAGAATTATTAGATCAAAGACGCAAGATGATGGAGGAAAAATTACTCCATGCAGAATTTAAACGGGAAGTGCAGCTACAAGCAATTGTGAAAAAAGCACAAGAGGAAGAAGCTAAGGTAAGTTATTTTGTTTTAAAGGGGAACTGTTTAATAGTTATGTGTGTATATGTTTTGCACATCAGAGTGCTCATGAGTAGGTTGTGAAGGATGGTGCTAGTTAGATATGAACATGTGTGAACCATGAAGCAGATAAATGCTGATCTCTAAAATGGGCAATTTTTCTGTAATACGATTTTAAAAGTAATTAGCTGTTATTACACATCATGGTGGGTTGGACTGGAAGAAAAGATTGGTTGAAATAAAGAACTCGTAGTCATCTTGCTGCTTTTGTTCCTCACAGAGTATGGCAGCATTTTTGGTGATAACTAGTCCTCCTGTAAGGAGTGGAATATCTGATTATCAATTCTCTGCTTTCCAGCACGTAGAATGAGAAGTGGGGAGAGCTCATTGCTCTTCTCCTTTGTTAAACATCCATTCTATATCCAGCATTCTGTGTCCTTAAACAATAACTCTGTTGCTGTGTTTTGTACCACTAATATTGTTAAGCAGGTGGAAATAAATAGAAACCTACAGTTCGCACATGGCAGTTATTCTAAAAGAAGTATTTTGTTTAGTGCTCTTCTGACTTTAATATGTAATTTCATAAGACAAGCACTAGATGAATGCTTTTTGCTTTATGTTACTCATATTACTTTGATAAACGTTGTTCCGGTTTAACCCCAGCTAGCAACTAAGCACCACACAGCCACTCACTCACTGTCCACCCCTGCCCCAGTGGGATGGAGGAGAGAATCAGAAGTGTAAAAGTGAAAACACTCATGAGTTGAGATAAAAACAATTTAAAATTGAAAATAATAAAATGCAATTACAATGATAGTAATAATAATAATAAAAAAGTTGTACTGAAAAGGAAAATAACAGAGAGAAATAAAACCCAAGAAAGGCAAGCGATACAAATGAAAACAGTTGCTCACCACCAACCAACCGATGCCCAAGCAGCAGATCCCCTGCCAACCACCCACCTGGTTTTATTGCTGAGCACAACATCATGTGATACAGGATATCCCTTCGGTCAGTTGGGATCAGCTGTCCCAGCTGTGTCCCCTCCCAACTCCTTGTGCCCCCCAGCCTACTCGCTGCTGGGCGGTGTGAGGAGCAGAAAAGGCCTTGACTCTGTAAGCCCTGCTCAGCAGTAACTAAAACATCCCTGTGTTATCAACACTGTTTCCAGCACAAATCCAAAACATAGCCCCATCCTAGCAACTATGAAGAAAATTAACCCTATCCCAGCCAAAACCAGCACAACATAAATGAAGTATTTTATTTTAAAGGTTGTTTTCCCAAGTAAAGATACATGCATCTGCTTAAAACTAAAATGTTACATGTATCCCAGCTGCGATTGATGCACCTCTTCATCCGTATTGTTTAAGATAAGCACAACAAAACTGATTTGGCTTTTTTACTTAGTTATTGTTTTTGTCTCTGTCTCTTGGATTAAACTGATTTCTAGATTACTTAATTCAGTCTAATGTACCTTCATTATTATTTCATTACTCCGGAGTGACTTCTGTAATCACATTAAGTAAATCACACTTGCCATAATTCCCCAGCTAAGCAGATGTTTCAAGTATTGTGTGTGTTTAAATGCGTACGATCTGCTGCCTCTTGAGTTTCTTGTATTCTGGAAATAAAGGTTAATTAAGCCAGAAGGCTTTAGAGAAATAGCTAATGAGTAGTATTTATAACTGAAGACCATGGTAACTGTTGCTGCCCAGTTGGTTGTCTAAATTCCCAGTGCTTGCTTGTGTACTGAACTGTGAAATACATTCTGTAAATGGATTCTAGTCAATAAACAAAGCAACAAATATTATCCTACCGCCCTTTATGTGCTTTGTTGTTGTCGGTCCACGTATCTTCTCTTTACTCATTGCTTTTGTGGATTCAGACAGAGCATGAACTTTGAGTACAGCGAAAGAATTTCTGTTTCAATCATAGGTTTGAGTATGGCTTATAGCTGATACATTTTTATGATTTTCCTCAATAACTTTGGTTCTAAAATTTTTATTTTGTTAAATCAAAGTTAGGTTAAATTAGAATTTGATTTTTCCCATCCATTAAAGCTTCTAAAGCATTTGCATCTAAAAGCCTAAAGTCGACAAGAACTTTATTCCAGCTTTGTAGCGAGGACAAAATACTGATTACCTTTGTGAACCTACGTAGTAGAAAAGCATAGTCTCTGATATTTTTAGTATACACATTGAAGTACTTTTACGTTAGTCTTTTCATATTATTTTCTTTTTTTTATTCTTGTGTATTACACTGCCCTGCAGTTGGGGGGGGGGGGAAGTTTGTGAAATAGGCTATACTGATAAGAAATATTATGACAATGAGCTTGTTTGGTTTTTTTTCTTATTCATAGTATGTACAGTTTCACTTTTTTATTCAGTAAGCACCCATCTATTTAAAGTTAGAACAAAAAACCCGTTGGATTCTACTAGCACTTACGTATTTTACTGATTTACCCAGCTGGGTATTAGCATACCACATTTTGTGAATGAGAGAACAGACTAATGAAGTCTCGTTGCTGAGAAGACTGGGAAGATTTTCCTGATATTTACCCAAAGTTTCTTGTTCTTCTGATACAATTCAAGTTCTCTTTTTTTATATTCCATGGGCTATCCTCTTAAAAAAAAAAACAAAACAAAACAAAAACAAAAACAAACCAAACACAAAAAAAAAACCCTAACAAACAAAGAACACAACAAAAAACCAACTTGGTAGTTTTCCAACCAGTTCTGGGGAAGTGTCCCACCAGTTTAGTTATCAAATGGATAATTAACACATGGATGCATGGATGGAATTCCTAACACTGAAACTTATTTCAGCTTCTCAGATCTTTTCTTACACTTTCTTATTATTTGCAGGTGAATGAAATTGCATTTATAAACACCTTAGAAGCTCAAAACAAACGTCATGATGTGTTGAATAAGCTAAAAGAATATGAACAACGCTTAAATGAATTACAAGAAGAGCGTCAACGAAGACAAGAGGAAAAACAAGCACGTGATGAAGCAGTTCAGGTATAATATATCTGTAGTTGCAGGGGGACAATGAAATATGTATTTGTTTTTCATTTTGGCTGTACAGTCTTTGTTGCTTTCTCTCTTACCTCCGCTGTTCAATTTTAGAAAAGTATAATATGTTTCTCCTTTATAATGACTCAGCAGTAAGAGGGAGAAAGGTAAGTCTTAATGCCTCTGTAGCAGAGGTGTTATAGATGCTAGGTAGATAATTCATGCCTGTCTTAAGCTCTTTTAAAAAAATACTTGTTACTCCATAAAAAGAAAATCCTTATGTTTTGGTAGCACTTAAAACTTTGAGAGAGGAAACAGAAAAATATCCCTTATCATATGCCTACTGTCATAATTACAATACTTTTTACAGGATCATTGAAAACCACAATGCAAATGCGTTTGTGTTCCTGGAATCCTGTTGTGGATTATTTTTTGGGGTGGTTTTGTTTTTTGGGGTTTTTTTAATACTGCATTCCAATATTAAGTTTTCCCAGCCTCACACATCCACTTCTTTGGCACTGTTCTCTGTGTTAGAATCTAAAACCTATTTTCTTCTTATGTAAACTCCTCCTCCCTCTCTATGCATACCTCAGATCACCACAACTGTAGATCACCTGTGAATCCAGCTTCTGCCAGAGCTTAGTACTTAGCATTAGCAGCTGATTCTGTCTCCTTGTTGAGAAATGGGGCATGTTACCGACTTCAGCGGCTCAGAAGCCATTTTTGAGACAGAGGATACTCCAAAAGTGCTGGACAAAACTCTTGTTGAGAGAATATATTAGTAAAAGCTTCTGGATTTCCAAGGGGTGACTGCGTTATCAGTGAATAGTACCCTTCCAGATTATTTATGAAAAACCTGCTCTCGGTGATCCTGTTCCTTATTCTAGAATGCAGCTTTCCTGGAGTCCCTTTCTGGGATTTTGGGGTAGTTTTAACTCTTTCTTGTCCCTCCCATTTTTTTTTTCAGTGCTTTCCTGGGTTGTGTAGGCATTATGCCATTCTTAAGCTGATAGTTGAACTACAGCAAACACTACAGACAGGGTTTCAGTACTGAATCCCACTTACGACCACACTGTTCCGTCCGTATCTTTTCTGCCAGACTAAGGATCAAGCTGATGCTTTCTGCTATGCTTTTTCCATGCTTAACAGTTGAGCAAAGCCCTATATTTTGAGGTATGTTGTAGCTTCCCCTGCTCTCCTCTATAAAACAACATGCATTCCCATCACAGGGGAGCTTTTCCTGCATTGCTGTGGAGCTGGACTCACTCCCAGTATAACTTTCTAAACGTGAGTATAACTACAAACAAATAATTCCACTTAAGTGAACTAAAATGAATCATGGGAGTTCTGGCCTGTAAGTATGAATTTAACTTTATGCAAAAACTCCTCAAACACTGGAAGAATACAAAACTTCTAAACATAACTACTTCATGTTTACTGTAACACTGATGGACTTTTACTGTACAGGGAATTGCATCATTTAAAATCACGAGGATTCTAAAAATGGTATAAAATTTTGGTATCTATGGAAACTGGGCTGCTTCTGTTTATCTACCTGAACAATGTCTTTGTCAACCTCAGTTCCATTCAATAAAATCTACTTGCTTCTTTCTGACACCAAATTCTGCAGATCCACCTTTAAACTCTTCCTTCCATCAAGCTTATTTTAACTTTTTAATTACAGGATCTACTAAAGATTTTGGGGGTTTTTTTAGCTTTTACTTTCTTTTCCATTTAGTAGCACAGGTACCTAACTTAAAATGTGCAAGCTATACTGGTACATTTTCAAGTGCAGCCTTAGAGGTCTTTGTAAGGAATTTCCAGCAGAACTAGTGTTTGTTCTTATGATGCACTGGGTGTATTCTGTAAAACAATTTGCATTCTTATCAATTTAATAGTACAGTCGTAGTAAAGTATCCCATATCTTGTTTATTTTATTAAGAAGGAAATTAATGTATTCGTGCAATGCTGTTACTGAAACTTTACGCAGGAAAGAATATGGTTACTGTGAAAGGCACAGTTTTGATTATCCATTACCAAGCTATATTGCCTGTGGAGACAAACACAGTGCAGTTAACATCACATTCGCTAATATAAAATGCTGTGCATGAAACAAAAAAACTTTGCTTATTTTTGTAGTTCTTCGTTTCATGAATAAAGTATAAGGTTAATGTGTTCTGCTTTTAATATATCTAAATTTTTGTAAAGCCAATATGTAAGAATGCAGGGCCCTCTTCTAACCATGTAAAAATGTTCATCGTTCCAGCAAGTTTTGGTTTGTGCTAATGAAATCTCATACTGTCTCCTGAAAGGAAGGTAATTTATGTGCTGGTATAGTGATGTGCATTTACAGTGCTGGAGTTTGTGGCAAGGAGTATATTTTAAAACTGTATTTAAATATCTATTGTTCATTTATTCTGTCATACAAAACAGACTAATTTTTCAGTAAGATAAGGATTTGAAGAACACATTAAAAATCCAGTTCTCCCCAGATTTTCAGCTAAACAAGATAATCATGTTTCCTGTTAGAAAAACTCACAAACTTAATGTCTACTCATAAATGTCTTATTTAAATATAAGGTTTCAAACATGCTTTATTTTTACATTTGTTGCTGGTAGAAGTACAGTCATTCTGACAGAAAGGTTTATAATACCATGTATATTTTCTTAATTAGTCAGAAAAAACTAAAAATTGAGTAGTGAGAAATCATATATTCAGTGATAGCGCAAAAATTGTCAAAATCTGTTCTGTTTTATAACATTCAGATAGTTTCAGAATCATAATTTAAATATTAATATTCCATGGGACCATATGTTATTGCTACATTACCTATATCCTGTAGCATGTTTAAAATGTTTTCAAATACTTTCATTAATGAACTAGTTTTATAAGCTTTTATAGTGGATAGTTTTTCAGAATGACCAAAATATATGGCTAACTAGTGTGTAGCTTAGTTCATACAGCTGTGCTTTCAATGTATGTTCAAGCTCCTGATTATACTCATTTGCATATTATTCCCTTATCTAAGAAAAATGCAGTTCTTACTCCATCATGAAAGTAAGATAAAACTCTATAAGCAGATGTTAAAATACAGTTGCCGTTAATTCCTTTTTGGTTTTTCCTAAAAGAAAAGTTAGGATTTACTATTTCTATGACTAGGAGCGCAAAAGAGCCCTGGAAGCAGAACGGCAAGCCCGAGTTGAGGAGCTGCTGATGAAGAGGAAAGAACAAGAAGCGCGGATTGAACAGCAGAGGCAAGAGAAAGAAAAAGCGCGAGAAGATGCAGCACGGGAGAGGGCCAGGTAACTTTGCAATAATTTCATTGGTTCCCTGCCCTTCACCGTTTTCCTTTCCAGCAAACTGCAGCTTCTCTATACCAGCAGTACCTTCTTAGCTTTTTAAGCTTGGTATTTTAAAAAGGAACATTAATAAATATTCTTGAGGAATGGTTTGAAAGAAGAAATCAGGTGAGTAATCATAAATTCTGTAATAGATTTTCGTATTCCTTAGATACATGCAGAATATAACATGCAAGGCTGTATTTTTTTATATTCATCTTAGTTTTATTGCTAACAAGACCTTTTAATAATTTGCCTTTTTAATGTTTTAGCTTAGTTTTCAAGGGAAGCAAGATTAATGTCCCTGTGTCCTCCATTTCCTCCACTCTCCAGTAACTTTTGGACTTACTGGCATCAATTTGAGTTCACCTTTTTGTAGACATCAGAGATTACATTTGTGAAGCACAAAGCCGGGAAATCAGGCTTCATTAATTCTACTGCCTACAGCCTACTTGGTTTATGTTTTTGCCCATAATCAAAAGTTCGTAAAGGCTTTTTCACATGCGCTCTTCTCTCTCTTTCTTTTGAGCCAAATGTGAGATGCAGGGTTAGGTGGCATCGTGGTGTGTGAGAAAGGTTTACTTTCAAGTCTGATTCAGGAAAACGGCTTTCTGCTTGCTGTTTAATTTGCCGAATTCTTTTTTTTTATCCACCTCCTGTTGTTTCCCTCTTTCCCTACAGTTCTATTGCCACAAGCATTCCATAAAACCTAAACAGAAGTTACATTTTTCCTATGACAGGTGTTCACTAATGGTTCTTTAAACATTTTTATTGTCACAGCTTGTTTTCTTCAAAGTTGTCATGAAGAGGTTTGGTTTTTTTTCTCCAAGTAAAATATTCAGAAATGCATTGATCACCTTCTTTCATTTTCCAAAGTCATGAGTAATTCTAGCTTGACATCATAAAGAGATTCAACTTTTATTTAGATGTTTAATGAATCATGGATAGGATCTATGGCCTTGCCCAGGACTTCATGGACCTTTCCTCAATATATTGAGCCAAAGTCACAGTGAGGTAGAGTGAGTTGGAAGGGATCTGTCAGTGTCTTGTTCTCATTCACAGACACCTGAGGAAGGTTAGGACTAACAGGGAGAATTTTTGTTCTGCTGTTTTGGGAAGATAGCCACCAAATGCGTAAGGCTTCTACATGTTAGTGAAATTTGAGGAAACCCTCACAGTAAGCAAATGTGAGATAATTCCCATTGACATCTTTGCCTTCTGAGGTCTTCCACGGTTAGAACTTGTCTAAAGGCTCAAGGCATGTAATTCTTTGCTCGTTTTGTTTAACCAGTTTTAAATCTGCCACTTTCCTTTGTTGAAGAACAGCAGTTTCCATTTGCCTTCTCTTAGTACTGTGTTTCAGCAAATTTCCTCTATATTAGCTACTATAGCACTCAGTTTTCAAGTGCTTTGTACTTGATATTGCAGTACTGTCCTTGCATTTGTTTTTCTTTGCCAGATGCTGATTATACAAGAGATTTTCCCCCCCTCTTTTTTTTTTTTTTTTTTTTTAATAATAATTTTGGGGAAGAGTAGGAAAGAATGTATGTGTGTGCCCTACAATCGGGTGAGTCTGTTATGTCAGGATGACCTCAAAGGCATTGCATCTCCTTAATAACAGTTCTGAGGTTTCTCTAACATAATAGAATTAGAGGAATTCAAAGTGTCCTGGTTTAGAAGTTCAGGGAGAGATGAGCTTGACAGGAAGCTGGCTGTGCTGTCCCTTCCGTCTTGGACTTCGGCATGATTTGGTGGAACCTCGGGGTATCATTTGGTGTTTTGTTTTGTTGTTTGTTTTTTTCCCTGTTGCTAGGATTTGACTCTTATCCTGAAGATTTAATACGTGCTGGAATGAGTAATTTTTGGCATATCTGCTTAAAGTTTCTTCAGTATAAGCTTTACCATGTGCATCTGGTGGTGATTAAAGCATCTGTATGAAAGGAATAGTGTACTTCAAACTGATTTGAAAAGCCCCTCTGCCCTTATGGTACATTAACTTGATTCCAGTAAGGTTTTAGATGTAATTTCAGAGTATTTTAGATTCCAAAGAGTTGAAATCCATAATATGGAAAATTTTGTTCTTGTCAATAGAAATCATAAAACTGTATAATGTAACCTAATCATGTAAAAAGCATGCTTTTCAGAAGGGCTTGTACAGGAATAATGTTGATGCTCTATAAATTGAAGCTTTAGAGTTTTGTTTCAAATCTTATTAATCCAAAGTATGCAATGATATTAATTTGTCATAGTTTGAAGGATTAAAAAATACGTAAAAACACACACTGAAAGAAATGGCTAAAATAAGCTTTGTGATCTGTTTCAGCTCATGGTATGAGTCAGGAGCTCTTCAAAACAAAAACAAAGACTGTAGTTCAGTCTTTCTTTATATACCTCAGGGGAGATAGCACATAAACTACCTAATGCTTCTCATCCATCATCTCTCCCTCCTCCCCCCTCCACACCCATGGTGATTGGAAGAGTTCACTTATACTTTCTGAAAGAACGATTGTGAAGTGTGTTTATCGTTAGACTTGCTTCCTCCCCTGACTTCTTTCCTATCTGCTTTTATCTTTTCTGTGTCTTTTTGTTTTAAAATGTTACTTTATTTGAGCCTTCTACTTTTACTGAAATGACTTTGTTTTATGAGTTTTCTGTTTAAAAAACCCAACCAAACAGAAATCCACACGAACCAGAAACCACTGCAGTTTGGATAATATTCTTTATGTTACTCTTTCTAGTTTTGTCACTCAAACTACTTTAATTTTAGAATGCCATTTAAAAAGATGGCTAATGGCTTTGAATGACTTCTTCATTGCTCGGTTTTACTCAAAGCTTTTGTTACTTCTTTTGGCCTTTCACAGCTGCCAGACTTCTGGGAGAAGTGTTTATCTCCCATCCCAACTCTTCTTGTACAAACAGCATGAGTAGCTTACTTTCTTCCTTTTTAGGATTTAATAGCTCCCTTGGCTTACTGATCACTAGTAAGTTGTTCTTGAAACTGTTATCTGCAGGTTTCTGCTTAATAGTTATAGTAACAGGTCAAGTTATACCTCTTGTTCTTTTCTCAGACATAAAAAAATAATCTCTTCAATAAGGTGATGCTTAGGGCATTGACGGGCTCTTACTGACATCCACACGTGTGACTGCTGTGCTTTGGCACTTTGCTGGGGAGGGGAAGAAGAGTTGCTAAAAGTGAAGAGGACAACTAAGTTTGAGGCATGATTCAGTTTTTAGAAGGCGGATGTAGGGCAGACAGCTTCAGTGAGCAAAATAGGTCCTGACTGCAGTTATGTACAGGAGGTGACAGTAAGATAAATGCCTAATCTTTTGCTATCCTTTAGCATCTTGAACATTTAGAATTGCAATATTCTAGAGCATCGATTTTTTACTCGTGACTGTATCATCTGATGTTGGTCAAAGTTTTATCTATAAGTTTATATATTCAAACTTCTACTGATCATCGTTTTTATAAAACACACTGCCCTCATTGTATGGTTTTTCTTTGATTTGCCATTGTACTCCTCCCCTTTGGTTCACTGACTATAGCCATTGGCTGCAGAATGCTAATGGTGACAGGGTATCACATTCATCTTGATTTTTGTAGCATCGTGTTGATGATCATTGCTCTGGTTTGGACTGAGGTTCTGCTACAAAGGTTCGAGTGTCTGCCTTTATTAAATCATCAAAGTTAAGGCATCTGTACTCTGTTAACTAAGTTGCTTTTTGTTGTCTGTCTTTTCTACTGAGCCATCTTCAGCTTCATATTTTGGGGTGCTTGTTCTCCATTTCAAACATAAATTGTCATTATGCATGCTTTACATTATTCCAAGTTTTCCCTATATTTATTATCTTTTGGTTAGAGATCGAGAAGAGAGATTGGCAGCTCTTACTGCAGCTCAACAAGAAGCCATGGAAGAACTACAGAAGAAGATTCAACTGAAGGTATAAAAGGATACTTTAGTTGAAAAATGCATCAACAATATAGAATTTCTGCAAAATTATTTTCTATGTGTATGTTTTATTTGGTTAAGATTTTACAGTGCACTGTACAGTGTCCTGAATTACACAACCTTAGAAGACATTTTTATTTAGACTTTTCCATTAAGAAGAGGAACTTGCCGTATAACATACACTGTGTAGTTTGGAAAGAACAAGACTGAGCTCTGTGGAATTCATTAATTTCAAAGCTTTGAACATGAGAACAAGTAAACCTGTACTTTCCAAGAGAGGTCAAAGTAATTTTGAATTAAATCGCAAGGAAAATCAATATGTTAAAACTCTCACACTGGCTTGTGAAGACAGTTCACCAAACAGTCACGCAAGGTGCAATCTAAGGTATTGAAATTGATGCCGTCAAGTGTGGCATGCTGTTTCCTTTTGTTTCATAAAGGACTCCAGTTATTTCATAAAATAGGTGTAAGGATTAAGCCTCTTGTAGTTCAGCTGAATTGACTGTCCAGTGGAGAACCAAGGTATTAGAAGTTTTGAAGACATATCCACGATTTTTCAAGAGGTGTAAAGACTTCTAAAGTGATAAATTATATTTTTAAGATTCTGAGGTGGAACTATGTATTAAAGTTTCAATTAATGATAAATTGTGTAAATTTTTATTCTAGGATGGTTTATGTATATATGCAAATAATTTTTCTTTTCAGTGTTATTCTTTGCTCTGATCCCAGTCTGAAGCACCACAGCTACATTTACTTGTACTGTAAAATGCAGTTTTGTTATTAAATACATATTCATACCCAGCCTCTGATTTTAAATAATAATCAAGATTTTGTTCCATTCTCATGAGGGTTAGGTATGAAAACCCTCTGAAAGAATCCAGTGAAGTGTGCCTGCTACTGCAGATAAATAACAAGTAATTTATTTTACTTTAATTTCTACTTTATGATTTCATATCTGTCAGCGAAAACAGCGCTACAGAAATGACATATTTGTAGAATTGAAAGTTGAACTTGTATTCTGTACTAGAGTCTTTCATTAAGAACAAAAGCAGAACTGAGATGTTAAATGTAACAAAAAGATTTACAGAAGGATTTGCAACAGATTATTAATTGATCATCACTTATAAAACAAAAGTAGTGCTGATTGATTTTCAGATCATAGTAAAATGTTAAAATGTCTATGATATGTGGTGACTTCTAATGCCTTTCAGAAATAATTTTCTTTCTAATACCTTTGCCCAGATAGCCAAGAAGGCCAATGGCATCTTGGCCTGTATCAAGAATAGTGTGTCCAGCAGGAGTAGGAAAGTGATGGTGCCCCTGTACTCAGCCCTGGTCAGGCCGCAGCTTGAGTACTGTGTTCAGTTTTGGGTGCCACAGTATAGGAGGGACATTGAGGTGCTGGAGCATGTCCAGAGAAGGGCAGCAAAGCTGGTGAGGGGTCTGGAGAACATGTCTTATGAGGAGCGGCTGAAGGAATTAGGGTTGTTTAGTTTGGAGAAGAGAAGGCTGAGGGGAGACCTTATTGCTCTCTACAACTACGTGAAAGGAGGTTGTAGTGAGATGGGAGCTGATCTCTTCTCCCAAGTAACTAGCAATAGGCCAAGAGGAAACAGGTTCAAGTTGCGCCAGGGGAGGTTTAGGCTAGACACTAGGAAAAAATTTTTCACTGAAAGAGTTAACCATTGGAACAGGCTGCCCACGGAGGTGGTTGAGTCACCATCCTTAGGTGTGTTTAAAAGTCGTGTAGATGTGGTGCTTATAGACATGGTTTAGTGGCAGACCTGGTAGAGTCGGGTCAGTGGTTGGACTAGATGATCTTAAAGGTCTTCTCCAACCTAAACGATTCTATGATTCTATAAAAAATAGTTCCAATTTAACAGAAGCTTATCCTAATTGTACAATATTTGGTAATTCCCAATATTTCTTTGCACAGTTTAATTCCATTTGCTGTAATTCAATGTGTTTTTTCTTTGTTGCTTTGATTATTTTCCATTCAGCACGATGAAAGTATTAGAAGGCACATGGAACAAATTGAACAAAGAAAAGAGAAAGCAGCTGAACTGAGTAGTGGAAGACATGCTAATACTGATTATGCACCAAAACTTACACCATACGAACGAAAAAAACAGTGCTCATTATGCAATGTAATGGTAAGTTGGATAGAGGGGGGAATACTGTCAGAATTGCAAGGCCAGCCTGAGCCTTGAAGCTACAAATTATGCTTCATTCACAGATGAGAGTACTGTGCATCTCCTGTGTCCCTGCTCTGCTCCTGTAAAGTGCACCTTATTTCAGAGTCTTCTGTCTATAAATCAGATTGAAATTCACTGAAGGTTACTAGACACAGAGAAACCACATCAAGCTCAAGGAGTTCCTGAACTGGGTTCAGTTGGAGGCTTAAAAGTGTTGAAGGGGAGAATCAGTGTTTGCTTTGTCTCTTCTTTTGCTTTTCCTTAGGTATCTTATTTTTTGGTCACTGTTGGAAGCCAAGTACTTTGCTAGGCAGACCTCTGATCTCAACAGAGCATCCTCTTCTTGTGTCTGCCATTCCATATGTCCTAGGAATGGTAGGGAAGAGGAAGACATACAGTCACTGAGTAGGAAGCAGGGAGATCTGTTCTTGTTGATAACTGGTTTTACTGATTTGCAAAGAGTATGCGTTATTGAATAAAGCCTTATATCCTAGTGAGCATTGTTTCTCTTTAATTGCTGATTTAAACAAGATTGCACAGGGTCACTTCAGGCAGTGCTGGAACAGAAACTCAGCTTCAGCAGACTGGACTCTTATATATTCACTAATCATGCATTTCAGAATGAAAGTCCAATATATGAAGCTATATTGAAGGCAAAATGAAATGAGAAGCCAAGATTTATTTTTTTAAAAAAATCTCTTAATGATTTGCTAGCCAGCAGTATAATATCTAATTTACTCGAGTCCTGCATAAAAGATGTTTATGTGAATTGGGTTGAGAAATAAAGTACCGTGATTGAAATTCTGAACATACTCCTGACAAATTGGCATATATTATATCTAAAATACTGTTACTTATAGATTATTGAATTATCAAGGAAAAAAATTACTATTAAGTCATTGTCATTACAGATTTCATCAGAAGTATACCTTTTTAGCCACATTAAAGGCAAAAAACACCAACAAGCTGTGAGAGAAAACAGTAGTATACAAGGACGAGAGCTTTCAGATGAAGAAGTGGTAAGTTTTGTAGTATTTTTTCTATATTACTTCTAGTTTTAAATACCATCCAGCTGAGCAGCCTAAGAAAATAAAAAATTTTTATAAAATGAATTGAACAAGAATCTTTCTGTTAGCATGGGAACAGTAATGCCTTTTTGAATGTAGACTACCAATGAAAAGGAACGAAAGAAACAGTGGATTCAAATACTTCAGACAATTGCCATTTGAAATAGGTTGTGTATAAAACATGATAAACTGCTTTTCTATTAATCCAAAGGCATTTTTCATCTCACTGTGTTTATCTTTTCATCATAAAAATCTGATGTGTTGCAGGTGTCTGCATTTTGCTTTACTTTTTTTGTTATTCCTTCCTTTTGCTTAAAATATCTTGGACCTTTTTTAGGTTATCAGATGTGCTGTCCTATGCATCAAGGTCAATAATGCTGAAAACTGTAGTGCTAATTACTTTAAAATGTAAGATTAGAAACACTTCACAAGTATTAGCATTGCTAGAAAGAACAGTAATTAGTTTTTCAGTAGCTTCTTTAGAAGAACTGGCACTTAGGGTGATTTTTAGGAAGCATTGAGAACATTTTATACTAAATCAAGAAACTATGCTGTTTTGGAGAAAACACTTCTGAATGGTTGTCTGATTTAATTTCTCGTTGCTGCTGCCTGAATTGAAGTACAGTATTAAGTCAAGGCCTTTTCTATGAGACAAATTATAACAGTCAAGACTTTGAGTTCTGTCTTATCCAAAAAATTTGTGAATGCCCATGCATTATTCCTGTTACATGTTAGGAAGAAATACAGTACAAGCCAGTTCTCCAGAGCTGATTGAGATTTAACTTCACTGTGTTTGGAAATCTCTTTCTGGCCAAACTGATTCAAATGATACTGCTCAGTACTTCTAATTTTTGGCTGTCTCCTGCTTTCCTTTGCAGTTCTTGTTACTATTTTTGTTTGTTGAAATCTTCTCTTTGTTTACAAATTCTTAGATCCAGTAGTAGCACCTTTTCTTTTCCTTTTTAAAAAGCTTTGGAGAGTTAAGTCTCTGAGGCACTGAAGTCCACAGAGGTCATTATCACTGGAAAAACAAAAAGAAAATTGGAGAGATACAGTAACAGGGAGGAATAAATTTTTGCTGAGTTGCAGTTTGCCTGCCGCTTCCTAACTGTAACGAAAGTACATAAACTATCTTTTCAGTTTCTTTTTTTCCTCTTTCACAGTGGTTAGTAGGAGTTCTGTGGGTTTGGATTTGGTTTTAGATGCCAGGTTTACCTAATTGGATATATGGGAGAAGGCTTCATACTGCATCTGTTTTCCTAGAAATATAAGCTGTGAGATTTTGCAGAATCTTTCATGTTGGTAGACGCACCAAGGTGTAAGCAATCTGTAATACTGAAATTTTCTTGTCTCTATGTAGCCTTTGCTTGTATCTGTCTAGACACTGATCATTGAACTGTGGTTCTTGCTGGGCAGCTGTCTCAGATGAATATGGAGGAAAACTGAACTAGATTTTCTTTTCTTTTTACTGGGTGTTATACGCTATTCGCGACATCTAATTTGATAACTTAACAATTCCAACTTTCAGAAAAAGAGATCACATTGTAACAGCTGCATTTGTGCCCAGTTGGTGAAAAAGTTCCACTAGAGGGCACAGATATCTTGATTTTTGTGGTGTCCATCATCCTATGCTTAAATCCAGTGTTTTTCAGCCAAGCATCTCGATGTGAACTTAAGATAAAGATTAAGGTTAAATATATGGGATTTCATGAATGCATACTGCGTGCAGGAGCAAAAGGAGAGAACAGTTTTAACTGAATGAAGAGCTTGATTACAATAGCAGATTTAAATATCCTTAATCAAGGTGGTGCATAGTATTTGGCATACTGGCAACATAAGGATACTTCCATTTTTAGATATTTAAAATATTATTTACAGCTATATTTGAATTAGTCCGAGTATACAATTCTGAACTATACTATTGTAATCTGAAATTTTCTTGGCCTGAGGCATTCTCTGGTTTTCTTTTTTCAAAGAGCAGTAATAAGATATACATGCTAGAGATATGGTCACTGTACAGTAGAAAAGCAATTTTATTTATCAGAGCAATCTGCTTTGTGTACCTCTTTATTCAGCATGCATAGTTAATGCCAAACTCTGCCTCCCCCACAACTAAAGCATTCAGTAACTTAAGTTTAGAAATACTTAAGAAAAAATTTCCAAAGTATTACACAGAAGAAAAACTGTATTCCAGGGAAGCATTGTAATATTCATATTCCTCACAGTTTTCAGTTTTTTGGTCAGTGAAGGTATCTGTAGTGAGAATGGACTTGTACTACTTAAAGTTATTACTGCTCATCTGTGATGTCTTTAGATTATATATATATCTTGTCTGTGACCCTTCTTCTTTGACATAAAAGATTTTATTTATATCACCTTTGACCTAATAAAATTTCACCTTTAACCTAAAATTTCACCTTTAACCTTATGCACTTGACACCTCAGATAACTTACTCTTGATCTTTGACTCATTTTGTGTTAAGCCTGTTAAGTAAAATAGGTAGCTGCCTAGAAAGAAAGCCTATTTTAATTGTAATCTGACCATGGAATTTCATTATTATTACTTGAGAAATCACAGAAGGACTTGAAATACATTTATTTTGACCATACCAGTACCACAGAAGGTAAAATTTAAGTATCTTCTTAAGACTTTGGAAACTGATTTAAGCAAGTGTTTGTATAATATGTCTTTGTACAGTAAAGATTTTTATGGGTTGATTTGACTGTAATGAAAAAGTAAAAAGCTGTGTCAAATGATCATTGACACTAATTTCTCTGGGCCAATTGGATGCTAGTAGTTGATCTTGCCAGATATAAAAAGAAACAGTTATATTCTAGGTTTTTCCCTTTACTATAGCATCTATAGGTTCTGTAATTTTACAAACGTTTTCCAAGATAAAAGTAGACTTTGTGTTGGAGCAGTTTTCCCTTCCCATTGTGCAAGAGGTGATAGCTAGCGTTAGATTTTTAATCAATAAGACAAATTCATTTGTAAATGTGATAATTTGGTGAAACTCACAAAGAGAATAGTTTTGTTATGAATGGAGATACTAAAAATGAAAAAATATGAAGTCACTTCTAAGATTGTATGACAGCTTCACTTCATCTCTACTTTTTGGTTTTCTTCATTTGGGTATTTATTAGTCTCCACCTGAAAAGGATGCAGGTTTCTCTTAGTACAAAAATCTGTTGATTTTGAAACAGTGGTTATCGTATGAAAGCAATTTAAGTTCTATTCACACTTTTTTAGTTCCTTTTTAACTTCTGTCCAGTCTCTTATAAATACATTCATTCAGGTAGATGGCAAAACACTTTCAGCAAGGTAGGCTTTGGGCCTTCTGGCCTTCCGGTTTCCTTCATTATATTTCTGAAACTTGCAATGCTATCACTGTCCCACACCATTTCACCATTAGCTTCAGTGCAGTAACAGTGTTCTATGTTTTCTCTCTCTGCTTAAATGCATATCTTCTTCCATCCAACTTAGAGCTTCACTTTCTTTTTACGTTGCTGTTCTCTATGCTATTGATTTCCTGTTCCCCACCTGAATATTCATACTACTTTCCGTGCAGCAAAAGATGTAAACAATGTGTGCAATTTGCTTTCATTGACTTCACTGGAATCAATTAGGATATTTGAAGTTATGACTAATTCTTTTGCTGAATGGGAGCCCGTGTGACGCAAAGGGCTTTTGACACAAAGGCCGTCACTGAAAAGATGACTACTGAAAGCTGTGGGACAGCACGTGGTGATTTCCTTAGGCTGAGGAGCCTCTGCAAGGACCTTGTAGACATTTGCTCCCACCTGTAGCTCCTAGATTGTTTATTCATTTTTATGCCCCCCTGCTTTCCCTTTTTTCCTTGCATTTCTTGTCTATCCTAGTTTGCTTTGAGAAATACACTTAACATCAGTAATCCTTCTAGCTTGCTTCCTTTGAACCATTGTCCTATCTTCTGTCTGTATCTCCTGTCATTTAAATACCATGGTTTAAAGGCACTTTTAGAGTATAAATCATGTAATTCCATGCAGTCTATGAATGTTTCTAATAAGTGAAAAGTACTTCTAAAAAACACATGAAATAGATAACCTGGCAGGGGTTTGGTTAATTTATATAAGGTGCATGGTAGAATTTTATGTGTTCCAAAGCCGGATGGAGGAATATTAATGAACCTTTGTTTACATATGTGAAAAATGTGTTTTTTTTTTATCAGGGAGGAAAACTAACTTTATTGTCATGATATAAACGAAACAAAGAACTTCTTAGAGGCATATTTAGATAGAATGAAAGTATAATCTCGTGATGGAGCAAAGAGATTGTTGTTGTCTGAAGATTGACAGCCTTAAAATGTGAGGATTTATAGAAAGACATGGTTGGTTGAGCCCACCCACATTCCTTCTAAAAAAAACCCAGATCGTCAGTGACTGAAGCTTACTCTGTTGTGTGGGTTGTCAAATTGGCTGGGGTTGCAGCGCCGGCCTTTTCTGGCGTAGGTCTGCCTAGATTGTAGCGGGGTCTGATTTACAATGTGCATAGCTGTGCTGGCAAGCTCCCCTGGTACAGACACTCCTGCTCTGGCAGGATGGCGCTTTTGCCAGGATGTGGTGAGAGGCTGCCTGAGAAAGTTGAGCTGTGCTGGTATAAGTCCTCTTCCAGCCACGGAAAGTTTATAGCTAGCACAGCACACGAGTAAAGCTGATGTTCGTATGAGTCTGAATTTCTAAAAGCTTTTTAGGGGCGAGTGGTTGTTTTTCTTTAAGAAACCAAGCTGTTTTCTCAAAGTGGCGTGCTGCTGCCATTATTTCTTACAGAGGAAATTACTGGGGGAAAGAGATGTGGGAATGTTTTCATGCCTGACCTTTCCTCTCTTTCTTCTGTATTTATAGGGAGCTTTCTTGTCTAGAGACATGGTGATGCCTGGACTTTGCTAATTTTTTAATTTTTTTTAATTCACTATGTTTTCATTAAAATTAAACTATATATAAATATTGTTTTGCTGGTTCAGCCGCAGCAGTATTGGGAAAATGTTTTTTGCTTTCCTTTCTGAATCAGAGTCTTTCCAAGTTCTTTTATTTAAATGAAGAATACTGTCCTGTGAACTCCTTTTGTAACCTAGCTAGAAGGTATGATTAAGCAAAGTGGAAAATAGTAACACTAAAGAGGAATAGTTTTTTCATTTGCTCTAATAGAGGAGTTTGAGGTGTTTATACCTGTGGGTATGTGATCTTTTAAAAGTTGTTATGCAAGATCAATAGTTCTCTTTTTTCTTCTTGAACATTCACGTGTGTGTTACCTGTCTACTTGTATTGTGTTGCCAAGTGTGTTTTTAGCCATCTTTATTCTGATTTTCAGTCTAAGTAATGAAAGTCCTTAGCATTCAGTTTTAAGCTCTTCTCTTGTGTTTCATTATTCAAGGCTCTGGACTAAGGCTTTCATCTGGGTCTGATTTTTTTCAACTACAAACTCAATGGGCCTAAGGTCTGCAGCCTAGGGCTTATTCTAGTGTGTATTTGCACTCCAGTCTCCACTCAAACATCTGTTACCACTTGGGTGACCAGCTATGACCATTACAGTACGAGGAGATGGTCTTGACTCAGCTCTGGTGGTATATAATACTGAAATAATTTCTGGGTGATACAGTGATGCATATGGTTTGGTCGTATATTGAAAAATATTCTTGTTTCTTCTATCCACAGAGCTGCAGAATATGGACTTCATTGTAAATTCATATTTTTTTCTTGGCATCTGATTATTTTTTCCAACAGTAGTCCATTTTTCTTCTCTATTGCTCAGTAGAAGCAATCTGTAAATCACTTAGAAAACAAGAATTCCCCATCCTAATAAAGCCTAAGGTTCCAGTTGAGTTTGCTTTACTTGGATTTTTTAAATTTTTTTTTCTTCTCCCTGAGGAAGGGAGGATTTTTTAGAGGGGTTGTGTGTTACTAGAGGAATGGAATAAAGCCAAGCATCTGTGGCCCATTTTTGTTTATGAATGTTTCATATCTGTTGGATACCTGGGGTCCTTTCAGCTCAGGAACTCTGTGCTTGTAATTCTGCTGTGAATGCACTTGTCCTAGAAGAAGCTGTCATGGACGATCATGTAATTATAAAGTTTAATCCACGATGCAGTTTGCAGAAGGTCTCTCAGTATTCTATACATCAGTTCTAGTTTTTTGTACTTTAGCAGCAATAGCTTCTTAACTTTAATATATTATAAAGTGTTGTTTTTCTTGGCAAAAATGTACATGATTAATTGTTTATTGGCTGTGTCCTTAATTGTGATAGATCATTGCCAACAGCTGCCCCCTTCCTCCTTTTGGCTTGAATAACTTAAATATTCACAGCCAGTAAGAAAAACTACTGCTGGCAGGGCCAACTGCACTCTCATTTCCCCCTTTCTCTTGCTTGCCCTTGCAGCCAGATGATAACGTCAGTGCCTTCCAGCTTTCTTCCCTAATTGCAGAGTGATGCTTTCTATGTCCAGCACACAGAATTCTCATTCTCGTGGAAGAAACACCTTTACTTTGCCTTCTGTTCCCATGTTTTGCAGTGACAAGTGGGAAAGGGAATGATATTAAAAATTCCAAGAAATACCTGAACAGGCTATTCAGAATATTATTTGCTATTCATCTTAGTGGCAGGAGGTTGTATCATTGAATTTATGGACAAGCAAGGGGACTAAAAGTGCAGTTGGTAACAGCAGTAAAAATAGTACTTAGTTTGGACATGCTAAAAAGCAATATTAGTCCCTCATTTAAAAAATTTAATCTTAATTAAATTCAAGAAGTGAAGGAAAAACTACTTTTACAATGAAAGGTCAATCTTCAGTTTTGAAGGAGTAATAAAAGTTTTTAATGCTCTACACTGATCTTCTGAAGTACGTTGTGGCGCAGAAATGTGAATAATTAAAATCTTGATTTTGAGAAAATAATATTTGCATCTCCTTTAATTTTATGACCTGTTTTTTCATGTGTGAAGCACTTGTAATAATTCTTACTAATGGTAAAGGGTAAATAACTTCCTTATTTTGAATCTTGTCTGTATTTTGGAGTGGAACATCACTTGTGGTATTAAAACAGTATTTGATCACGAACATCTGATCTCTATCATTAAGCATTAATGACCATTTGTGTTTCAAGCTGTCATTGGTTATAATGTTGAAAATTGAATTTTGCATTTGATACAACTCATGGTCTGCTTCAGCATCTGTTTTCCATATTAAATATTGTCCTAGGCTATGAGGAAAAAAATAAAATACTGAGGAGTTTTGTTGAAACATGTAATAAAATCATGAACAAATATTCCTGTGGTAACATGATTTAGAATTGAACCTTAAAAACCTCTTTAAAATTTGGCAAATACCTCCCTTAAGTGATTATATACAAGTAAGAAACTGTTATTCCTGACATTGGTAATAAATATGGAAAACATTTTTTTTAATTATTTTCTGCAGTTACAGGATATTGTTTATTTTGAAACAGGTAAAGATGTTAATCCAAAAGATATATGTAGGCTTCAGAATAGTTGCCTATTGATTTGTTAGAATATATTCCTTATGTACCATACGTTTATACAAAATACTCAGTTTGCTATTAGTTTTTTTTATTGAAATGGTAAATGAATGACGGTAGTTATTATGTGATATAAGCTACTACAAGTATTTCTTTATAATTATCCTCATGTTTGTTATTTTAATGCTGATATGAGAGGGCAAGTAAAAACAAGTGTTTGGAAGTTCTGAAGATGGAATTTAGATAAATAGCTAGAGTCAGATATTTTTCAAGTTGCCTTGGTCTGCAGAATTGGGTTCGAAAACTTATAAAAATGCCTTTTCTTTCCAAACTTAAGGATTCAAGTTTGGAAAGAATACAAAAATAATAAGAATAACCAGTCTTACGGTATTCTGGCACTTCTGCTTCAGTTCTGGCCAGAATCCAGAAACACAGAAAGTAATGAAAATGAAAAATAATAGAGGAAAAAAAAACCCTGTAAACTTCACAGATTCCAAGGTCATTTTGGCTCATTTTTTGGGGTGAAAGTCAAATAGCCAGAAGGGTTTTCCACTTCTATGAATTGGTTCGTTTATACATAATAGAAGCATAGCTAATTAAGCACTGTGTCCCACACTGTATAAAACTGACTATAGGTTGCAAGGGTGAGACCTTTACATGCCAGGTGCTAGACAGTAGGATTTCACTCTGGTGCTGCTTTGTGCTAGCACAGGACCCTCCGGAGCTCATAGAAAGTGGCAGCAAATATGTGATATACTATGTGATGATCTTGGCTGCTCCTGCCAGCGACTGACTGGCTTCAGACCGGAGGACTTTCAGAGCCTTCCTTCCCTGGCTGTTACCGTGATGTGTTAGGAGGAATATTGTGCTTCGTGAGAGCCAGCAAGGAGCAACGTGCACACAAGAGAACAGAGGATCTTAAGTTATGACTGCCCTACAGCAACAAATGCCAGGCTGCGATTTTCTTCTCAGCTTGAGCAAATACAGATGCTTTACTTCAATATTGTCCTACCTGTGCAATCTTGCCCCAGGCAGAATTCATAGAGGCAATGCTTGCTTAAGAAGAAAGGAAGGGGAAATAAGTATTTGTGTTATGCTCTCTCCTAATTTTAGAATGAGGAGATTTTGTTAGGAAGAATTCTGTTTGGCACACTTTACATCACAATTTAATAGTGTTACTATAAATATTTGCTGAGTAGTGAAATTAATAGTAGCTTATATGTAATACAGAGAGCCGAAAGTGTCATAGTCAAAGAGATTCGTTAGGAAAATAATTTTGCAGTTGTCTTCTGCTTTGATGAATACTTACATATCCAATATTTCATATGTCAAGGTCAGATATGTGGATGTTGTTGCAGTAATCGGGGCATTACATGGGGAGAGCTAGTCAAGAGTATTGGTCTTGTGAATGGGTATTGTATGAAGAGGGTTTCAATTAGGAAATTTATTCTTCAGCTGTTGTTTTTTGTATAGATTGCCGAGGTTCAGAATCCAGTTTATGGTATGGTTTTCTTCATCCAAACTGGAGTAGACTGTACTCAACTGTATAGCATTTCAGCATTTTGTAGTATTTGCTACACTTTTCATGGAAAAATTTTGCAATTATGTTTGTTCTGGAGTCTGAAAAATTTACTTTATTTCAGAGAATATTGATAGTAATGCTGTAATCCTTGAAATGTAAACGTGTCATATAAGAAAAAGGGGTGTAATTCAGTGTATAGAGCAAAACTTGGTTATAAGAAGTGCTTGGTCAACTAAAATTATCAACTTCGAGATAGTAAATGAACTGGGTAGTTTTTCTGTTTCGGGCAGTTGAATGGGACTAGGCGACAACCAACAAGAATGTGACTTCATGGGTGACTTTACTAGTTTTAGCTGTAATGGTTTTGGCAACTGGGTTTCTCATGTAGTTTGTAGATGAGGCCCATCTGTTGCTTTTGGAAAGCTTCAGGATTCTCGGTGACTAAAAGTCAGAACAGTTGAGGTCGGAGGGAGAAGAAGGGAAAAGCAAAGACTCTTTTTGTGAATAATCTAATTTCTCTCTCGTCTGCTTTGTTGTGGCTGCAGTTTTACATGTGCATTTAACTTGTTTGTATCACCTTGCTAGTAAATGAATTACTGAAACTTGCACCGGAGATTTATTGCGGTTGTTCTAAAAATGTCTTCAGTGTTATATAAAACTATTAGAGGTCTATATGGCTTGATTTTTACAGATCTCGGGTGACAAGGTGTGTGTATACAGAATGCTATTAAATATCAAATTGTATATATATTTACCAGGTTACTTTTATGTTTTGTAAGCTTTTTCAGCAAGTCACAGTCTCCCTTGGAGAAATGGGTTCAATATACCTGATGGTTGTTGAAAACAACCTTTGGTTTTGGTGAATGCATGTAAATAACACTGGAGAGAGATAACAAGAGTATTTCTACTCTAAGGCATCACTGAGCCATCACCATCTGAGACTATATAGAGGACTATATAGAGATGATCATGAAGAAATATATCAGCTTTCAGTTCTTGTTTCCATATTTTGCAGCTGTACCTCACGGTGTAGTACAGGCTAACTGCTCTCTGTGGCACAGATTCTGCCGTCTTTGTGAAAGTTGATACCTTATTTTGCGACATGCTTGATCTCAGCTGTGCAACTTAAAGGATGAGTTATCAAGTATGAAAAATGATGGCCGAAATCTGATACGTAATGACCATCACAGCTGGTGCTATTTTAATCCTGAGATAACAAGTATTGTGTTGGTAATGTTGCTAGTTTTAACCTACATAAGTCTTTTGTCATACGTAATTCTTTAAAACAAAGCTTTTGAGAAATTGCACAGCTAAAATTGAGATTGCTAGAATAGAAACGGAAACTGCAATGAGCATTTTTAGTAGGTCTGAATACAGGTCTTAGTAACAGAAGCTTTTGTTAGAAAAGAGCCTTTATTTAGTCATGCTTTACATTTATAATGGCCTAAAGTCTCCAAGAATCTGATGGGTTATTAATATCTGAGGATTTAGGTGATTATCAGTCGGAATGTGCTCAACATTGCACAGAATCAGGCCAGTAATGCCCCTTCACATTGTCATAAAAACAAACCCCAGAATGCCTCTATGGAGAGGGTAAATTAGTCTTAATAATTCTTACTGCATTTAGCATTTACTTATATAAAAATAATAATGAAAAAAAAGTAAACGGCTTTCAAGAAGTAGTGAAACTAGATTACCCAGTTACTCTGCATTACCTTTATTGGAAATTAAAAAACCTGAAATTCAGTAATTTCATTATTGCTTAAATAAAAGCCTTCAGAAGATGAAATGAGTTTGCTTTCTAAACACTGTGCACTGGCTTCACTCACTTTCATACGCTTAACAGCAATTTTTTGGGATGTTAACCTGTCCAACCAATGGTTGTGCAAGTCAAATTACTCCTGAATTGAATTATTTAAAGGATCAGACATACTGTACTTCAGTGTCACTTGGTGGATTTAAAAACCTTTGTTTTTTGAGATAACTAGTAGGAGCTTAATAAAACATGGGAATAAATATTTCTACACTGCTCCGAAGCATAGCGTAGCAGCAGCTATCTTCAGGTGCCAGTTGTCATTCAATACCAAGCCATTAGTTATACTTGTTTCACACCTGAACGGCGTAGATCTGCCTGCTGTGCTAATCCTGCCCTTTGATCTGTACCTTCTAAAAGTGGCTGGGTTTGTGACACAGGGTGTTATTACCTCTAGCCTTACTTTAATGAGCTGTGCGTATGAAGTCTGATATTAATCCAAACGGCCACACTTGAAAGCTGAGAACTCTGAGAAACGTCGTTCACGAAGGTGCTTGAGTTCATGTGAACAAAATGGTTTGAAACCATCCTGTTATTGACAGCAAGACCTCTTTTGGCCCACACAGGCTGACGGATAAAGGTGCTTGTTGAACCCTGTAGTTCTCTTTGAGTCATCTGCTACACCACAGATAAGAGTAGGAAAAAAGAGATGAATGTCTGCTAAGGGGATACAAGGCTTCATCTCCCTCGTTTCCTGCTGTGTTTGTAGTTGCGGTTGTGCGGTGGGAGGACAACAGGCTGCCGGCACCAGGATGATGTTCTGCCCCTTTTGTAAGGTAGTGTACATTCTAAAGTGCAGTGTTAACTTCATTATGCTCTACTGTCACTTGGAAGGATATAGTAAATAGTTTGAAGATCTGATGAACAAAAAAACCAGTTTCATTGTTGAACAAAGATGTAGAACTATGGTAGTGTTCCTTGGTAGTTTGGTGTATTACAAGTGCTTCATCTCACTCATAAGGCACGAGGTAAACTAATGGTAAATGTCAGTGCTAGGGTGTACAAGTTCAGCTTGGAAAGCAGGGATGTACATATCAAATCCCACTGGAATAAATCTTCTTTTTTTTTTTTTGTTAGTTTTGGGTTTTTTTAGTAACTGAGCATCCACAAAATGTCACAGGTTAAGTACCCTGAAGCTTGGTAGCAAAGCAGGAGTAGCACCATAGTCCGTTCTGAGGAAGTCCTTTCTTTTCTTAACGTTGAAGAACTCAAACTCATCAGTTTCCTGTGAAGTTTCAGCCTTATGACCGGGTTTCTGTTTTTTAAAAGAGAGTTTAAAGGAAAAGCTATTTTTCACTGAGTGTTGGCAACTACATTTCTCTGAGGAGACAAAAATGAACTGGGATGGTTTATGTTCTGTGCCACTACAAATTGGTTAAGAACTAACTCATCAAAAATGGGGATGTTTTGCTGGTCCTGTACTGCTGAATCAGACTCAAAGGGGACAGCCTTTTGAGATACCTTAACAAAGTTTTCCTTTAAGCACTTCTTGCTAAAATTAAATGGATACTGTTAAGGCGGGGGGGGGGACGGGGGACGGGACACGGGACAGGACGCAGAGATGCCTACAAAAGCTGTTAGAATTACATTACATATGGATATAGCAGTATCCATGGTTTGAACTACTTGGACAACACATTGAGGAAGAATGCTGAGGTGTACTGGGAATTATACAGGGTAGGCAGTGTAGCCAAGTTAAAGTCAGCATTACTTTTAGAATTTGCTTAGATTATTATGCTTGATTTCTTATGTCTAATATTAATTCAGTATTCATTTTGCATTCATATGACTTAACATAGAAATTTCAATTACTATTTTGACCAAATATATATTGCTAGGTTATATCATGGAGCAGTGCTTTACAAAAACTAAATGGTCTTTTTCCAGGAAATTTTGCGGAGATTTATTTTGTTTTCAACAAGCATGATATTTTCCTGAATCAGTGGAAGAAAATATAGGTTATTTTCTGGAAAATACTGTCTATAAATTTTTTAATACCTCGCCTTTTGCTTTGAATTTTAAGGATACTTATCAAAAAGGAAGGAGTAACTACATCCGATTGTGGCACTAATAATTTTCAAGGATAAATTATCCTAATAGGCAAAGGTCACCTACACTTCATAATGTGTTCAGTATTCTGTGAGAAAACAAATATAAGCCTCAGTATATGAAAAATGGGGTAAATACATTCTAGTAACTGGCATTAAACTGGTTGTTTATTGTTATTTGTAAAAATGAACAACTGGTAGTTGAACAAACAGCCGTACTGCGGTATGGAGATATGGTGTCCACTTGTAGCATGGAGGTACTTGTATGAGAGATTTCAATAGCGTGCATGTGTCTGTTAGTCTTTCATTATCATAGAAGGATGTTGCTGTATCATGCAGAGCATCAGGTTACACGTATTTTTCAACTGAAGTAGACTAATGGTGGGCATTCTAGTGGTTTAAGTGGGTCACTTTTCAAATTGGGTTATGAAATTTGAGTTTCTTGCACTGACAAGGAAGGGTCTGAAGTCCATTGGTAGTTCAGAAGAGGTTAGATTCAGTAACACACAGTAAATTGAAAAGTAAGTTTAGAAGGGGCACTCGAGTAGAAATTCTTGGTTGTTGAAATCTAACTTGCTGGATAGAGTACTTTGAGTAAATTTCTCGCTAGAGAGAACTAAGGAGGAATAAGGTAGTCAACAGTTTAGCAGCTGTGGGGTTTTTGTTGGTTTGTTTGGGTTTGGTTTTGGGAGGGGCGTTGTTTGCATGTGTAGTTTTGGGACTGACAACTGGGCATTGGAATTGTTACAACCACCTATGTGTCCATTCATGAATGGACAGTCAGTCGAGATTGAGAACAGCTTTAGTGGAATAGCTTTGTTGGTTATTCATCTCTAAGTGATAAATATTTATTTTAAATATAGACCTTGAATTGTACTGGTGTAGTCTGTATTTTCATTGAAAGTGCTTCCAGGAAACAGGGAATTTTTTGTAACATTTTTTAAAAATCGTGGTACAAAGCATTTATTTAAAACCATATGATGTAATCACATTCCCTTTTCTTGCATGCCATTATGTAAAGGCTGTACTATTTAATAATTAAAGTGTTTCTTCTGTGGGCAACTGAGATTTTACCAATATTTTACTTAAATGCAAATTGTTAATGTGAGAGCAAAAGCAATATTCCCATCAATAAATGGTAACATTGCAAGTAGTAAATAGTTCCAATGTATTTTAACAAAAGTTAAGCCAAGTTTAGATTTTCATAAAGAGTTAAAATCATAACTGAGAATTAGTTCATTTAATATAAATGTTGGTAGGGCAGGGCATTGGTTTCCTGTCGCTGCAAAAGGCAGCCTGGAGAAAAGAGGGGATGTCAACTTGGAGTTCATACTTCTTAAGTAACAGTTTCTTGAAAATGAGGGACAATGTTTATTCTCCTTTACTTCTCTCGATAATTATTCTCCCTTATTACAAAATACCCATGGCGTGTTCGCTCCAATGTGAAATAATCTCTGTCCCAAAATTTATTTTAAAATTTTTGTTCATTTTCTTAACCTTTTTTTAAATATTTGCCACTGTTGTTTCCTGGGAAGATGATCTGTAATGTCCATCACATACTGTGAGATTAAATATTATTTCAATATTTTCCGCAGGAGCACCTGTCATTAAAAAAGTACATTGTGGATATTGTGATTGAGAGTTCTGTTCCTGTGGAACCATTAAAAGATGGAGAGGAGAAACAAAAAACTAAAAAGAAAGCCAAAAAGCTAAAGGCACGGATGAACTCCAGGTAGTACAAGTTTCTTTTTAATCTTTTTTTCTTTAAGTTTTGTTCTAAACTTACCTTTTGTCCTTTAGTATGAGTGCAGTGGAAGGCTGAAAAAAAGATTTAAAATTATTTGCTTTGGGAGTGTCTTGAAAATAACACTGATGAGCCTAATTTATGGCCACTTTCTCTGATTGAGAAAGAAAACTGAGTATCGATCTGGAGCCCTTGGTTTCACCTGTTAAGAGCTTTTCTCATAATTGGATGCCAGTGCCCTGCCAAAACTGGAGCCTCTTCTAGCATACAATAGTATGTTTAAATTTGTGTAAACCATGCCTATTTTTCTTTCTAGCTATTGATTTTTAAATGAAGTATCAAAGAAAATCAATAGTAATCAACAAATAGAAGTCAGCCTGCTGTAGTGTCAAATCCCATGACTAAATTTAATCATTTTTTGTTGCCTGTCACAACAAAGAGAAAGTTTAAAATATCTTAAAATGGAAAGTGAGTTGTCAGACCTGCAATTTGTTATTAGTCTAAAAAGTGACATCTGCAAATCAGCATGATTTGCAGGACATCATTATATCATGAACTGGCAGTGTCAGTCTTTATAGCTGAATACTCCCCAGCTGAGGTTAATACTTAACTGAATATTATAACGTATTTTTGCATTTATCTCTCAAAATACTTCTCAGAAGGTAAGAATCATTGTTACATATTTCCTCTGCCTTGTTTTTCAGGAAAGAGGGTTACGAATAAGAGAAAAACACCTGAATGGCTTTTAGAGCTACAGCAAAAATGAGATGTTTTATTAACTTACAATAGTGCTAATAATGGCACATTAGTCTTCAAAAACACAGTAATTTTGCAATGTATTACTGTTTCTGATTGTTTTCCTCTTTGGATTAGCAAATCCATTATCTGAATACCACATTAGAAGGCACTGTTGAAACTGGATAACATATTCTTCCGGGTTTCTGATTGCTCAAGATGCAGTGTTACTAACATTACCTGTTGATTTAATGCAGTTATTGGGTCCAATTTTAATTCTTTCTCAGGAGTTACTTCTGTTGAATTTGTCAAAGCTTTGTCAGACCTAGGAATACAAGCTCAAATAAGAATGTTATTGGCACTGATAGTTGAAAAACTTTTTCAGAACGTTTTGAATTCTTATGTGTCAGACTGTTGGGTGAGTCAGCATCTTCATCATCAAAAATGATAATTAAAACAGTAATAAAGGGGCATCATTTTAAAAGATGATACACTGTTGAAAAATGCAGTGAAAGTTTCAGAATCTAAGAGGGGTTATATTGGCAAGACATGAAATTCATGTTCATGAAGCTTGTTTTTAGTTTTAAAGGGTGACTAAACTTTTCAATGGGATTACTGTCCTTGAAGATAACTGAGAGTTAAATTGAAGACTTCATGAGTTTTCTAATGTTAACACAAAAGACTTACTAATAAAAATGTCCAGTAGCAATTTGAAGAACGGGTTGTTCCATGGAATTTCAAACAAAAAATTGATGGGGGGGGGAGGGGAATCCATTTGGGAAATTAATTTTAGCCACGCAGGTCTTGCCAGTCTTCTACAGCTACTATAATTGACACTTGAGTAATAGTAATAGGCATGGTAATGACAAATACTGCCTGGATGTTCCTGCATCTAAGCTTATTACTGGTAAGGTGGGGAGGTTCTCCATGTTCAGAAAAAGAAAGAGGTTTATCTTAAATTATGTGGCTAAAGTAATTAAAGCAATAACCTCAGAATTACTGTATGAAATACTAAATTAAATAATCTAGGTAATGTCTACTATGTTTGCCCAACAATCTGGACAGTACTACCCCCAGATGGCTGGGAGTTTACTGCTCAAAATCAACTCAACACTTAGGTGGAATATATAGTTAAAGTACTTAATTAATTTATTGAGGATGGTTTGAAGCTGAGGAGCATTTGATGTCAATAATTCACATAGTTTCACAGGTGTTAGCGGATTATCTACAAACCATGATTTAGTACATATTTGCAACTATTCCTCTTCTCTAGAAAAAGAAATAGTTATAACAAACCCCCTTATACCTCAGGACTTGAAATTATACCTTCCTTTCAGTTTCTAGGAAGCTGTGATTTGTTAAACTTGAAAAAAATAAGTAACTGCATCCAAATAGATTCCTGTTGAGCTCCTGAGTTTCAAGGTCTTAAATCGCTATTACAATATCAAAGCAATGAAGGGCAAAGGTGAATGAGGGGACAAATTGTGATCAACGGGTTATTAGATATGTTGAGAAGTTTTGTTAGTCTTATTAATTATATTTATAACCCTAAGCCATTAAACTGGTGGTATAGTAACAACTGATGTATAGCTAAGTAAATTATCTCAGGTTAAACACGTACGTGCTGCTAGCAGAAGAATACTTTGGTACCCGCGTGGCAAAAGGAGGCTTGATGAAAAGTAACCTCCAGCAGCAGAGGTGTAGGTACCAGCTGGGAGGTATACACAGTTGGGGTGTGCTTTGCAAGGGGGTTAAAGCACTCCAGTCATGTTCGTTTAGTAACAGATGTTTTAGGTGATTATTCATGGTTGACTGACTTCTCTGTAAAAAACTCAAAGCTGATATGTGTTGTTTCTGGCTAAGAGGCAGGAAAGAAGGCAAAAGGTTAATAAAGAAATCTCACTTTCATGTTTAATATTAAATTCAGTTGTGATTAATAGCTTTATTAATGACCCACAAATCAGAGCTAGTGGTAATGTAACAATATTTGCATGTAGCATAAGTTGTATGGGTTAAGCAAGTCGAGGGAAAATTTGAGTCGGTTTGGAAAGCTTGATCCACTTGGGTGAACAGAAAATATAAAGAACCATTTAGTGTATGTATCCGAGAGAAATAACATGAATTAAGTCTTCACGAAATCATTATTTTTGCAGCACAACAATGAACCACATTTCCCATTGGAAGTCATTGTCAAAATTGTAGATTTGAAAAAGCCAATTGGACATTTGTAAAGTTGACAAGAGTGTCAACTGACAGCAGTTAATATTCAGAATGTCTTGAAAATTAATGGGAAACACCATTTTTATGGGTGAAAGTTGCCCTGAGGCAGGTTTTTTTTTTCCTACTGCTGTCTTGAGGGGCTTTTGGTACTTTCCTCTGGGGCTTGTTATGGGTGCTCTTGGTAGAAACAGACAGATGACATACCTGATGGCAGATTTAGCCCAGCGTGCCAGTTAAGTTTCCTTCAGGTGTGTGTACAGTTATTTTGAAGAATTTTCCAAGCCAGGAGTGATGCTGTCTTGTTCATGTGTGAACACAACCTCAAGAGGCTTGAACATCAGATCTCTCTGAAGTTCCTAGAGATCTGTGTTGCATCTGTGAAGTCTTCATTTCAGAATAAAAATCGAAAGAGCAATTTTAACGGATCAAATGTTTTTAACAGCTGAATTCTTTTACTGCCTGCTGGATGTTTTTTCATCACAGGACTGTGTCTGAGAATTGAATTTTTCTTCATCACTGTAGTGTCTGGGTTAGTTTTACTTTGTGTGTGTATGTCGTTATAAAAGGTTATGGAATTACCACTATGCATCCTGTTTTGATTGATGTGCTGGTGATGATTTTCACCTTTTGGCACAGGCTGGCTGGAGTCAAAACAAGCAGTAGGAGAAAAAGTCCCATCTCCCTCTTCCTACTTTTTGGCGTATGGCCAGTGTAAATAATACTTTTAACGGACTAAAGAGATTTGTGTTTCTATTTCCAGCAGTAAAACACTCATTTGTGGAGTTATTTACTTCTATGCTGTATGCCTAACAAGGTTCATTATGTTACAATACAGTCGTTACTTACATAAAAAATACTCCTGAACCTGTAAATATAACAAATTATTTAGATATTAATTATAATCCTGCTGTGATGTAGTGATCTTCTGATCTGCACCATGTGTCTAAATTACTAATATTTTCACCAGACAGATGTGATCATTTTATGATAAGCAGTAGGTTACTGCAGTTGTATATATCACTTGTACCATTTTCTACTATTTGGAAAGTCAACTTAAATACACCATTTGTGTACTGATGTAATTCTAAAGGAGTAATATTAATCATAAATTGTTAATGGCCAATAGTTAAGCATCAGTATGGATTATGACAGGGCAGAATTGACAGAAATGGTGTGCGTTACTATGAAATAGCAAAACCCCAAAGGTTAGAATTACCTTGCTCGTCTTACATATTGTACACTTTAGGCAACAGTCAATAATAATGAATATTTTCTCCTTCAGGGCAAAGGAATACGAGAGTTTGATGGAAGCAAAAAATGCTGTCTCTGATTCCCCGTTTAAAGCCAAGTAAGCGTTTAACTTTATATATTTTAGACATACAGGTTTTTTTTCCCCCCCTGTCTGTAGCAGAAGTGCTTCTGAAATTTCTGCTGGAGCAGGTGTGGTAAGGTTCCCACTCAATATGGGGCATATTGCCATCTTGAATTACAGATCGGTTTCTAATACAAAAGGTCAGACCTTAGAAATGCAATTTTTTCTGAAGGCACTGTATATCTTAAAACATGTAAAATGCAGTAGTAAAGAGAACATATGCTCGTCCTTTTCTTACCCGGAAGAAAGAGGGTTCCGGCAATTTACTTTGAGACTGATGGTGAAAATTCAGCACTGGAGTTCTGGGACTGAAAATCTTATGTTTGGCCTCCATTTCGTCAGAAACAAAGGTTCATACAGTGAAAGCACAGAAATCTGGCATTGAACTTTTTAAAGAATAGACCTTTTTACTGTCTAGGGTAAGCACAGATGAAAACAGTGGATAGTAAGATTAAAATAAGACATAGTATCACTGACACATTCCTCCTTCTTACTTTGAAACTGAAAATTGTTCAGCTTTTGCTTTCTAATTCGATTGAAACTGGTTGGCAAAAGATGCACAATATTTGGATTCCTGAAAAGCTTTTGACAACGTTTCTCACCAAAGCTTTTAAAAGAAATTATATAGCTGTGGCATCAGAAAATCAGTTAAAAAACTGAAAAGAAATCTGAGTATATGATCAGTCCTTGCAGAACTGGGAGGTTTTCAGTAGACTTCTGCACTGCAATGATATTCAACATATTCACAAGTGACTTGGAAAAAGAGGGCAAGCAGTGAGATGACACAGTTTGATGATGATGCAAAGGTACTCAGGATAGTAGGGACAAAAACTAATACTGAATGATAGTTTTGAAGAGAGTGAGTGACTCAGCAGTAAAATGACAGGTGAAATCCAGCGTATATTAAGTGCTACACAATTTTAAGGGGAAGGTGAAGCTCAATTATATCTTCAGATATAAAGTATGGGCTTTGAAGTTACAGAAGTGATAGGTAGTTCCAAGAAAATATCAGCTCAGAAGGAAATCCTTCATTAAAATTATTTAGAAGGAGCAAAACCAGAATGTCATTATGTACAAATGCCTGTGTCATCTACATCTTTTGAACACTATGTGCAGTTCTGGTTCTTCATCTCCAAAGGATATGTTAGAACTGCTAAAAGTTCAGAGAAGGCGGGAAAGGAAATCTGTAATAATTTCTGATATAACTTCTGTATTAGAGATTAAGTAAACTAGTACTTCTCATTCTGGAGAAAAATGTGATTATGGGAGGAAGTTGTAACGGGGATACGTTACAGAGATCTGCAAGGTCATAAATGGCATGTAAAAGATGGGGTTTGGTTGGTTGCTGTCCTTCATGGTACCAGAATGAGGAGCACAGAATGAAGATGGAGCCAGATTCAAAAGAAACCAAAGACAGTGATTCTTCATGCATTGTGCCATTAGGTGTATAGAACTCGTTGACAAAAATCACATCGATGCTGAAAGTTTACCTGCAGTACCACAGTTCTAGGAAACTACATCCAGCATGAGGGATTCCTAAGCTGAAAACAGCGAGAAGAAACAGATTAGTAAAGAGGATTATATATGCTTGTCCTGTTCTTAATGTTCCTGAGACGTCCATTTGCAGTTCGTTGTTAAACAGGCTAGCGGACAGGTGGTGTGCCTTTCTTAACAGTTGTGCTCACGAAGTCTGTGGCAGGTCAGTCAAGAGGCTGTGGTGTCTCAACAGTTGGATTCAAGTACCTTCATCCTAAAATTGCAACTGCTTTCCAGGTTGGGGATATTTGTCTTCAGACTGAGGTAATAACCTGTACCAGATCCTGTATGTTTTCTGGTTGCTTCTGTCACTCTAAATTGCTGATATACGTGAAGGTAGCATTTTCTACCTGTTGCTGTTGGTTAAGATGTTCAGATCCTTGCTGTTAGGCTTCCTTTGTTGGACATACAACCAGGATGTATGCCTTGTCTTTCACATAGTCTTTTCAGTAGTTTGAAAACCTGCTGCTCAATCTCAGTATGTATTTTAAAAAAATAAAAATCCATCACTGAGGTTTGACATAAAAAAATGAAACATCTCCACCAGATGGCACACCTGCATAAACACATTGGGGAAGAAGGTTCTGTTGTTGGCTTCGCTTCTTAATAATCAGTACTTCAATTTTCAAGATTAGTTTCATGGCAGATTAAGACTTTTAGATTTGTAGCTCCTGTGTTTTGCTTTTCTTTGCTACCAGAAAATAAAAAATTAGGATCTATTTGCCAGAAAGTAGAAGTGTGAGGCCTTCGAGTGACTCTGAAAATACTGATAAGCTGTAGTGCTTCCACTTTAGTTTGTTTCTGACTTCTGATTATCAGTGATGTAATTTGGTCAGTTGTGTCTCAGTTACAGTGCAACAGAAACTCCGAGTGATGTTGTGGGGTTGGTGGTCTTTTTTGTAATCTCTTGACTGATCCTGAATTTACTGTTTTAATTTCTCTTTTCTTAATGAAATGCTAGTATGCTTTCTGGCAGAATCTTCTGTTCCATCTGCTTTCTTATTTTCGTCGTTTATTGCCTCGGTTAGGGCTGTGTATCCCTTTAGATGTGTACTGGTGTGGTGGCCACTGTGTAGCTCACTTTCATCACAGATCTCTGGGAGATTTCTTTTGCAGTCTTCATGTAGAAATCTAGTGATCAAGCAGATGCTTACATCTAAATTTTTGGAACATAGTTTCATATATCATAGTTATTGTTATTTCCACAATGACACAACTTTTTACCTACCAGCAGGGCTCAAACATTTGCAGGCGTTTTTGACATCGAGGGGATAGCAATGGGAGCTCAAGCGTGAACTGACTTTTTAAGAAGAAATAGGGGGCTGTCTATGAGTCAAGCAGAAACTAAGTTTATTTCTATTAATTTTTTTTTATTCTACACAATACATAAAAAAGTTGAAGAAAGATAGGGAAGGGTAGTTTTATTTCTCCCTTAAAGGAAAGGACGAGAGGACAAGAAATTTCTTGAGGCAAGAGTTTTAGCCCAGACTTTATCTGTTTACATGGAAAAACATATTCTTAATAGAGGAAAAATTAATAGGAAAGCACCTTTTTAACAGAACTAAGTATAGGATCCTACTTAACCAAGAACAGTAGAAGAATCAGCTGAACGAAACTAACAGTAGTAGGTCTCCAGTGAAACATTATTGCAGTGAGAAGCTATGAAAATAGTTAGACTATTGCCTTTGTAGCCAGAACACAGTGTACCGTACTGTGAGCTAATACTAATGGCTACTGTACCTGGCTGAGAGAGAGCAAACGCTTGCCAATACCAGGAGTCTTAACAGCTATCCAACACACGCTCTCAGGAGGTCTGCAAAGTTATTGAGAAAAGTCACATCACAGAATGAAGCAGGTGAAAACTGAGAGTGCTAAATGTGTTCTTTGTGTCAAAGCAAATTCCAGTACTTTTTTTGTATTCCAAAGGAAGGTTTGAGGTATTCAGATTGGAGTGGAAATATGCTAATGAACAGAAAATAACTTTTTAACTTAGTGGACTGTGGAATTTAAAAATGAAAAAGTTTGGGGTTTTTTTAATTCTATTTAAAATGTGACACAGTTGGTAGATTTATTTATTTGCTTACAGCAGCAAATGTGTTTTAGAATGAAATCATTAAATATAACTTTCTCTTGTGCTTCCTTGCTTATGTCACATTTCTTTACTCCCTCCTCTCCTCCCAAATTGATTGTGTCTTTGCAAACAAGTTAAACCATTTATGGAATGCAATTTCTTATCTGATTTTAGTTCTTAGTCATGTTGTCAGTTGTTACAGAAGAAAGACAGAACCCAGAATTAGTCTTTGGCAGGTAAAAAGCCTTTTTAGATCACCTTTAAGATTAAGCCACCTTAATATTATGAGACCACTGATTTCCTGCTGCAGCTGATAGATTGTTTCAGTAGTTCTTGTTCGTTTATGGTTTGCAGATTTATAAAACCTTTTGTACTGAGGAAGCACTGATCTAAGTGCTTTCTAAGCTTGACGTTGGTAATACACTAATATCAATAAGCAGATAGACATGGTGTGTATAGCTTTTTCAGTCTCAGAGTACTGACTCCGTTTTCTGAGTGGGCTAGTGAAAGGCTCTAAGTAGTTCTTTTTTAGAAACAAGAGTTTTAGAAGATGTTTGTAACAGATTTTTTTTTTTTCTTTTTGGTATCGATTAAAAAAAAAATTGAGTCCCTTACTGGGGGGGGGGGGGGGGGGGAATTCAAAAAAAT
>VFFE01008751.1:561930-642646 GCA_008921705.1 Burhinus oedicnemus
GGGGGGGGGGGGGGGGGGAGGGGCGAATTCCAAATGCTGCCTTATTTGGTAGGTATTTTGCTCTCTGAACTATTTCATGTGACGAGAGGGACTTTAAAGGAAAAGGACTACGGACATTCTCACCTGGGAGCAGCCGGGCTGTTGCTCCCTGGCCTGTCTCCACCATGCATTAACTGGTTGTTCACTGGCAGCAAACAGGTCATTTTATCAATGCTGATGGTCTCTTGATCCATTTGTAGTATTAGTTCGCATTCTATGGGAACTGATCTGAATGTAATTATTTAGTGTCCAGTCTGTTAAGTTAGTCTGTCAAAAGGCGTGTCGGTGAGGGCTCTGTGTGCAGCATTCACAGGTGTCCATCAGAGCACATTTTTAAAAGGGAAGGAAAATGTATTCACAAAGCGAGAGTGTTATTGACATCTACTTAGTATCCTTTAATCCAAAGGCAGTATATTTAAAGCAATTAAGGGTAGAAAAAAAGAAAAAAGGCAATTGTTAAAATGTTAAAGCAATCTGCAGGCAGCAAAGTGTAATTGTCCTCCTTTAATATAAGCAGGGAAAGTAAGGTAATGAAAGAATGCCATATGGCTAAAGGGAGTTAGCAGGATTGCAGGAAAAAAAAAAAAATTAACCCCCTAGTCTAATACTTGAGCTAGTCCCTCCTCATGCAAGAAGGAATTGGTTTTTTCCACATATTCTTTGTTTGCTTACCCTTTTTATTAAACTAAATAAAGGGACATTTCAGATAGCATGGAAATGGGAACCACTTTTATCCTGAAAAAGGACTGCAGCACAAAAAGAGGAGAGTTAGGAAATGAAAAATTGTTTCCTATAAGAGTCTGCTGGAGAAAAGATGGCAATGTAGTATGAAGTTTGTTCTTGCAGAGAGCCCAAGCTAAATGTCTTTAACAATACAGTTCTTTCTTATTTTCCTTATGGTATATCAGTGCTTTCACAGGATAAACTTACCTTGTAGGTTTTCTTGGTGTTGTAGGCTAGGGTCCAGTTAGGCCAGTTGTAAGACACTATACCAAAATACTGATTACTGGGAAAAAAAATCAGATAATCTCTGAAGCTGGAAGTAGTGCAAAGTTTCGTTTCTAAACAGCTATGTGAACTACAGAAGACCTGAAGTGTAAAGAAAATTTTCAAAAATTCAATTAAACTTTAAAAAAAAGATAAATACCTGCTTTATGATTGGGTGGATGGTAGATTTCATCTTCAGAGAATTGCTAGAGCATTCTTACAGGAATTGAAATAAATAAATTCAGAAAATAATCTTTATAGGGATTTTTCATCATTTTTCAGCTAGCCTCCATTTCAAAAACTAAAGAAGGTGTGTGAAGCTGCAGATTTAGATGTTTCACATCTAGCAGTTGCAAGATGTAGAATGGTGTTTTCCATTGTGCATCTAGAGTGATCGGAGTATGCCTCATGTGCCACCATGTATATTAATTTTACTGCAGGGGGTCAAACTGCAGGCAGTATAGAATAGTGCAGGGGCTGTACATTGCTGTAAGAGGATACAGCATAACTCCCTGTTACAGGCTGGGCAGGAACTGCCACAGACTTTCTCAGTTCTCTGCAGGCACAGGCTGCATCAGGAAGAATTGGGGCTGTGTGTCCGGCTGGCATCTGGCCACCCTTGGCAGGAACGGATGGGAGGAGTAACCGCTCCTTCCATACAGGAACTGCACAGAATCCAGCACTCTGCCCGGTCGTACTAATCCTTCCTTGCATACATTCAGTGTACAGCCAAGACATCATGGATTTAAATGTGGAAGTGCTGAAGTACATTGATGTTACTATTTCAAGGCTTTTTTCTCTAGAGATGAAATGTGGCCTATAAATATTAACAGATCTTTTTCCTTTAGCCTATAAAAAACATTAAACCTGCTAAAAATATTTATCCCACTCTGAAAAGAAACCCTTAATTCATACAATATTTGTTTTAATTTTGTTTATATATTTGCTGTATCAACCTTTAATGACTATCCCTCATTTTCCCATTTGCAGTGCAAAAAGATCAGATAATGTATTTGTGTTTGCTGAACATGCTATTTATTAAGGTTTACTTTATAGTAATGTTCCAAGACCAATCAGTGCCTTATGTCCTTCATGGTATTTCTTCTGCATTCTGAATTATCTGTTTGTGGGCAATACTAAAATCTTAATTAGTGAGGTGTAAATAACTTTTGATAAAAAGACATTAATTTTAACTTTCTCTTTTATTTAGCTCAGTAAATTTTCAGTTAGTTATCATTCCCTGTACAGCACAGTAAGCATTGGAGGAATGCAAATTGGGGGACAGAACGAAGATTAAATAATTGTCTTGAAATGTTTGGATTTGGACTCGACAGTATTTCCATGTAGACACTGGATCAGGTGTTGATACCATGCTCTATTAATCTACAGTGAATACACAGAGTGTACAAGGAGTACAATATGTACAAAGAGTTCCCTCTTTCCAAATCCATTCATAGCAATGATAAATTCTATATCCAAGCACAAGTCATCTTGCATAGATTTCTAGTCCTTTGAAACAGTCCTGACATTATTCTTATTTCTCTGACACTGCCAAGAAGTCAGTATAAAGGATATTAAATTAAAATAATTTCTCCAAGGTTCACTCAGTGGGAGGAGAGAGTTTTTATTTCCTTTCTCATGTGATCACATAGCATACGTTACCTTTTTTTTGGCAGATGACCAACATACAGTAGGATATGAAAGTGTAAGAGGTAATTCTTTAATGTGGCAGAACTGAAAATTTATTCTTCGTGTTTCTTACTGTATGATGCTGAACACATACTTAGGAAGTTTGAATTTTGGTAAAATTGTCCAGAAAGACTTAGAAGAAATGGAAAGCTGGAAGCTTTTCCTTGAGAGTTAACGTGTTGTACAGCTTTTTCTTTTTTTTTTTTTTAACTGAGGACAGAAACTGAAGGTGTCACTTAACTTATGTAACACCTTTGTAGACTGAAGAGAAAGAAAGGGAATTTGTCAACAGAAGTAACAATGTAATATGATTGTTTTCTATTTGAGTCCTTGTGAGTAGTGTTTTGATAAATGTTACACATTTTGTACGCTGATGCCTGATGTAGATTAGGAAAGTCCCTTTCTTTAGCCTCTGTGGTTAATCCTGGTTGAATTCCATTCCTCTGATGTTAAATGAAGCAAATGGAAACCCATCTTGCTGTCTTCTGTCAGATGAAGTTACGGTATAGTGTGGTGGGTTTTTTCAGTGCTCTATATGTGCTTTAACGATGGAATTTGGTAGATGTTTCGAAGAGAGAAAGTCTTTATTTTTGATTAATGCCTTAGGACATTGCCAAGACAACTGCTGTTCTAAATCACGTTCTATGAGAATACCTGAAATACTCTGCTTCTAGATCATCTTCCTGGACTGCAACAGTTCGACTTTTCATTGGTGCTGCAATCCAGTCCTTCTGCTCAGCAAAGCTAATGGTCATCTGATTTACTGTCCAAATCCTGCAGTTATTTGTGTTTTGGCTTTTAATTTTCTTTCTCATTTTAGCTTGTGGCTTACTGAGTTAGACAGAGGTTTTCCTCCAACCTCATTTTCCACAGAGGAAATAGCAGTGCAGAAAGTCTCATCAGGATGTAATCTCCCTTTATTTTTCTTGTCATAGAAGAATCCTGGCTGAATATTAATGGATTCAGCTGACCAGATGATAAGAAGTCCAAGACACAAAATTCTGCAGATCATTTTTGTTTGTCCTTTAAAAACATATATGTGTTTTCAGAGTCTCTTCAAACATTTTAACAAAGTTGTTATTCTTTTTCAAAGAAAAGCTACAGAGTACCTGTTTCTTACTGATTAAGTGGAAACTCTCTATTCTTGCCACAAAGTAATATTCTGGGGTTTGTTTTTTGTTTTTTGGGGTTTTTTATACACATGACTATTGTGGTACATTGTCCAGCCATTCCGTCTCCTTTTTCGCCTCTCGGAGACTAGTTAATGTAATTTTCTCTTTGCCATTACTCTGTGGTCACTTTGTGAATGCTTTCTGGCCCTTTTACACTGATGGTCTCCCATTTTATGTTAAGCATGGATACCTTCCCCCTATCTTTTCTTTCCTATAGAGCTATGTTTATTTCTAGTCACAACAGTATTTCTCCCGCTCATTCTCAGTTACCACCTTCATCCCGCTTTCAATACCAATTGCTCAGCAGATCAAACCAAAGGTCCACCAAACGCTGAGCCTGTGCAGGTATTAAGGCAATGGTAGACAAATACATGGGAAGTACTGAATGGTACTTCCTCCCTGCTTCTCTCTGTCTCCAGTTAAGGGACTCTGCTTAGCATTTGTATCATCTGCCTTAAAGCATCTACAGATGTAGAAGTCTACGTCTGAGCTAGTTACTGACTTCATGTTCAGGGCAAAGAAGGATACATGACGAGTGTGTTTTGACTGTTTTGTTTTAGACCTTAGGACAAGATGAATGGTGCCTTGGAACTGTGTATTTCTCCTGACTGCTTAGTAGGAGAGCATAGGTGAATAGCCCAAATGTAGATGTGTAAAATTGAAATGAGTCCTAATCCACGTGTGTCTGCATCTCTCCTGCCTCTGCATTTTGGCTTCATTACTGACCCTCATTAATAAAATGCCCTTTCTGAGGTAGTCTGCAAAGTCACTACTTTTCACTTATTCAAATAACCCTAAAGAGCCATTTCTTTTATGATGCCTATAAGAAATTAGCCAAGTAGTCTGCTGTTCTATTTCCCTTACTCATCTCAAGAGTGAACTGCTCAGCTAAGTGGATGGAAAAGATTGAATGATGAAAGAAAAGGAGGACGAAACCATGTTGAAAATGAAGATGGCAAAAACTAGCAGGATAAACTGTGTAGGGAAAATAGGGAAATTAACTCTATTGAACAACAGCAGAAACAAACACATAGCTAATAAAGAAGCACCTTTATGGCTGTACTGTTCTCGCTACTTCTGTGCCATTTCCTTGAAAAAGGGGATAGTGAAATGTCATAGACACTGTACTGACTGTATCTCCTTGCTGTATTGCATATTTTGCATGCTGTTCAGTATAAATGATAGTAATACTTTTACACAGATTTTGATGATTGCTTTGTTGAAATTCAGTTAGCAGAGTTTTATTAGATAGATGAAAGTTTACATGATCAGGGGAGATTTTGCTTTAATAGTTTTTGCTTTGTTTTCTGTTTAATGTTGAAGGTTACAGCGATTAGCAAAAGACCTTTTAAAGCACCTCCAAATGCAAGATGGCTGTTCGTTGGGGAACAACAAGGTTTCTGCTCTGGACAGGACTTTAGGAGAGATCTCGCGTATTCTGGAAAAAGAGGTATTGTGACTGTTACTGTATAACATGATTAACCGATAAACTGTGTTGCCCTCAAATATCATCACTTTGGGTTTGGGAATGTTTTAAGCATGTATTGATGAGTACAGGACCTCTGTGTAACAAGCGGTGTCTGCTATTACACTTTTCTGTGGTGGGTGCAGCAGTGAATGCTTTTATTTAGACATCAGATTTTATATAGGCAGTTGTGCAGAAGTGCTGAAAACATGCTTGACTGATGCTAGATCACCTGGATAATGACAGGCTGTACGTCCACTGTAATTTCATTAGGATTGGTTTTAACCTGGGCCGTTTAGTCATCTAGTTTATAGCCCGTACCCACAAAGAGCTTTTACAATAAGAGGCCAAAACAATTAGCAGAGAACAGAGGAAAGAACTGGAGCCAGCTTTGCTGTCACAGCCACCATGTTGTGGTGTTACGGCTGAGTTTTGAAAGAGCACAAATTTGTTGAATTTTCCTGGAGTACAACCAACCCTGTATTTTTTTGAGTAAGTTTTTGATGGGGGATGAAGATATGATGTGCATATACATGGGATATTTCTGTGTTGGATTTTTTGAAGTGTTGTGTTTGTAGAGCACATTTTGGTTTATGGTAAATGTTGGATTTTTTTAATTGATAGCATAGCATTTGCATCTTTTTTACTGTTTCATCATGGTCACTCTGCTGCCACAGTGCTTTGTGTCTTGTAATGCATTTTTTGCTGTGTTCCGACCACGGTATTTGAGTTTTTAGCTGGAACATTATGTTCTGTTCTCTCTCTAACCATTAGAAAATACTTCTCTTTTGTATCTGTAATCAAGAAATGATGAAAATTATTTCTAAGAGGAACCAAATTCATGAAATCTGAGGAGGGAGTTCCATCATTGTAGTTCAGAGTTGGTGTCTGTGAAGATGAAAGCGCTGCTTGATGCTTTTCACAGCTCAGTCAAATGTGGAACACAATTGCTAATAGCATATGCCTTTAAATACTAAACGCTGCCTGGGATGCATAGGGTTCTGCCATGTATTCTGTTAGTTACTTTGAGCTGCTGATCAAGTTTAATAGCGTTTTTGAAAGACTTGTGACATTATCAAATTTTGCGGTGTTTGTGTTAACAACTTAATTTTTCAATAATTACTTATTTCAAAATGTAGAAATCACGTTGTTGCATGAAGACTATAAAAATATGTATCTGTTTTGAAAGTTACCTAAATAGTTATTGGGAATTGTTATTGGGAAGTGATGTTGTATCCAGCCTCTCATCAGTAGATGTCTTCTGAGATTTTTTTTTTTTTCAGATGAGACATGAATTGCAACTAAGTGTTAATCATTAATTGTTTGTAATGTTTTACTGCTTGTTGAGTATGCAGTGGGGAAGTAAAAGATAAATTTGATAGTATTAATAGGCATGCGTTGTTGATTTGGGTTTTTACCCCCAAAACATTATTCTACCACTGAAGAAGTGTTGTTATATCCAAGTGTCCTAATCAATAAGGTCAAGAAAGATTGATTTCAATAGCTGTCACTGTGTTTACGGCACAGATCATACGTAGTCATTTATAGAAGTGGCTAGTAATTCTCTTGTTAACTTGCAAGCCAAGAAATCAGCAGACACATCTTACATGTCAATGGGCGGTGAAAAGAATCTTGATGGTGTCAGTCATCGACTGAGAGGAGGAGACTGACACTGTTAATTGAATTTCCCTGGAGAGCATAAAAATATACCATAATGTGGGGGGAGGAATGAGGGAGTGGGAACCACACAAGCTGTCAGTGTGTGTGAGCTGATAACATTGATTTAGCCTTGCTAATGGCCTGGGTTGAATAAAGAATCGCCCTGAGGGAGGACAGAGTTCACTACAATAGATCCTTGCCACTTACTAGAAATTCTTCAGGCTCGGAAGAATTCATGCAAAAGTATTATAAAATAAAATTGATCCAAAAAAACCTCTTTTCAGTCATTCTGGGAAACATTGTTTTTTTTCTTTTGTTAATAGTTTACACTGACTGAAAAATGTATTTATACAGTCTCACCAGGGAAATAAAGATTTCTTTTACAAACCATGAAATAAAATGCTGAGCTGCTGTTGATAAATAAGAAAAATAAATACTATTAAATTTCTCAACAGAAGGAAGAGTTATTCAGCTCATTAGAAAGTCCATGACTGTACTAAAACAGTATTAAAGGGTGTGGGAGTGTATTCTTTATGCAAACTTGAGTCACAAAAAAGCCACATACGAGATACTGGTAGCCCTGTCTCACTGGGGTTTGCCTTCAAGTAGAATCAAATCAGGCTAACAGTTCCTTTTGGGTCTTAGTCTTCATCTGTTGTGTTTCATAGTAATGAATAAGGCTTTTTCTCACTTCTGAACTTTATTATGATGTGAAAGCGTTCTAGGATGAGACACACCTGCCTGATTATTGTGGTGACCTTGGTTTTGTTTTGCATGCCTTCCTGGTCTGCTGGACATAAACAGATTCTGCACTTGGGGCCAAGTGATTTCACCGATATAGCAATAAGAGTTTGTTGAATGTAAAAAAAACTAAAAGGTTTTTGTATCGGCATATCCTCTAGATAGCCGGGTTTGAGAAATCTGTCTTTCAGGCAAAGATACATCTTAACCACTGTCTTTTTTGAAGTCCTCTCTGTTGATTGTAGCACCTTACCTGCTACACGGAATTCATAGGCTGCTGCCGGTGCCCCATGCAACACAGCAAAATCAAAAACTTTGAATCCAGTGCATTATTTGAGTGCTAATAAATGAAAGAGGAGTTGCTTTGCTTTGCTTTGCTTTGCTTTGCGTGGTTGATAGATCTCCAGACACTCTTGATATATCCATGTTGGCTTAGTTGGATGAAGCTCTACAACCGCTGGAAGTATTGCTCCCTGGGCCAGAAAGGTATTTGTGAGCAAGTTGAAATGCAGGTTTTCATGATCTGACAAAGGACTATGGCCATTAATTGCATACAGCCTGTGGTTCACATGTATTTTAAATAAACATAAAAGGTGCTATAAAGTCATAAACCACGACGTTGTTCTATTTTTAAATAGATTTGTACCCCTCAGGTCATGTGTCCTTACTTCTGCTAGTAACATCAAGCAGGAGGCACAAATCCAGGTGTGGGTGGGTACGCCTGGTATGTTCTCCCCAGGATGTATCTGCAACGTGTCTTGCTAGGGTGCCGGTTTGAGTGTGCTCTGGATTGTTGGAAGGCAGTCCTTGAGTTGTGTGCATAGTCTCTCATCCTTTCTGGCAGAAATCCTGGGAGCAAGTTGTATTCACTTTCACCTCTACTTTGTTTAAAAGTGTATTAAAAAAACAAAGACACGTAAACAGACACAACAGCAAAATGCATGCAAATGTTACCAGAAAGCCCTGGCCTGATGTTGGCAGACTGTCATATGGGACTCTTCAAGCTCTTTAATAAGATCTGATAACGCTTAGTTTAAGATCTGCCATGAATGGGCCTTTGATGCTAAAAGAAAAACTCATGTACCCTCTTAAGGAAGGGGATGTTGGGAACTGCAGGGCGAAAGCAGTTTTTCTGCCACGGTTCTTTTGATTTTATACATGTTCATTCTTTGATGGGACTGATTTTACACATCCATTACCGAGGGCACCACCGGGTTTCAGATGTGCAATGAATGCCGGATTAACTGCTCGAGTTCAACTTGAGCATTCACACAGAGATGTCCTATAACAGGGAACGCTGCAGAAACCAGTATACTTAAAGCTGTATGTCCTATGAGTGTAACTACAGGCACGGTTTTAAGTTGCTTATGTTTATATCATTTATTTCCCTCAGTGTATAGAGGTGAGATTTACTGATTGAGAAAACAAAACCATTTTCTACGGCATAGACATTAGATGTTACAGCAGTTAAGTACGTCTGTTTCTAAGGCCATGAACCTGACCTGGGTCAGAGGTTACAGCCTCTTGGATGGTCATCCTTAGACTTGCTGACAGAACATCACTTCCCTAAAGTTATTCCTAAAATTTGTTTTTAGAGGGGATTTTTTGGGGTCCAGGTTTTAAACGTCCTACTTTTAAATGTTTAAAGTATCGAGGTGGTTTTGATAGGTCTGGGCTAGGCAGAGATGGCAGACACCATTATTCTGAGGAACGTGGCAGGATGCTACCTTCAATAAGGATGGTGACACGCAGCTGAGGGCAGTAGCCTTTTCACCTGGCTCAGCTGCAGCTAAAACACTGCAGTTAAATCACTTTAGTTAAATTTGTACAATACTTACATGTGACATCTAGACAAGCCCTTAATGCATCTTCCATCGTGCTGACTGGGAGTATTGACACAGAGGTTCAATATGATCATGAGGGGACCTCATGATTTTTGGAATCCAAGTGCAGCAGTTAATCTACTTAACTTGAATTATTTTTATATAATGTTTCTTATCAGACCACTAGTTTGAAAAAGATCTTCATCACAACACAAGTTATAAGATTCCTTCAAGGAAGTGATTTGATAGAGATGATCTTACAGATGTGCTCCTGAGGAGAGCGCTGCAGGGGAAGGGTCAAGGTTTTATAAATGTCCCAGCCTAAGCAAAGGTTACAGCTGAAGCTCACATGTCCATCGCAAGGCACAAAGCCCTAACAAACAGGATATCACTGGTTCTGATGTTTGTAAAACTTCCTATGATTTTGCACAGTTTTGAGAATAGTTGTGTCGCCATGTCACTTCCAGTTACTTACCAGGTCTTCGTACAAATCTAAAGGTAGCTGCTTTTCGGTAGGCTAAATTTCAAAATATTTATTTTTAATACTCATTCAGAATAGTATTCTTACTGGAAACAGATTTCAGGTGGGAAAATATACTTCCTTAGAAAAGGTGTAATTTTGTAACTGAAAAATGTGTGAATCTGAGCTATTAATTGACTGCAGTGTTTTAATACTTTTTGTAACGAAAAGGATCTCTGTGCTTATGACCTCTAAAACATGCTCTCACAGTGACCATTAATGGTTTGTTTTGTGTCAGGCCATGTTTTTGGTTTTGCGATTTTTAGATAGATTTTTCAGCCTCCTGCTTCAGCAGTTGTGATGTCAGTTATTTACATTTCAGTAAAATGTTTGTCGTAGCTTTCAAATACATGGGGACTGTAGACAGACAGTGTTTATCCCATTGTAAAGACTGTCAGAAATGGCTGGCTTTAACAACACAGTCAGACCCAGTATTTATGTTTTATTCTCTAAACTGTCAGGCCCATTGGGTATGGTGACCATAGCCAGTGTGAAGATTAATAGGCCAGTTTTTGGAAGGCACACTGAATTGCCTGGCCAGCTACTCCTGATTTCCCCTCCCCCCCAATAATAATACAAACTCTGAATCATCAGAAACAGAAACAATAAAATGAAAAACTGTTCAGGAGTTAAGGTATGGAACAAAAGCAATATTAAATGGAACACTTGTAAGCTTTTGTACCGTTCATGATAAATTTCTTCAAAAGTCTCTACGGAGATTTAAAATTGCTGTGTGTCTATGTGTATATAAGTGTATACATGATGTGTATATACAGACAAAATAGATTTTGGAAGCAAATACTCTATGCTATAAATACTCCGTACTGTTACTTATTTAAGTATATTTAAGAATACAGTGGGAGTTGTGATTCCCAAACTCTTATGCATTTAATTTTGGTGCTGCAAAAATTCGTGAAGCTGGCTCAAGCACCTAGGTAGCTGCATGTTTCTCGTATGAGAGAGTAGTGTAGCCGTGAAAGAGAGGATTGAAAGACACTGAATATAATGGCTGGATTTTATTTTTCAGAGGAATAGAATTCTGGACCAGCTGAAAGGCGGTAATCTATCTTTAAGCTTTTCTTAACTTGCTATTGATTATATTTGAACTGGATGTGACATTATTGCTGCGCATAATCATTGTTGCTTTGAATGAGTGTTAGACAAGGTACTATCATTTGATATCAAACTTTGGAAGGAAGTTTGAATTCATAAGCTAAGCAGGATGGACATAAACAGGTAGTGTATTTTATGCTAGATGCTGTCACTAGAAAAATCAGACTAGCATTAAAGCACACAGACCATAGCTTGAGGTTTGTGGCTTCTGTTTCATGATTGAAGAAAACTGTCAAGAGTGAATTAGAAGCAGCAAATTTTAAACCTAAATTTTGGCTAAAAGCAGTTGATCCAAGTTTAAGTTCTGTTAATCAGCTGGACTCCTTAGAGGCAAGGTCGATCAGTATCTCTGAAGAAAGCAGCGGTGTTAGCGGGCAGATCAATGATTAGTAATCTTTTCAAAATTAGTAATTCTTGTGTTTGGAGCATTGAAGGGTCAGCTGAGAATAAGACGGTGGCAAAAATCTGGGGTCCTAAAAAAAAGCTATGATGATTTTTCCCCCCCCAAATTATTTTGGTTGGCTTTTATGGAGAAAAAGGAAGAGATGGAGAGAGGAAATCAGTAATAGATGAGTTTGGGAGTTGTGAATAGAACAAACTCCTCATTTCGGTAGCAGAGTACTTCTGTAGGCAAGCTGTAGTCACTAGTTAAGGTTAAACATTAAGGATATCTACACCTCTATAAGAAACCCAACATAAAGTCTGATACGTGGATTCATTGAGGGCTGGAGAAATCCCAGGAGGTGTGAGCTTATCTGTCACCCTCTTACTAAATCAGAAAAAGCATCACAGGGCATTATATATGAGAAAGGGTGAAAATGTCTGTTTTAATGAATTTACCTAAGTCACGGACTAGTGGCTTTACCCAAATTATAGCCATGTATATTTTGTGATCTTTGGTATATACATGCTTACTCACACAGGCACATTATCTGTGTATTATTTAACATGCTAAACCAATTATTACATACAGCCTCCTAACTGAATCATTTCTCAGTCTGACTGAAGCTTTAAAAAGTTATTTGACGTTTATATTTAAGCATTATTATAGTAAGGAAAAGCTTGGTCAAGATGCCAAACGTTTATAGGCACATTTGTGATTGAGAGGTGTTTGTATTTTCCTTGGCAGGGTGATTTCTGTGACGCAGCCCACTTCTGTTTTCTTGTTTACTTAGTATCTCCCATTTCTCCACTAGAGGACACTACTGGCAGAAACAACAGCACATCCTTTTAATCCTTAGAAGTAATAAATCTGTTTAGAAGTCAGATCTTTTTGGAAGAAAAATGCTTCCATAAGATTTTAATTTGATTAATACTGATATGACTTCTAAGGCCAAAGGTATTACCTGCTAAATTAGTTTGCAGATTAATTCTTAAAGTTCTGTGTTTAGTTATGGCTATGTTCAAAACAGGCTTTAAAATATGGTTGATTTTCGTATTGGACAAACAGGCCCCAGTTTTGTTCCATTTGAGTACTCCTCTTGGAGCATGCCTTCATCTTTCTGACATCAGGTTCAGCCAATTCTGTGGCGCTTCACATGCCAATGTGCTTAGAAATTACACAACTTTTTTTCCTACAGAGCTGCTTATAGCAGCATGTCTCCTGGTTTTGCTGCATTAGGATATTTACATAGGTAATCAGTATATATCCTGTCAAGACTTAAATGTGCAATCATACAGAGTGTTCTGTAGGAAAAAATAGAAGTACATACATGCACAGTACTCATTTGGGGGAAAAAAAAAAAAAGTAGCCACATGCCCACAGTTAAATAGGCGTATTTATGAGCTACTGATGTTTGTGCTATGTTTTATACTAATCTGTAGTGCAGCTGGGGGTGGCCAGTCTCTAGTGCCTGAGCAGCAGTTCAGTTTGGCTACGGTGGCAGGAGTGTCACGGGAGCAGCAGCGGAGCTGACCTCTGGCAGCAGCTGGCAAGGCAAATTCACGGCTGTGGATGAAAACGAGCCAGCAAAGGCCCCCGAGCCCCACATCAGTCCTTTGCCTTTTCCACCTCCACCCTTGTGACTGTGCAGTGGGACCCTGCAGAGTCATCGATACTGTCACATTGTGACGTACTGCCTTTTTCTTATATAAGTGATATGTGTCTTTTGGCTTTTAGCCATGTGAAGATTTTGATAGATAGTGCATTGGGTTACACCAAAAAGCCGCCTTCTGTAATAGGCAGTGGGCATTTTGTCACCAAACTGTTTAAAAAATAAAACAAAGACTCACACACTATCTTAACTGTGCTTTCGTCAACATTTAGGGGTTTTGTTCTTTGTGAAAGTAGTTGCTACTTTTATTTTCTTTATAGATAATCAGAAGGTATAACTGTAAGCTTCATTTTAGCTAAACATGTAATGTATTTCTATACAAAGAACGGATTAATATTCTAATCCATCCATTAATTTTTCAACTTTGGATACTCCTGCAGTAGCCAATTCCAGAGCTGGACAGTGAAGTCACGTGAAGGGAAGTCATTAATCAAATGTAAAGCTGAATGATAACAGTTTAAAAATTATTTAAAGTCAAAATCCAGACTTTATAAAGTATGTTGAATTGCAAAACTTAAAAATAAGTCTGTTTTACCAACTAAAACTAGAATTCAGGCCCTTGGAACTCTGTATTGTACCACCAAAAATCTAGTAATTTTGCTAACACAGAGGTTAACATAGGGAATTCTGTATTTATACTTGCTTTGTTGCAAGCATTAATCGAGTCTTTAGCTGTTCTTAGGAAAGTACAGAACCTGAGTTCAGAGCATGAACTCAAGAACTGATGAACCAGATATAGTTGATGGAAAATCCAAAATTTAAGTAACCCTCCTTGAAATCAATTAACTTATTTAGACCCTTTAACTTGGGAGATCAGGGATTTTTAATGCATACTTGTTCAGCACTGAGTGCCAATGATATCAGCCCAGTGTCGCTAAAACATGGTTTTGAGAAGGTTCATCAGTGCTCAAAGCCTGGAGTATGGGGTAGTGTACCGTATCTACTGTATCTACCATCTCAACTGCATATGGTCCAAACTACTACTAGTAGTAGAAGTATCACCTGATCTGATCAATTATGGCAGCGGATTTGATAGTAATAGGACAGTGGCTGGGAGTTCAAAGAGCAGGCTATGTGGAAACGCAGGAGGAGCTCTCTGAACAGCATTTTCTACCCGAACGGCCGTTCCCTGTCACTGCCAGGAGGAAGTCAATAGGTCAGATGTGTGTTGTGTGTTGCAGGTTGGACGAGGCAGCTTTATATCATCAATAACTCGTTTGCCCAGAGTTTCTATAATCTGTGGATTAACCTTTTTCTCAAGATGAACGTATAAATAGGAACTTGTTACTAGAGGTCAGCCACAGACTATTTTTTAACTTGTTTGCTGGAAATGGTATTAAAAGGCAAGTTCAGTTCACAGTTAAGCTCTGCAATGTACTTATTCCAAGATTATTCAGAGGATAATTTACTGTGCACAATGTGGGTAGTTGAAAACTGCTGTGTTGATTTCTGTTTCTGTGGGATGCAATTAAATGTTGTTAGCTTCCAGTGCACTTACCCTGTACTATTTGTGGCCTTTTGCTGTCAGATCAGGCTTTTTTCCTTCTGTTTCGGTTTAGAACTAATATGTCATAGCAGAATGGATATATATACCTTCCAAGGTAGGCAGAGTTTCTTCACTGAGCATTTACAGGACAAGAGATCTGTTTTAATATCATTAAAGTACAGGCACTGATTTCTTAGTGATGAGAAAATACCCTACACAGGTGCGTTTCTGCTAATGAGCAGATGCCAATTTAGAGCTCATGATAAAGTAAGTATTATAGTTTCTAAAGAACCCAAGTTTTTATTTCATGTAGCCTGATGGTGTATGTATACACACATGGTATATATACACACACCTCTTCTTGAAAGTATTCTTAAAATACTACGTCTGATTTGAGACCATCACTTCTGACTTGAGCACATATCACCTATATCTGTCTCTGTTGTCTGTTCTCATGTTTGTGCTGCTTCACAAACCCACATTATTAATCTGCCCTGCAGTCCTTTGTTGCTGTCCCGTGTATGGGGAAATGGGCAAATAGTCCAAGAGGTCACAAGAGAATACCCAAGGCAATCGGTGTGAAAGCCGTGTTTAGAATTCAAGTGCTCTTGACTGCACTACGGGTCTTTAAACAACTGTAGCTGCCTCCCTATATGTCTTCTCCCACATAATTTTAATATCTTTAGTTTTTCATGATTGCACTGGTTTTCATAGTTTAGTTCAGCTGAAATCAGTGCTGCTTTCTAGTGGCTGAAAGATTCCACCAGTGAAACATCAGCCATAGGTACTTCAGATTCAGTGTTGCAAGAGATCTGTAACTTTCCTACTCACCAGTCATTTTCTTGTCCAATAAACTGCTGAGAGAGAACAGCACGTAATTGTGCTTTTTAGATACTTGTTTGGCAACTTCTATTTATGAGGTTATTCAGAAAAGGTCAAATTGGCCTTAGCTAATGGAGCTATCTGTGGAGGTCTAGGAGCAGTTGCTCCTGGTATTACAGACTTAAACCTTTATCCTTTCTTTCCTCCCGTAATTGATGCACTTACTAGATGCCCTGTTATTTATAAATAGACTAAACATTTATTTTTAATAGGCAGAAGTGCTGCAGTGCTCACTGCTGCCTTTTGCAATATCTGTGAGGACAGTTCTTACTTTTCTAAGCAATATTGGCTGTTTCCCGTTATGCTACTTAGCGTGAGTGAAAGCAGCTAAACAGGTAACATGGAATTCACTAGTTTACCTTTACCTGCCTCTCCTTTATGGCTTTCACTGACTCTTGAAACTTCACGAACAGGACTTTGAGGGTCCTGTCCTTGTCAACAGAAGTGTTAATAGAGTGCCTCTCTGATATTACTATTGAACTGAAAAGACACTGCAGAACATGGAAGGAGATCATGTAAATAAGGTTCATCTTATTCAATGGTTCAGTAAGGAGCCCTATCCAGTACGGTTTACCTTACAATATGGGCAGAAGTTTGGAAACAGAGAAATTAATAAAGTATATGATGTGCATAGACAGAATTTATGAGCCCGTGACATTTACTGTTTGCAGGACAGGCTTAGGAATCAATTTCTTAGGAGTGGTATTGTCCCTAGGCCTGGACAAATTTTAAGTCACTTGTCAATAACGTACTTTCAGAAAGTATAATAGTAAATGCCTCTTCTTTTTTTATTTTTCATTGAGTTTAAAAATAAAGTAGGCCTCGTTTTTATTGTTGTCTTTGAGTGCTGTATCAGCTGCTTTCTTTATTACCCTTTCTTTTTGTTGTACTTAGATATTTGCCTTCCTTTATACTAAATATAAGATATGGGAAGTTGCAGTTAGTATACCTTGCTATTCAAGTGAAAAAAACAGTATAATGCAAATGGCTTAGATGTGAGAGGCTGAGCTCTGCACAGGAGTGTGCGAGTACTGAACATCATGCAGGGAACGAAACACCTTCTGCAAGATAAAGCCCGTTTACCTACCTACCATCTTAGCAGCTGGGGAGATGCTATGTAAACATCCTCTCCTAGGTGAAGCCACAGAGATCAGTCTGTGTGGAGTGTGAACACCAAAACCAGAGGAACTGCCTTATCTTTAAGGCTTCAGAATCGGCACTTTGCTTTGCGGGATAAGGTGCGAGGGAGCATTTCTGAAGCCCTCCTTTCTGTGGCCTTACATAGCATTACCTGAAGACGTTGGGTGCTTTAAAACCTAAGCAATGCGCGAGGGAGGAGTTGGTAGAAATACATAATAGACAGGTCCTTCATGTGAATGAATACCTTCCCCCAGTGGTATGCAAAGGCTACTGAGCCAATTCTGGCTCATGTTTTAATCTTAATCTTAAACTAGTTTCCCATTGATGTTTAATGCTTGAAATTCTATTGTGGATGAAGTCACTTACATTTGAAAAACAGTTTGAGATTTTCAGGTGGAATGGGGTATTATTATCATACTGATTTCATCAGAGAGAAGCATTACACAGAACAAAAATTGTCTAATTTAGTAGAAAATACTAGTTTGGTGTACTCTACAGTGATTTTCACTGTGTAGTTTTATGTCTGGAGGACTAATCAAAGAATGTAGATTTTCTACAATCACAAACATATCTATGGTTTTGTATTTACGTGTAGATATACTTGTGTATTTATTTAAAGGGAGAGGCGGGGAAAAAAAAAAGGAGGAGGCAGACCAGGATTCAGTTGTCTGGTTTGTTTTTCTAAGGCAGCTTTGAACTGCATTTCTTAGCCCCTGGCATTTTAGATAGTATCTTCAAACACTAGATAAAAGGAAAGAAAAAAATTCTTAAGACTGATTTCAACTATATTTTACTGATTAGTTATTATTTCTTCCTTCAGTGAACAGTTTAACAAGTGTAGAATACAGTTGCAGAAGTTCACTGTGTTCTTTCAGAAGCAGAAGTCAGAATGTTTCAAAGTATTTGGGTTTCATTGAGAAATATTTTCTTCTGAATAGTTTCAGTTCCTGAGGTCTGTTCAAACAGGCTTTCCAGATCAGCTTCTTATTCAGACATAGTGGGCAGGACTAGCAGAAAACGTTCTTTTGGCTGATGAAGGAAAATACTCTTTTTTAATCTACATAAAAATATTGATTGTGGAGGTCAGTATGTAAGTTAGTTCAAAAAGATATCAAATAGTCAAAATGTGAGGTACAAAAGTTACATAGAACAGAGGTGGTACAGCTGACATTAAATCATTTCAGCTGTTAAAGCTCTGTGTTATTTCTGAATCTGCTCTACTTATTAACTAATAATAATACTTTAACAGGAGAAATGTATGGAAGTGAGCACTTTGGTCCAGGACATTGGATTTCACCCAATAACTTGCACCAAATTAATAAATTATGATTTAACTAGGATCATATTTTTCTAGGAGATAATCAGGTTTGATTTAAAAACTTCAAATGATTGAGAGTCGACTATATCCTAAGTATATTATGCCTGTCATTAATTACTCTTGGCATTAAAAAAATCATTTTATTCTTACCTGAACTCATCCAGTTTTGGCTTCCAAATATTAGCTGTTACTGTGCATTATCGGAAATCTTCCCATTCCGGTACTTCCACACTGTGATCCCATCATATTTTTACTTTCTCCAACATAAACTGAGTTATACTTCTGTAGTGTCTTGCGATGAGGCAGGTTTCTCTGATCTCATATCTTCCGTTTTACCGATCATGCAGTTTGCCAAATGTCCCATGTAAAGGGGAGAGGCAGTGCAGGACAGTGGGTTTGGTCTTGCTTCTGTCCTGGAATGTTGTGCACGGAAACCAAAAGCTCTTACTAATTGATGCTCACTTTATTTCACTCTGTGTTACTTTGTATTATCCACTGACTTGTATAAATAAATCAGAGGTTTTTCCCCTGGTTTTGTTTTGTTTCAGAAGCATACAGTTTATATTATCCAACTGCTTTAATGAGGTAAACAAAACCCAGCAAAGTAACAGCACAGGTCAGGTGGCCTTTTCATGTATTTCTTTGTTGACCATATTAAGTATGAGGAGGCATGCGTGCAAATCACTTTTTTTTTAGCTGTGTGTATTTTTCTGTACCAAATGTCAGATAATGAGATGAAAACATTATTTTGAACTTTCTATTTAGTCTGCTAATTTTCGAATTTGCCGAACATACTTGTATCATTGGGTAAGTGGTGCTTTTGAAGGTGCCACAGATGCCAGACCCTGATAAAACCCACCCTATCTTGTTAATGAACACACAAACAGTTGTTCCCCATCTGCTGCCTCTGTCTGAAAGGTTAGGAAGCCCTTCCTTCTTGATCACAAAGGACATAATTATTGTCTGTAGAGGAGTCAAGTACAAAGACAGTTCATCCAGTCTGACCGCTACTACACTGCAGGCCACCAAAGATTAACAGCTGCTTCTCCTTTGATTAGGTTAGGTAATAACAGTTACTTTAGTTAATAATTGGATGGATTCCCAGGGCATGTAATTCAGGTTTAGGCTGTCATTTTTTGCTGGCATGTAGCTGAGCTGTGTTATTGGAACGGAGCCTGTAATCCTATTAGTCAGTTGTCGCTCAAGCCGTAGGAGAGGAGAGAAGGGGAATTCAAATCCATTAAGGTGTTGTAACAGGTAGGTAAATAAGTCAGCCACGCTTGCCCAGTACGCAGGGAGCTTTTTTGATTGATTGTCATCTTTTAAAAAAAAAAAAAATTTGATTTTAAGTTTCTTAAAATGTTTGGTTCATAATTAATCCATTAAATGGTTACATGATTTGTTTAATTTATTGTTATTTCTGTTTACTTTGCCACACATGGATTAGTGTACACACACGCTCTCTGCTAAAGTTACTTGATTCATGCACTGTTCTGCTGAAATTAGTTGCTGTGTGCTCTAAATGACAAGTTTATAATGGTCCAAAGATTAAGAATACATACTTAATATCACATCAGCTGTGTTGGCTTTCCTCCTGTACAAACAAGACCGCTGTATTTCACACTGATACAGACTTGAGAGGGAAAAGGAAAACAAGACTCTTTTCATGTATTGGTTTTGAGTGCTACATCTGTCGTCCTGAAGACATCTCTGTTACTGGTTTTGTAATGGTTAAGACACATCTAGGTGGCATCCTCAAGGTTTTTCTGCCTCTTCCTGTCTCTGTTAAGAAATGCATAGATGACAGTAAGAATCATTTTTGCCTACATGTTCATTTGTCCCTGCTCTCCTGTGTGACCAGGTAACTTCAGAGCCTTGACATCCTTTTGTCCTTAGAAATCAGATCGTTTAAAAAAGTTATTTGAAGTAGTTGTGAATTTCTGAAAATGTATGAGCAAGTCAAACTTGCACACAGTTTGAAAAACAGATGTTTATATATTTTCTTTTATTCAACAAACATGAATCATGTTATATCAATTGCCTTTACTGAATAACCATCCCAATCTAAATATGCAGCCACTCAAAGAACAGTTTTATAGTGAAATTATAAAATGGGTGTCATAAACATCTAGTTAAGTAATTTGGGAGACTTAAGTTAGAAGGCTGGAGGATTCTCTCAAGCAGCAAAAATGTGCCATACTGGTTTATGCTCTTTTCAAACAGGGATTTGATATTTACTCCTTGCAGGAATCTGCCATTTCTCATACTCAGATGATGCCTGATCTGCTCAGTGCCTTGGGTGCCACCAGAGTAAAAGTCGTAGTTACCTGAATGGGTCTTTCATTCTGACACAGATTCAGATGGGAACTAATTTAAATAAGAGTATTATGTGAATAAGCATTTTGGGTAATTCACATGCCTCGGTCGTCTTCTTTTGAATTTCTATTATGTTTTAATGTGTATCAGCTAATGCAAAGCTTTAGCACTACAGAATGTTGAGTTTGGGTCATATTTTGAAGTATATAGGTTAATTTTGGGAAGACAGACAGGTTGGGTAAGATAGCCTGCTCCCGTATGTTTATGGTTTAAGAAAGATTTCTTTAGATGAATATATAAATACTTCAAAATTTGAATATTGCCTCAAGTAGGAATTAATTCAGACACATTTAAAATAATTTGGTATTATTTGGCTGCTATACTTGAGATGGAATGACAATATTTTTCAATGTTGGAGAGATTTAATACTGTTCATTTTTTATACACAGCTCATCAGTATGAGGTCTCATATTGTGGATAGCTGAGGGAATTGCCTGTGCCCGATTCCTTTTTTCACTGTTTCCTCTGGTACCACAGTCACCCTGTATTCACTCTGAAAACGTCGGTAATGCAATATTCAAGTGACTCTCCTGCTCCTTTGTGGACAGGGCATGTTTCCCTTCGGTTCCCATGACCTCTGCTGACCCAAGGCCAAGCTCAAGGACCCGTGCCTGAACTTGGGATTCCTGATAGCAGGATGCTTGCGTGGTGACCAAGGTCATTCACAGGCATTGTATACCAGCAGTTGCTTTGGTAGTCAACATTGCCTTTCAGTAGATAGGTTAAAAGCTCTTGGAGTTCTCCATCTTAAAAGAATCCATGGAGATAAATATATTAAATATCATGCCAAAAGCATGGTGAACAAATACTGTGCTCGTGTATCTTTCCCAACTTCGCTGCTCAGTTGTTTCTTCCTTTTATTGAAGGTTTTTCCCCTCTCTCTTCCATGCAAATAGTTAGGGATTTATTGCCCTGATGGCTAAGCATCAGAATGCTGATTAATTTTTATGAGTAATCTAGAGAGGAGAATAATAGGACATAAAGCTGAGTCGTATAAAACTGGGAGAAATTACAAACTTGCTTCTGCTTGGTAGAAAACTGTAGTAGTAAAGGAATTTCTTTAAAATGTAAATTTGTATTTTAGCAAAGTATAAGACAAGAGTGAATCAAGCACTCTGAAAAAAGTCTGTCTACAAAAGAAGTAATGCTCCAGATTGAAGTGGAAGGAGAGCATGTAGGAAATCAAACAGCTTCAAAAGATTAGTATTCTTTTTAAATAGATACATGAAGATCTTCTCTCAGAACAGGGAGACATTATAGCTTCTTTCTGTGTGGCTCTGGTGGCTGATTTGGGTGGAGGGAACTTCCTTTCTGGACACTTCATTACTAGGAGAGAAGAGGAGTTCTGGAAAAAAAACCACAGATAACAGTTTACATGAAAAAAATAAAAGAAAAGGATGGGTTTAGCATTAATGAATATCTAGAGTTGAGAAGCAAGCTAAGTAGGAAAATGTAAGAGTGTACAATTTCAAGAATGGAATAATTACTAAGGGGAGAAACAAAACGAGTGCAATAAAAGGGGATATAACTCACGGTAACGGGATGAAATAGAGAAAGGGCATATTTGGTCTAAATGACAGGAAAGACTTCTTCGCCATGAGAGCTAATAGGTTGTGGCATAATCTCCCATGAGAAATAGGGGAAGTGAGAAGTGGGAGGTGCTTGGCACGTTGAAAACTGGAGTAGCACTAGCAAGTATGCTGTAGTAAATAAATCAGCAGCATCATATAAATGTCTTTCCAGTTCGTGTGCTGCAATGCCAGTATGCCAGTCATTTGCAGAAATCCTCCTGCACGTTTGTCTGCACTGGTTATGCGTGTATGTTGATTACCAAGGAAAATGCACTTTTGAAATAACAAGATCTTTCTTTACACTATTATGTTTTAAGCTGAAGTGAAAATTGATCTGTTAGAAAGGCCTCGGGCTCCATCCAGGGATGCTGAACCACTTTGCAGCACTGGTGGAGCAGGGGAGGAAGAGGAGAAGGTTTGAGATCTGTGGCTATAAGCCAAGGTGCTCAAATAATATGATCTGATTTGTGGCAGGACTGGTAGGGCTCTGTCAGGAGGTGGGTGGCAGGCAGTCTTACTGCAGGTTCAGCCCGGGCACGCTGCAGGCTGGCCACACGGCTGCTGTGTCATGCTGGATCAGAGGTCCCCGGCCAAGGGTTGCTTAAGGCTTTTTTTGGTTGCTGCTTGGAGTTTTTCTGAGTTGGAAGGGAGGGAGAGGAAGTAAAGGAGGAATATATGAGTGAAACTCAAAAGTAACTCTTCAGTTAAGGCATGCTTACTGGGCTAACTGGACTAAAATTGACTTCTAGAAATTGTATTTATCGGTTAGCCTGTAGGAAATCGGTGGTTGATTATCTTAACTGCTTGGTGAGTTGGCACACAGATTTCCATTCACTTGAGGCTAGTTACTCCTTTGAAGGTAAGCCTTTTGGCTGTCTAAAAATCTACATGCAATTCATCTTAATTGTGGAAAATGGTTTATTCTTGAATATGTGACTTCCCTGTTTAAACAGTTTTTCTGGAGCTTGGCACAAGTTGTTTAAATAGAATAGAGATGTTTGAAAGAAACTTAAGGGCGAGAAAGTTGCATGATTTTAAAAAGAAAGTAAGATATGTACTTTTGTGTTTATGTTTTAATGTCTAATTCTCAGAGGGAAAAATGTTTCTCTTCTAAATCATATTATGTCTTGCTCAATTATATTTCTAATTGTTCAAAGAAAGATTTTATTGCCAGAGTCACTAGGAGTTTTTTCTATTACACAGGGGTTGTTTTTGGGTTTTTTCTGTTATAGCATAATAGATTTTTACAGACTAATAACAATTGTATTTATAGAGCACTTTTCATTTTTTCCCACATGCCTAGTTCTTGCAGTACGGGGCGGGGGGTGTGGAATTATTTCTTCTTAAGTAGAATATCCTCATCACTGACAAAATTAAGATGGGTAAATACAGCCAATAAGGCTACACAAAATTAGCAACTGAAAAGTAGAGAAGAAAAATATTTTAGATGCTTTATTTTAAACAGCAGGAGATAAAACCAATTTTATATGAAAGGAAAAAGGCATGAGTAAGTTCTAAAATCCTGGACCTGCTCCAGTAAACAGTCATTTGCAAACCATAGGAATAATGGTAGGATTATTTCCTACATCCTCCTGTTCTGCTAAGTGGAAGTTCAAAGGGGACACCTAGAATAAAGGAAAGCTAATCTAGAAAGCTAGGAACACATACAAAACTAGTTTAAATTTAAACTTTGTGTTTAAACTAGAACTAAACTAAAATTTAAACTAAAGTAAAATTTAAACTAAACTAAAATTTAAACTAGATTAAATTTAATCTTTGTGTTTATAACCAGAGCCATAGCATTATGAATGCAAAACAAGTTGGGTGTGAATATCGTACCTCAAAGCTAAAAATATTCATTCATTCTGCTGCATTTTGAATAAGCTGCAAGCAGTGGATTAAGACTGAGTACCTGGGGGACTAAGAAGTTGGAGTTGCCAAATTGGTAAACTCCACCAGTCATCTAGGTGACATTTTCAAACTTTACCTCTATAGTTTCCCATAACTAGAAGCACTATCAAAAATCACATCCAGATTCTTAACGGGATTCTTAAACTCCAAGCAATTAATTTGAGAAGACACAACAGCTAACCAACTTGTGTCCTCAACAGCATCTGTCAGGCAACATTTCTGTCTTCCTAAGGATTAAAGATAAAATAAGACATCTGACCAGTGATGCTGTCAGGCTTTCTTCCAGATCAGCAACTTAACTTAAAGGGTCCACATTCTGCAAAATACATAACCAGGTATCGTCAATGTAGTGATGGTACCAATGTTTTAGTGATCCACCTAAGCTATTTTATGCATACAACGAACAAACTGGGGAACAAGCCTGGAGTTTGTCTTCTTTTGGAGAAATTTGTAAGAAAGATGAATTACTCATCTAGAGATTGTCTGCATTCTTTAAATCGTATACAGAGCCATGAAGAATAGTTACAAAGATAACAGCAACACATAACAATTAACCTTATTAAAATCCCTAGAACAATATGTCATTACAGAAAATATGGTGTTCAACTGTATTACCTATATAGTATTTGATATGTATATATGATCTTTGGGGAAAAAAAAAAAAAAAGCACCTGAGAATTCCAACCCCTGCTCTAAAGAATACTCTTCCCTGTGCGCTGGCAGTAAAATGCTCTTTTACAGAGGTGTTCAACATAATAAATACATGTATTAAGGATTTTCTATGTTGATAAAACTCAGGACAGTTGTCTATCAGGCATATCTTTTATGTAGGAATTTCTTTAATTTCTGTTGGTTCTCCTCTGTGTGTGTGTTTATCTAGAACACGGCAGATCAAATAGCATTTCGGGCGGCAGGAGGACTGACTGCCCTTGAAAATGTTCTTCAAGCAGTGACCTCTCCCACCAATCTGAATGCGGTTTCACGGATTCCTTTTAAGTAAGTATGATCGGTCCTTCGTTTGCCAATTAGAATCATTAGAATATTTATTTCACATCTACTGCTTTACTGCTGCTTCTTCTCATAGTCAGTGTTGAACTTCAAAGAAAAAAATCATGCTGTGCTCTATGCTGCCATGGAAGGTGAAAGACATTCCCACTCAACCTCTGGTTTTCTAAATTGGTGATTTTATTTCTAGCTATGATAATTTGAGTGGTGGCATCCCTAACTGTGCACAATAAGAAAAGAGAAAACTCTATTAAACAGAAGAGGAGGTACATATCTTTTGAAGTTAGTCTGTAAAGATCTCTAGTGGGAAGTGGGGGAATTTTTTTAAAGGGTTGTAATTCACTGGAGTCTGACTGCTTTTAAAATGAAACAGTTGTAAAATACTGCTAGCTGTGAAAAGGCTCCTACAAATGGGTACATCAAAATTCTTGTGGATTAGAGGAATTCCTCTTTATAGCATATAAGAATAGAAGGGTTTAAATGTCTAATCCCTAAAAAGAAGGTGGTGACTAAACAGAATGCCTGCAAAAACTGGTAACTCTAAAGCTTGCTTTTTTCCCCCTGATCTCTAACTGTAATTTTTATCCATTTAAAGGTACATATGTGCTTTCAGAGCAGAGCTTGGGATGGTTTTAGTACAAGATGAACCAAGCCCAGGATATCCTGTTATGTACGATTGTCATCATTTGTTTGTAGATATATTTTAATATTGTAATAATTGGAATTTAAGGACTATATTGGGAGGGTTTAGATTAAAACTGTCCATTAATATGTTATGGGACAGGTGTGAAGTGCTAGGAAAGAACACCAAGGAAAAAAAAAAAAGCTTTTAATATCTTTGGTCTTCAAAGGGAATAAAATTCCTGCATTCCTGCTAAGTCATGCAGAATGCACTTGCTGCAAGTCCAGCCAGCTCCACTGATGAGCAATCCTGAATTGGCCCTATGGTGGGTGGCTCAGCAGCAGCCTTTGGACTCACTAATTTGCAGAGGCTCTAATTTTGAGTTACCCTCATCAATGTGGGATAAACTTTGCAAGGGAAGGGGCTGTACTGTGTGGCCACGTAAAGCTTAGCTTAAATTTAGCTTTAAATTGTTAGAATGTGCATCTTCTATACATCTTTGATTTTTGTTCTTTCATTTTAGGAGTAGTCTCACTTCAGCAACCTTTGTTGAGAAAGTTTGAGAATATTGTGTTTACGTTACTGAAAACATTTTGTTTAATGTTTGTTAGTGTGAGAATGTATTAGTTCTCAAAGGAGCTTCTGTGCCAGTAAATAAAGGCCCGTGTCAGCTACATTTGTGTATCTGAAAGGACATCCAAGGAGATTTATCAGAGGTTCTCCTCTCTACAACAGTTACTGTCTATCTCATACCTATTTCAAACCAGTATAACTGGTTTCTCAGATTCCTGAGCCTATTCATGCCTGAATTATAAAAAGAATTTTTAAACCTTTCAAAAATTCTTTAAACATTGTTTTATTAACACAAGTTTTCAACTACCTGTATTTCCAAAAGAAATCTCAAGGAAGAAAAGAGATTAATATGAACTATTTTGATAGCTCTGTATGTTTTAAAAAAATCTACTGAAGAACTTGTCTCCGCTACTGAAATACAGCATTTCCTTCGACTTTACAGCAAATGGCAGGCTCCAGGTGTCTGAAAGTGTTGTAGTTTGGAAGTTATGCATCAGGTTGCATGTAATTTAGCACAGGATCTTGCTTTCTAAAGATCACTGCTCTTGCAGTTTTTTTTCTGCAAGTCTGAAGTGCTTGAGTCTAACTTGCAGAGTCTAGAGTGTGCTCAAAGTGTCTTGAAGTGAACTTGAAGTTACTGCACGTGATGCAGAGCCTCCTCTGCCGCTGTTTCTATGGTCTTCTTTCTGATAGAGAAGAACTTATTTTGTACAGAAACTGCAACTCAAGAGTTGAGTGTGAGCAGCTGTTCTGGAGGGTGGAACTTTCTGTGAGCAGTTTGAACCCGGCACAAACGTGGCTGGTTTAGAGAAACCATCTTAAATCCATATTAGTATGGTCTCACTGGAAGTATTTAAGAAATTCTTCAAATGTGTTGCTTTAAATACAGAATGTTTGCATTTCAAAACCAAAGGATAATCATAGAATATATTTAGTTCTTTACATGAAGAAAATTTGTATCACATTTCTTCTCATTTAATTTTTGAAATGAGTTTGAAATTATTTTTCTTTTGTGCAAATATAATTTACATCCTGACTTCTTAAACTTTGAATTGAGCAAAGCAGCAGTTTTCTCTGCTTAAAGACAAAGCAAAGCCCTGTTGAAAGAAGTTGAATTAAGACCTTTCATTAATTGCCCTCCAGTCTTCCCCCAGCCAAATATGCTTTGGTAAAGGACACTACCATACTTAAGATTGTTTGTGGGCTCTTGCAATGTTTAACCATTTGTACTCATCTTAAATTGGGAATTCGTCTGTTGTTTTGTGATGAGGATAAGCTATTTACAAGTAGGTGAGGAGATTACATGGGCTATTATCTACATCTCTCTTTCTCCAAAATCCTGGCAGTATGGTGCAGCTCAGAACTTTAATCCCGTGTCTACAAGATAAAGCTTTATTATCAAGAGATTTAACAATATGCCTGTTGTTTTGTACTGCTGTCCAGATTGGTAGTTAGACCAGCAGGATGGCAAATGCTGTGAAAAAGATGTGACATTTATGAGACACATGATACATTTGGTGTTGGGGCAATTTTTCTCCCCTTCAAATAAATCACTGAAAAAGGAAAAGAGAAAGCAATAGATTATAGTAGGCTTTATGATTGGTGTTAACATACAAATTAGCGTCCAGCTGTGTTACTTCTTAAAGTATCATTTTGTAATTTTCATGAATTTGTTCAGTTCTCTGCAGAATATGACAAGTTCAGCAGAATTTCAAGGGTTTTCAGAGCCTTATGGTATTTCTCTTGTGCTTCTACTGAAAAGCAACTGGGAGCTGTGCAGCAAAACAATTTAATGACTTAAGATCAAGACCAGAAGATGAGTCTCATCCCCTGTGTTGCCTTGTGTATTCGCTATGGACCACTAATTTAGCCCCTTTGTGCCATGGCGTGTTACTGGCCTTGCAAATTGTAACAAATCTGCTAAGAAATGAGGTTTGTAGGGTTTGTTTAATTAACATTTGTGAAATGCTTTGAGTTCCTTGGGTGACCAGCACTTTTAAATAAAAGTTAGCAGTAGTTGTGCAAGGAGCAAACGAGGGCTTTTGTTACAAGTTAAGACGTGATTAAAGTCAGTTTTTTTTATAATGTATCTTCTCTTTTCGTACAATTTCTTGCATCATTTATTTAAAGCAAATATTATCAGGGTAAAAAAGCTCAAACCATAATTGTATAAGTAAAAAGCAGAAGATAGTGCCCGCATAATATTATGGCATTGATACAAATAACTTTTTCCAGTAAGAACCATTTTGAGCTGAGAACTGATTTTATAGCTCATTCTTTGTCATTTTTACTTGGGTTTCTGACCATACATTTCTCAAACTGTGCTGCTACTGTTCATGCAGTTCTATAGGATTGTTCACAAAGTTTTTTAGGTAAAGTGTAAAAGAAGCTGTCTTAGTTTCTTGTAAGGTTGTTCCCTCTAGAGAAACGTGCATTGCAAACTAGTAGTTGGTACAAGGACATAAAGATAGCCTAAAGAGAGTGACCTCTTTGCAAGTTCAACATCTGAAGCCTGCAGCATCTCTCTCTTCCCGCGATGTGTTCTTGCTGTCTGTCTCTGAGCTGGATTTCAAGCTCAGAGAGCTCAAGAATAAAGCAATTTTGCCCCCCCGTGCAATACGGGAACAAGCTGTATTGTTGAAAGGAGCTCTGCGAACTGTTAGGAAACTTTTGGATCAAGAGCTGGATCTCGCAATGAAACAATTGATAAGCCAGGGACTGGAAAATCTCTGTAGAAGACTTGCAGATTCCATCACACCTGTAAATGTTGGGGTAGATTAATTATTTGATTGTCCCTTGGCATGCAGTAGTTTATTCGTAAGTACATTAACATTTCAGAATGAAACTCCAGTCTGGTTTTGGAAGTGTCTTGAAGGAGAATTGATGCTGAGTTTTGTCTTCTCTCTATTAATTGTGACTACACTTTAGCTGGAGCCCTTTTTTTTAATCAGACATCCAGTGTAAAATACAGACAAAATAGTAATCGATCATGAATCTTTCAGGGTTCCTGACTATGTAATGCGCCCCGTGAGTGAAGTGTAAGGGCCTGTATATTCTTCAAGACTTAAAACTGGTATTTTTACCTCGAAATAAATATCGTTGTTTCAATCTGTACTCTTACCTTGGTAGATTTTTTAACCATTCCACTATACAGCCATTCTGTGCACTGTTTTTTCAGTACTAGCTCACCTCCCTCTTCTTCTCAGCTTTTAAATACCAATACTGACCACTTTCTTTCTCCATCAGTGCGCTGCATAATACTCAAACTGGTTAAAAATGAGCAGTTCAATACTGAATTAACACATCCTGAATTTGATAACGTTTAGCTTTGTACTATTTCACTGCCAAATTGAGCTTTTTGGTTATTTTTTTCACTGATAATCGAAGTACATTCATTTATAATCTTCTGAAGTTGAAAGTAAGGTGAAAAAGCTTCACACTGGAAACAGGCTAATTACTGTATGTTGATGATGCCCTGAGTTTTGTAGAGCAAGAGTTGTGAGTTCTTGCCTCCATGTCCTGGTGCACTACAGTGTATAGCTTTTGCGTGGTTCGATATTGTTGCTGCCTCAGTATTTTGAATAAAAGTTACAGTTTGTCAACTTGTTTATATCAGACGAATTGAGGACAGTGAAGATGTGCTAGCATAAAAGAAAGTCACGTACATACATATAAACTGTTGAGATCTAGCTTGAAGGTGTTGATTAAAATAAATCCTCTTCCTATTTCTTTGTACTCACGTAAAATAAATGTAACACAGATGCATATTTTTGTCTAGTTTAAAGAGAGATTTCTTTTTTGGATCAAAGTTTGTGTACCATAATGAGTGTTTTTATAATTGGATTTACTCTAGAGGAAAGCCTTACGTCAGAGGGTAGACTTACTATGTGGTTTGAGTATACATGCTGTGTAACATAGCTTTAAAGCTGATTTGCGGGTGTGATACAAAGTTTAGAGCAACATCAGTAATCAATAAACAGGTGCTTTACGTGAGGCTCATACTCCACTATTTCAACTGATTTTGGTATCTCTTGAGGTGAAAGTTTCAGAATTAAGAACAGTTAGAGCTTCCAACGGGGAAGAAAATAATAAGAAATGTATTGAGTTTTTCATCCCAGAGAGTTTAACTGGTGGTTAAATAAAGTTCTGGCTTGACGTTCACAGCACTGCACTTGTCTCAGGGGCCTTGTGCAGAAATGGTGACAGTTGACAGCTGTTGTTCCCTTAATAAGATTAAAGTAAAGAAATTAGTTGTGCTGTCTTTAATCTGCCATTTAACACTGCGAACCACCTGGGGACGGCCTCTTTGCTGACACTTCCAATTTTGAATTAAAAAAAATAGTGGAACTGAGTCATAGTTCAGAGCATGCTGTGATTAGAATGTATTCAGACGAACTGTAGTTAGCAAGCTTATGTTATCATTTAAAAGAACCCTCTTTATTATTGTGAAAAATTAATTTGACATCCACTTGCTTACACCACCTTTTCAAATGCATTATTTGAGTCTCTGAAAATGCAAGTACTTCTTCTGACATGAGGTTCAGTTGGGAAATAGAAAAGCGTGATGCGTTGTTACAATAGAATTTGTTCTATATACGAAGTGGGATGTTTTTGTGTTTTTAAATGTAAAATAAAGGATCCTCTTAGGAATTAGGAATCCCATATATCAACAAAACATCATTGCAGTGAACAAACTAAATCACCTCAGAAACTCTGAAAGTCTGTCAAAATTATAAGTTAACCTACCAAGTTCATATTTGACACTTTGGCTAAATTATAATGTTTAAATAGAATTAATCTTTATTTTAGAATAGCTGATAAAATGACAGATGCTGATTAAAAGCATCTTCTTCTCAACTGAAAATAGAAACTACCAATAAAGTTTCATATCTTGCTCTCCCTGTAAACGCAGCTACACAGGGGAAGAGTCTTCCATGGAAAGTAAAAGTAGGTGCCTAATGACATTTTTTTTCAGCATTACTGAGGAAAGTGAAATAAATACCTTTATATAGTCAAGATAGGAAAAGAGAATCCTGTTGCAAGGCAGGTTTTCAAAAATGCACGTGAAGCATGCTATGTGAATTTTGTCTAGGTGTTATCCTTGTAGGGTAAAAATTAGGTGAAAGAGGTGAAAATTAACCTGCCTTTGATCAGTTAATAATGATTTAATATTGTTTTCATATCATGTGAACTGCAGATTGAAACTGATTTAATTAGGCAGTAAAATTAGTTACGAGTACAGTAAAATTAATATAACTGTTAATATGGAGATACTCAGAATATTAACAAAGGAAAGGTATAAATGTTCTTTATGTTTTTACAGATCAAACCAAGCAAGGTAACACTTCTTTTTTTAAAATCAAAATTATTTCTCCAGCTGAAGAAAAGACAATCCAGAAATACAATTGAAAAAACTTTTTTCTCAATTTTCTGGCCTCTGAACATTTCCAGCTTTTCTTGGCTTGAGAAATCCAATGTATGTATGGAAGATGCTTCCATTTCAACTTTGGGGAGCCACGCTAAGTAATCAGATGCCACAGCAATGAGCACAGCAAGCAGTAAAGCAGCCTTCCTTAGTATGGTAATAACTTTGTTCTTCAAAACATATTTTAGGAGAAAAATAAAGGGTGAATCTCAGCTCTCTCTTTATAAGTATGTTGAATTAGTCTGCAGCGTGTTATTTAAATACCAGCTTTGATGATTTCTGTATGATAACTTCTTGATTGTTGCAGTCTCACTTTTGTATGACCTTTTGGCAGTGCTCACAATTTGTTTTCTTCTATGGAGCTTATTTGAACTTAGTCACATTTTTTCACATGTTAAAAAAACCTAACGAAGTAGACGTTCTTTCCCTTTTGGTTTACTTTAGACAAACAACTTGAATTTCTAGCCATCTTTGTTTATTATTGTATATATTTAGGATGCATTTGTGTTGTGTGTCTGTGTGCATGTTTGTATAGTAACAGTGACAGCTTTTGTAGTAAGCGAAGTTCAAGAAATGAATTTTGTGTTTATTCTGAAATAGTATTATCTGTGGTCAGATTTATCTTCTCTGTGACTATATTTTATAGGCCTGGTCCTGGCTTCCCTGCAAATCCTGTTTTGGGAAGAACACTTTAATTGGAGCAGATGGAAGTTACTGCACATGATGCAAAGAGCAATTGGGCATGTCTTGTGCATCTGGAGCTTTCTGTGACTGATTGTGTTTAGGAGTTTCTGTTCTTACCTGTTCCCTCTTCCCACCAGCCATAGGTGCAGGTCAATCGATGCTACTGTAGTTACACACCTAACGGCTCTGTACAGTAGCGGTTCACAACATGGCAGTAGAAGTTTTTGGATGGGAATTTCACCTGCTCAGTTTTGCTTGCTCTGTACAAATTAATCCTCTCCCTTCCGGGCATTAGTTCACAGGTGCTGCACAATAGCCCCTCTCTAAAGCTGGTCCTGGTATACTGGGAATTACTTTATACAGGTTTTTTTTTTTTCTTGAAGGCTGTGCTAGGAGAGAGACCCTATACCCAAGTTACTTCTGTGATGTAACTATAAGCCACAAGAAAAGAATATTACATATATAAAGTATGAAATTAGCTGATACTCTGTTTACGTTTTGTTATGCCTTTCTAGTGTACCCATAATTTGTAATATGTTAATATCACAAGGAAGGCTCAGGCTTCTCAAGGATGCATTTTCCAATGCACGTTATTTGGATGTAAACCGAGTTTTGAATATGGAAGAGTCTAATAGCCATACACTGCATGACTTCTGATAAATATGGCTTTACTGCTTTGGAATTTTTAATTATTTAATTGATTTAATGTAAATTTTTAGTTCTGTTTGGAATCCCAAGTTTAAGAAAACGAATGTGAATTGCTGAAAGGTTTTGTGATGTGCTTCCGTGTATTTGCTTTTAATTTACTGAAGAGAAAAGTAGCAGTCTTATTCTTCTTTTTCTTTCCTTCTCATTTTTAGGTCACTCTGCAATGCAGTAAATGCTTACAGCCTCACCTGCAGTAATTGCGCAGAAAACTGTACCTATGTTCTTTTTAGTAATAAGATCACTTTTCTTATGGACCTGTTGATACACCAGTTTACGGTATGTAAAATACCTATTTTAATTTAGAAATGTTTGTATGCTTTACAAACATATTAGAGTATTTAGAGTGTAAGAACACCAGGAGATACATAAGAATAAAGGCTCAAAAGAATAAGATTCTTTTGTTGTATGTATTTGGTAACTGTATCTACTATACTTTTATACGAATGGATATACGTGCTTGTGCTAATGAATTCTGCAAAAGCATACGTACCAGGAACTCTAGTGAGTGGACAGTGTTCTATCTTTAATGTTTTCCGAGGTTTTCTTCTTTAATTCACCCTATAGTAATACTTAAAGTAGAGAATATTATGAGTTGTCCATGTGTGTTTGGTTCTTATGTGTTTCAATATTGGAAATATAAGTCATGTCGCTATAGTTTGATTTGCTGTAGTGTTTAAATAGCAGAACTCTAACTGTGAAAGTTGTAATTTTCCAATGTTTCATTTAATTTGAAATGTCATTAAATATTTTATTTGAAAACTCATTTTTAATTCATAGTGACCTGCTCATCATAAGATATTTAGTTTTGATTTTCTACTTATAAATTGTGTGTATGTATTTTCATGAGCCAAGCAGTTTGTTAATTGAAAAGTTATGTACATACTTTAAATAATTTAAAGGACGCTGTTAGAATCAACAAGCCATAGGACTGTTGACGAACACTTTAAAAAGATAGTCCGAAGGTCCCTGACACAAAGAAAACCCAAATGCAACCCGCGCATTCTCCTCTAAGTAGCTGCCGGTTCATTGTTCTTCACCAGATCTTTCCAAGAGGATTCCGTGTATTAGATTTCAAATAGACTTAGTGAAAGGTGCGTGTATTGCGCTGGACCAGTCACAACACTGCTGGCTCTCTGCAGAGCGAGCCGGAGCACGGGCTCCGTGGGTAATTACACAAGAGATGAAATCCTTCAGCACTTCACAAGTGACAAGATTCATTCTGATGCCAAACACCTTCCCTTTCCGCAGTGTAGCACTGTGCAACGACCTGCGCTTTCCCCAAGAAATACAGAGGGTGTTTCTTAGGAAATGTTGGCCCCCTAGAGATCAGAGATACTGCGTAAGGAAACTCTACTACGCATAGAGCTGTTTTCAGTCTGTTGCCAAATACTACCCTTGAATTGCAGCGAAAGTGTAATTAAAGCTTAATGTTTCCCGCGATCCACAGTGGACTTTTCTTTCCTGTGCAGAAAGTCTCTTATGTTCTTTTCAGACAAAATTGGCCCTTAAACTAGGATATCTTCGGAGTTCCATGAAGTACATATTTAAGTACAAAAAAAACCCCACAGTGCTGCTTTTCTAACCCTGATTTTTCACTCTTGAAAATGTAATAGATCAGGTCAAGTTTGACTTTTTCTTTGTTATGAAAAAGAAATGGACAAATGGAGAGCACTTTTTTTAATTGGATCAAGCTCTGAATACCAAAATATTAAGACACCCTTCCAAAGAATTTCACTCCCTGCAGTATTCCCAGTTTGGGGAGCTGTATGATGCTGCCTTTGCCTGTGTCGTGCGTATTCCCACTGCTGTTGGAAAATAAACCCCAAGTCATACCAGCAGTAGTAAATTAGAATGTATATTTGCCAGGTTTTAACAAATGGTTAAACAAGTATGCCAATATTTGCTGAATACAGAAACAGAAATAATCTAGTTTTGAGAAGCCTTTAAATATATTCTTAAATATAGCAAGTATGAGCCTTACTTCCAACCAATTTAATGTGGTTTTAGTTTTGTTTTTATTCGTCAAAATCGAATGCAATGTCAGCTTCACTTTTGCTAAAACTGAGAGCTGTACATTTGAAAGCTAAAATTTAAAACAATTACTTCTCATTGGTGACAAAATGTCCATTTTTCTTTACACAGGTGTAACGTTTTTCTCCTCAAAATATTATGTGAAGAATTATAAAAAAACATTTTTTCTCCAATGAAAGCTTGGGTACCAAGGGGAAATGGCAGATAACAAATGTAGTGTATTTCTTATTTTTTGTGACATCAAGCCTGCCTAAGTTAATTATTAAAAGTGACCCTCCTTTATGTCATACCGGAACAAACTGGTAGGAAACCTTCTGTAGACTCCCATTACCATTTGACTTTCCATAGTCTCCTCACCAGCTCAGGTAGTGCTGGCGTCAATGTGTGTTGAGGTCAGTGGTAGCCTGTCTCCTGCTTTCAGTGGTTAATGGATCAGACCTACATTCATAGGCATCGTGTGCTCTTCTTGTGACTTCATTGATCTACACACTTGCTAGCTCTGCTCTTCTTTGTCTCCTGTACCTAGAAGGTAGTTGTGCAATAATGAAAATTTTTCTAATTGTGTATTTTGGAAGGTTTCACACTGTGAGAAACAAATAATTACATGGACCTGTAAGCATGTAAGGATAGGTTTTTATTTGGGGGGGGGGGGTGGCTGTTTGTTTGTTTTTCAAGTGACAGCTGTTGTGTACTTTTCCATGAAGGTATCTGAAAATGCCTTATATATAAACCATACCTTTCTGTGCCGGCATTTGTAAATAATTTTATCTGTTTAGTAAACAGATTGCGGGGTTTGGAATTTTTTTGGATATCCATCCTTTCATGATTTCATGTCAGAAGAAGAAAAGCATGTCAGTTTGTTTTCCAGCTATGTGTTCTTAGATAGATCAAAGGGAAATTTCAAAAAACTTTTGAGAATAACAAGCTGAACAAGACCACCTTGTCCAGTAAAAATTCTTAGAAGATTTTGTTCATTCATGCAAATCTTTCCCATCATAGCATACCCTGCTGTTACCAGTTAAAGCAGAATGCAAATACTCATTAATAATTAGAAATTGAGACATTTTTGTTGTTATATTTCTTTGTTCACATAAATATGCAAAATTACATGGATTCTTTGTTGCTTCATTTTTGAATTGCATACTACATAGAATTGCAAACGACTACCTTGAGATAGTCACTGCTATGCACTTCATTTATTCATGTGCGTTATTGCTAGTATTCTGCACATGCAATGAAATTTTTAGGCTATTTTTCTTTCTGTTTAAGATTAATTACTGATGGCTAGAATCAGAATTTTTTTTTCCTTTGAGCAGGTAATTTTATGTAAACTTGCAACACATACAGGCCTCGTTTCAGAATTGAAAAGCAAAATAAATAAAAAAAAGTCTTGCCTCTCTCTCCAGCAGTCTGCCTTGCTGGAGTTGGTTGCCGTTTATAGCTCTGGTTGAAATGTCAAAAATTTCAAACTGGATCACTATGATTTATTTTAAGGCAATCTTGCAATCTTTAAATGCATAATATCTGAAAATTCTAAATAAAACATCATTAGTGAACATAAAAACACATGAAATGATATTGCAATGTAAATAGAGATCAAATATATGTAGAGGTCAAAAGTGAGATGCTTGTTACATTTTTCATGCCCAAAATACAGTCCAGATTTAAGCACTGTATTGTAGGTAAATGGCCTATGAAATTTTACTCTTGAAGTGCAATCACTTTGATTGGTTTTAAGTTAATCTGGCTATCTAGTCACAGTGAAGTAATTTTTCTCCACCACTTCTTCACTGACACGTGCTGCCATTTAATCTGTGTGCTTCAAAATGACATTATACATCCTACTGGAGTTGCTAGTTTCTTAACCATTTGTGGTCAGTTTCTGAACCTTCTGTACCACGACAAGTAAGGCAGCTTCATGTTTGTTTCCAGTTATTATGACAAAAATTGTAAAATCAAAGGCAAGTCCGTGCTTCTTGGTTGTTGGGGTCCATTTTGAAATCACATTCCGTCTCCATCATGTTCAGCTGTTGTGGTGCCAACACTACTCCTAGTCCCTCATAACGAGACTGTGGGGGGAGTTCCTACCTTCCAGGTCTCTATGAGATCTAAAAGGCCGGCTCACCCTCCGGTTTCAGTTCTAGTTGGAGACCTGAGGACCAGCGCCTGGAAGTGTCAAGGTTGGCAAAAAAGTATCTCAGGTAGATGTCAGCTCTGTGGATTGGGTCATTTCTGCTGCAATTCAGTCAGTGTTGGCAATGTAAAAAAGCACAAAAACTTCATGTCTTTTTCTTTCTTTTTAATAATGTAACTTTCAAAAGACAAAAAACTTTTCTTTATTTGCTTCAGTAGAAAGCCAGTGTGTTAATGCTGTAGTAAACCTTGAAAATAGGGTTTGAGTAGGAGAAATGACTTACTAAAGTATTTAAGGATAGGAATATTAAAAAGTGGAACTTTCTTCTGCACCATCTCAAGCCCATAGACTTCCCAGGCCATTTCCATTTCTTTAGTTCATTACTTACTACTAGTTACTACATCCTATAGATACTATTTTGAAAGTATACATTTTCCAGAGTGTTTTTGAGGCAAGCCCAATGACTTACATGTTCAAGAAGCACAAATTCTCCCATTAACAGTGGTGATTACAAGGTAGGTGACCAAATGAACAGAAATCAGGTGTTTCAAAAGGTTTGAAGACTTTCCATTTAGCTTTCGCAGCTCTATATTTAAAACTTTTCATGGCTGTGAAGGATTATGCTTTTTACGAGACAAAAATATAAATGAGTTTTCAGTGACAGAGCCCTACCTTGCTAACTGGAAACTGTGGGGGTTTTTTGTTGTTAGCACACACACACAAAAAAAAATGCTCTGATATGCAGAGGTACTTTTGGTGACATGAGTCAGAATGGAGTAACGTTTTCAGCTACATTAAATGTGTGCCTAAGTGCTTTACTGGATTGGGGCCATATTGTTCAGCATCTTACAGGGTTAAATCCTAGATGCTGTGCAGAGCTCAAGAGCTTACGGCAGCTTTGCACAAGCAAGGGAAGCCCTGCGCAAGGGGAATTCTCTGCTGAATGGTCACAGTTGTATAGAGACTGGACCAGAGCTGAGAGTCTGGTCATCAGAGTGTTCTGCTTCAAGAACTGGTTTAAAGAAAGTAGGAGTCTTGATTAGGCCCAGCATAGGCAGTCATCATAAATGCTAAAATAGCGTTGACATGTTGGATGCGGCAAATAATTGAAGAATAGCTACATTTTTCCTGATTTTCCTTTGTGATTTAAAAATGTTTTATACCAATTACTTGACAAGTCAGTGTGTGTAATTGTACCTGTAGATTTGTGTCAGTTAAACTGTTAAACCTATTAGACCTCAGAAATAAAAATGTGGGATGTTTTTAACATTTACTTATCCAAAGGCCATGTTCAACACAGTTTCTCTGAATATTGTTAACTCCTTGTGTAGTCAACACAAAGAAACCAGAGCTTGAAAGCTTTCGTAATTACACTATTAAATCTTAAGATTTCCTGTCCCCTTGCTTGATGTAATAATCAACAAGCGAAGTAATCCATCACTTTTGCAAGCACCCCAATTAATTTTGAACATAAATCTCCGCACATTTTCACACTATCCCATCAATTACTTCTTCAGTAAAAGAGACAATTGTTCATCACTCAAATTTATATAAATGGAAAATATTATAGGTAGGAATTAAGTTCAAATTTACCCATTTTCTGTAAAACAGTATTTCCTTCTATCTCCTCTTTGAAAATACACAGTATAAAAACCACATTTGTTCTCACTTTATGTTAATACACACACACTCTCCCCAAAAATCAAATGTGAAAAATCAGCTCTGGAAGAAATGATTGTATTAAGAGTGCTGGATCTACTTTTTTACAAATTGGGAAGAACAGTTTTATATTAAAGCATGAACTTGTGTAATGAAGGGCTATATACTTAGAAAATATAGTTCTCATATGTACCTTCAACTAGAAGACAAAAAGAGGCATTATCTGTTTATAGTACCATTCACTAGAGGAAATGGAAGGCTCTTCTGCAAAATATGATTAAATCTTTTAAGAAATAATTTTTTATCTTAGGTGAAAAAGCAGTGACTAGCATTTGTTAGCAATTTTAAAAACTTGGTGTTCCTGGTACAACGTCATCGCATTTAATTTGATTTATACATTGCAAAGCTTAATCCGTCTATTTGAGTAGGCAATTAGAATCATTAGGCATGAATTATTTTAGTCAACAGAAGTTACTGGAGCAACATAATATTATTTTTCCTATTGAACTTGAATAAGCAGCTAACGACTTCTCACTTGCTCACTTGGCTCATCACCAGAAACAGACTATTACAATGAGTTTTAAGTACCAACACGAGGCTCAGAGCTAATGAATAATAAAGAAATGTGCATGTTGTTCTTTGTCACCAAGTGTTACCAAATCCCTCCTGATACCTATACAGGCAGGAGCAGTTTTCTGTGACCTCCCTGGCATATACCAAGTGTAAATGATTTTAACCTGGAATGAAAATAAAATTTCAGCCAATCTTGATCACTAATGACAGTGGTGAAACCCTCAAACTGTCTCGTACCATTGCCTCCATGGAGGTCTGTTGGTACGGGGAGGCCGGCAGCATTAAGCCCGGTGAACGTGCGTGGGAGCCCCGTGTCTTGATTGATGCGTGTGTGCTGCCTGTATGACTGCAGGGCTTTTGCACACACTTCTTACTGTTTGATCATAATAGGGCACAATTTCAGCTGGTTTAAATTATCTTGGACTGCAGAAATGACAAAATAAAATGAAAATTTTTAAAATTACATGTTCCATGAGGATTTCCTTCCAGATCTGTATCCTGCATATAAATTTGTCTTCAGATTTAGGTGTTGCCCATCTCAACTGCACTGCCTTTTTTAGGAGTGGGCTCTAGTTTAATGATTTAGAAAAATGGGATTCCATTCCTCTGAGGGCTGTTCAGAGGGAACTGCATGTTGTGCTTTGGACATGATTGACAGGTGACTGACATCTGATGGACAAATGCAGTGGTCATGGAGTGATGTTTTGTATTGAGATGTTCAGGCCTTATTCATGGGACATGTTTTTCCTGCTCTCCTTAGTAGTTAAAATATGAAGGTATCCATAAAAGTCCTCAGACTTGCCCCATGCCTAGTTTGAGATTTGTGAGTGGAAAGCATTTTCCAATGCATCTTTTAGAACTATATTATTCATGTTATCCTTTACGATGTTCCAGTATGTCAGGTTGTGCCCTAGAATTTGTGCTATTTTTCTGTCTTCTCAGATAGTTCCTTAGTTGTTTTTTGGGTTTGTTTGTTTGAGGGTTTTGGGGGGGTAGTTGGATTCTTCTCATCAGATTTGGTCAGGATCGGGGGGGGCTTCCTCCCTGGCAGAAATTTCTACTTCAACTGCTGTTCATTTTTTACAAAATGGGGACTTTCTTTGCTTTTGTAGACTTCAGAAGATTTAGAAGTTCTCTTTTTGAAAAAAAAGATGGATAAGAGAAATGTGAATCAAAGAAAGATTTGGAGCCTTGCCTTAAGGGTCGTCTTGCCTTTGAGGAGCACTTAGCTCTTGGAAACACTTAGCTACATTGGGTTAGCTTTACTAGTAAACTGCTCAACTGAGAAGTTCTGACATTTACTATGAAAAGATAATTCTCTCAGGCTTTTTTAGGTGTGAAGGGGAACCACTGTAATTCATCTGTCCCAATTCAGTGAAGGTTGCCCTCTCTCACTGGCTTAAACCAGCTGTGTATCACCCTCTTTGTGTACCTCAGCAGGTAATATAATGTGGGCTGAATTCAGTTATGCAGAAGCTCAGCAGCACAACTGAATACCTCCTTGTAGACCAGAAAAATTCTGTATTCCCCAATGTCCTTTGCCGTTGTTACCAGATGGCACCTCTTGTGGCCTTCCTGTGGGTTGTCTAAACCTACTGCTTAGATACTTCAGTATGCTATTTCCTAAGGGCAAACTAGTACTGTTCCAGATACACTTTTTTTTTTTTTTTCTTAGTTGAGATTTGAGTTTTATCACAATCAATCTCACTTTTTTGGTAAAAAAAATCTGTACTATTTCTAACGTTAAAATTCCACATAAAATACCTCAGAAGGACGCTTACTTCAGGATATTTTTGTAAATTTGGGTTGTGGGGGGTTTTTTTTGCGATGAAGGAGAAAGTCCATCAGGGATTAGCTCTCATTGCAAAGATCATTCCTATTGCTTGCAAAGTGTATTGTCTCTTTCTGTGAAGAGCCACAGTTGTACCTGCTGTGTCACAAGAACTTTTGCCTTTCAAAATACTCACTTTTGTAGGGGTGTTTGTTTAGGACTCGACCTGTTGAGCAGCCTTCTGATGGTACATTGTGGTTTTCCAAAGTCAAGTAGAGGATTAGCATACAACAGTAAATGCTATTCCTTGCACAGAAAATAGCTGTCTTTCCTCTGTGTTACCGAACGCTTTGTGTATCCTAGACATTTAATATGTCTTTGTGGTAACACAATGTAGCAGTCAAAATGAACCATCTCAGTAGCTTGTTTATTCGAAGTCAGGTTTAAAAAGAAAAATTGTTTCTGCTAGTGATTCATGAAAAATCCTGTGTATGCATAAGAACACCTGAATTGTGCTAATGAAATATTCTGCTGCTATAAGTCTTCCTTTAGTTCTTACACACTAAGCACTATTTTGACTTGATTGATTCCGTTTCAGCTTGTGTTATCTGCAGAAGGGGTATAGACCTTTTCTTGTACCTCAAATGTTTTAACATCCATCAGTACTGCTAGAATATGTTAGTTTATTGTTATTTTTCTGTACTCATATGCAACTTTCTAAGTGTTTCTGTACAAACTTTGATTATTTTTACTGAATTCTGGTTGTTTTTCCTTTTTTTTTCCTCTTTACTTAGGTTAGTGTTCCAGATGACCACAATGCTACTTCAGGCAGAAGTGCAAATAAGCAGATATTTGAAGGTTTAACAACAGGACTTCTGGGGATAACTGCTGTCATTTTCAGATGTCTAATCTCCAGGTTCCCAGATGGAAACAACCACTCTACTGCGCTGAAGATATTACAGGAAGTGAAAAGTAAATCCTCTCAAGTGGAAGCCTTCAACAGCAGAGTCCAGGACCTGATCAGGTTAAAAAAAAAAAAAAAAAAAAACTTCTGTAAACTTCTTTACTACAGAGAAAGAAATGTGCAATGATTTAAGAAAGGAACAACCTCCTTTAAGTCTTAACTTAGTAGTTTGTGTGTGTAGTCAAGAAGACTTGAAATGCTATATTCTCAAACAAAAATGTTCTTCAAAAAACTGCAGACACAGAAATACAGAAAACCAAGAGTCTTTTAATTTTGGATTTTGTTTTTTGTGTCCTTTCCATCAGTTTCTTCTCCTAATTACCTAGGAGTCAGCTTCCATATTTTCTTTATTTTCTGTCAGTTCTCTATGCCAACTGTGTATGCCCATTGCCCGCGTGGTCCTGCATATCATAAATGCATTCATATAAGCTTGCCATAAAAGACATACTTCCTATTATAAAGATTACCCAATAATTCCTATAATCTGGTTTCAGCTTTTATAATGTAGCTGCATATTAATACCAATTTTTTAAGTATATTTTTGAGCAAAATTTCAATCAAAATAACTCAGTGAGTTGTAACAGAGTAAAAGAGAATATATTGTTTTGCTTAGTTTTACTTGAAACATTCTAATTCTTTGGTAAAAACACTTGAAGCTGAATATATTCATATATATAATATATATGTTTTTGTGTATATTGGATATATAACAACAATATATTAGACTTGCTAAAAGTTTATAGTTTCACTATTAAATTTTATAAGTAGTCATCAATACATCTTCAGCCTTCTGAAGAAATGAAATTCTGATTGTATGCTACTGAAAATGTGTCACAGTGAGCATCTTCAGACTTTTCAAAGTCTGGTATGATGCTGATGGATGCAAAAAAGACAGCTGGAGGAGGAAAGCAAAATAAATAGTTGTCATAGATACCAGTGACCTCTAAAACTTTATTGTTCTAATGTAACCCGCCTTCTCCCTGAACGGGTTTTGAAAGAGTATGAAATTTCAGGATGTTGTATTCTCTCTGTTTATGAATGGGAGGGTGGGAGGTCTGCTTATTGATATTTGTGCTGAACGGACATCTGACACTGACTGGGCCAAGCACAGGCATACCCTTAAGATAAGAAGATATATGAGAATCCAAGTCGGTCCCTCACCTGAGGCGCTTTAGGGGATCTGGTTATAAGTGGAGAATGAAAGGCACGATGACAAGGTAATAGTGCAATTAGGGAAAAAAAAGAGAGAGGGCATTTTAAACTAGTCAAAAACAGACAAATTCTCTTATTAATGAGAATCTTTCACCTCCAGGTCATTGTATCATATGTCCTTGGGGAATTGATTAAACGAGAGTTTTAGGAGGACAGGGAAAGAAAGAGGAAAGGTGAAATACATATTTTTTTTTATTATTATTATTTTATTTTTTTCCTATTTGGGACTACCAGACCTGATGCATAAACAACAATTATCTACACACTGTCTGGGTATCAAAAGGGTAGCCAAATTATTGGAACTATACTACCACAGGTAAAAAGACTCGGAGATGGAGGCAATAGATTAGAGAGCTTTGACATTCCACTTGTCTGTATGCTCAATTCTTCAAGGAAAGGAGTGCTTCATGCGTCTTCTCATTGTCTCCGGATGCCGTTAAAGAATAGTCCTGGTAGACTGAAAACTCTCATCCATCCATTTCTTCTCTGCCAAGAGAGAAGCGGCTTTGTATCCAGGTGTAGGTGTAAAGGAAGGGGGACAACGAATGCGTTCTGCAGGTGTCAGTCAGGCTGTAGAGGTGTTCCTAGGGAAAAAGGAAGAGAATATTGATGAGAATGGTTGTGCCTTTTTGTGAGTAATTATCTGTCAGTATTAGCTGTATTTTATTTAGTTCTTCCTCTCCCCCCCTATTTCCCAGAGAGATTTCTAGCACTCAGCATTTCTCTGTGACTGTGATGTATCTAACACCCAGCTTTGTTCCTGGAATTATTCTGCTAATACAGGAGAGTTTGCTTATCACCTGTATGGTCAGGTGGATTGCTTAGATCAAAATCTGCAAGAAACCTAATGCTGGTAACCTTTCATGTTGCTAAATAGAACAGACAGACTTGCCTGAGGAACGAGTGTGCAGTTAATAACCTTTGTTCATCTTTAAGGGTTTTTAACTTCAGCAGCATTAAAAATCTTTCATACTGCAGTTAGACTTCTTGCTTTATATCCAGTGTATTTTTATACTTAATTGCTTCAAAATCTTTGTGTCAGCAGGGTAAACTTTGGCCAAAGGTCTAGCTTCTAGCTCTGAAGAGAGGATAGTCTTTGAGCAACAACAGTGTCTGAAAAGTAGAGAGGTTTTTTTCCCTAATTTTAAAAACCCCTGGTTTCTCAAAATCAGACTGTAAGACATGTGAGGGAATAGTTATTTTTAATAAATACTTGTACAGCTCCTGTGACAAGCATTATCAAATCAGTATTATTTATTTACTGGAATCAATATTACTTAATAATGTTCCATACTTAGTCAAGTCAGAGTGGTCTTGACATTATGGAAACGTACAGCCGATGGTGTTCCCATATCAAGGAGCTTATGCTCTAAGAGGCAATCTTGAACAAATGGACTTGACAAGCAAGTAGACAGAACAGCTGGTAGGATGGAATAATATTAATAACAGGATGGTTTAGCATAGAGTATCGGTGTAAAAACCATGACTTGGTTGATGGTGTCTGAAAGCAATTGGTTACCCATGTCTATTAAGTCAGGTGGAGGCACAGGATCTAACAGCAGTTCTTCTGATTTTGACAAGAAGTTTCTCCCACTTGGTAAGAGTGGAGGAAAGCACAAATAAAATTAGAGGGGAATGAGAAGAGAGAGGTGATTGCAGCAGGATATTTGTCTCCACAAAGGAAGTTGATCTCACATAAGTCCACAGAATGAACAGTTGAGACAGGAGTAAAGTCTGAGAAGCTGAATATTTGTGGTAGAAAAAGGAAAGTATGTGAAGTTAGGTGATATCAGCAAAGTGACGTGGAAAAAAAGGTTAACCATGTGCATAGTTTAAGTGGAGCTCATAATGATCAAAGTGTGAGAGAACCTGGCGTGGATGGAGAGATCTTGGTACAGGGACAAACGGCAAATTTTTTGGCATAGGTTTCCATGCTATTAGGAATTCAAAGAAGAAACTTCAGCAGTAGTCATCTGATGATCAGCAGTGTTGATCTACTCTGATAATAAAAAAGAAAGAGGAGTTTTCAGTCTTAAAAAAAAAAAGTCACTGGCATGTTTTTCTGAGGGTTGAGTTGTGGTTGAGCTCCTGAAGAGGCTTCTGATCCTGATCCTTCTGTCCTGATGGTACAAGGTTGTTACCTGCATGTTCTAGTAGTCTCTTAACTGTTGCATATATTTTAAAAAAGAAAAAAAAAACCAACAACTGGGCAGTAATTGTTATGATATACGTATTGCAATAAAAAGTTATCTGGGTAACATCATTGTCTTCCTGAATTAGTGTGTTCCACAAAGTTTATCTCTTCATGCTAAAAAGAAATTGTGCTGTTGCAGAGCTATCAGGATTATTATAAATCATTTAACTATGGCAAAATTCCATTGTCCTTCTAGGAGTATGGTAAAATAAACATTTACACTCATCTTTCTTGTACAATATAATACAAGTTATCCTACAACAGACAGATCTCTTAACAAAAACTACTGATAGTTACAGAGAGCCAGATCTGAAGTTACTGTAATTTGAATTGTTTTATTGAACCCTTTCAGAAAGAGTATTTAAGTAATCACAACCTGCATCTTGTATGGTTTGGTAGTAGAGAAGCAGAAATTACTTCCTTTGCAAAGTTAGCAAAACCGGCGTGGGACTATTTTTTTTAATACAATTTTTCCTCTCTTTCTAGTTACGTGGTGAATATAGGATTGATAGACAAGCTGTGTTGCTGTTTCCTCTCCATTCAAGGCCCTGTTGATGAGAATCCCAAAATAGCAGCTTTTCTACAAAATGCCACAGCAGCGTTGCATGGAATATGTCAGCTCTGTTTTGCTGTCAATGGAAGGTAGGTGCACTTGGTCTGTCGTCTCTAATACGTTCGTCAGGCAGCAGCTGTTGTAACCCTGTGCCAACACCGTGTTGATGGAAGCGAGCGTTCTGACGAGGCTGTTAAACAGAACTGTTCTTAGTCACACAGTAATAACCGGTAAAGAAACACTGCTGGAAATTCACTCTGCTCACCCTTTCACCATTGAACTGTAATTAGTTACCTGCACTGAGTCTTGGTTCTTGTAAGTCATTTATCAGAATTGCAAACTTTATCTCCTTTACTCATTATTAGAGAGAGGGTTTTATCACTACTAATTTTAAATGTCCAGTCCTAAGGACTTCAAGAGGTATTTTATTATCAGCTAAAATCAACTCTTAATTGATTTGTCTCTAGAGCAGTCTAATTCTTTAAAATACCACTGTTAGTAAGGGAGTTGTTTTCTGTAAAGAAAAGTATCACTAGATTTGTCAGGGAATTTTCTAACGCGAAATGTTCGTTATCGTAACCTAACCAGGGTTGTGGGGAGTGAGCATGAGGTACATGTCTGCCAGTAAATCTGGACTTCTATAATCTGCGACAGCCTGATGCTGTGAGAGTCAAAATTGCAGAGCTTCGGGGTGCATATACTAGAACCTACCACCGTTAAAATGTTACACATTTCAGGAAAAGGCAAGGCTGACAGAACTTTACAATGAATTCCTGAAAGGTAAAATGATGCTAGGGTTGAAAAACTAGAGTTAATAAAACATGAAATAAGAAACAAAGCTGTAGGTAAGAGCTGTTGCTCGTAACTCAGGGACAAAGGGACGTGGAAAAAGAACTGCAAGAAATATGAGCCCAAAGAGACCATCCCAACTTACTGAAATTTCCCTTTCTGAAAGCTGACAACTTGGCATTTTACATTCCGGGACAGCGGTGCCAAAAGTCAAATGCATACTAAAAAAAAAAAATTAAAAAAAATCACCCTTCTCTTAGTGGAATAATAGTTCTAGCTACAAGAGTGAGTAATATATTTGCCAGTTCTGAAGCAGGCACATGCTTCACCCAAATAATACACATCTTTGCGCCCCAAAATAATAAGGTGCTGTGCAAGTGCTTCTTCCAAGAACATCTGTGCTTTGTAGCAGAATAATAATTTTGGAGGGCTGAGTGTTTTTCTTCACAGTTACACCAAGAAGTAGCTGATCTCACTACCTGCATATAATAGCAACGCTTTTGATTTTATCCTAAGTTGCTGATTGTTCTTGATTTCCAAGTTGGATATTTCATTTGAGTGTAAAAAGAAAAGAGAGGAATGAACTTGGCAGTTTCAAAACTGTTGTCTTTCACTTGTATATCAAAAGCTTTGGTGTAACTGATTAGAAGGGCAGTTTAAATTAAGTATCTTTCGTCACCTGAGCCCACTCTCATTGAAGAAGTGAACGCAGAGTGTAATTCTGCTGCATTACAGAAGTCCTTAGTGTTCAAGGTGATTTAAATGGAAAAAGGTATTGCCAAACACAGATTAAGGTGGGAGAAACAGTGCTCAAATTTATTGAACTCTTAAATATGTCATGATACAGTAATATGTGTTGTGCGATACATGATCTTGCAGCACAAAAGGTGGCCTCTCTTTGTGAGGAACACAGATGCCTCTTTCATTCGTGGTAAATAGTAGTAGGAGGCAACGCAGCCTATTCAGTCAGAAACTGGCATTTCTCATTCTCCAGCTCAGCTGATAGATGCTTGAGCACCGCACAGACGTACCGTATTACACTCCTCTGTACATCAGAGTAACTAACCACTCTGATCATAAAACTTCCAAAGTTGTTACTGAGAGGAGGAATGCCTATTAAGTACTACCAGTGCTTTGACACTGCAGCATGAAAAGTTCTGCCAAAATAATATCAGGCTTTCACCATTCTTGCAAGAGCAATTTTGAATTGTTCTTTTGATGTATCTTCCTATATAGAACGTTTCCAGGTTGGGAACTTCTTTATGCTCCTTGATGGTGATCATGGGGGGCACAAAATTAATTTGTTCTTTCTGATAGAACTATTTCAGGCTGCTATTCGTCATATAAAAAATTGCCATTCCATATTAAATGCAGTAGAGTATTTTTATAAAGTGCTCTTTATACTGTGCGCAGGTCTTGGCACACTGCGCCACTGAGTGGCATAGTGGGAAGCTGACATGACAGCAGAAGCTGGGTGGCTAACATGCTGGCACCGCCTCAGGGCTCTCACACCATCCACAGTGCCTGCAACGATGAAAACCTTTATGAGCTAGAAATGGCCAAGCGCCTCGTGATCCTCCTCCTTTGCTTTCAGACACCACCAGGCTGTTGGGAACTTTACTGCAGCTGTAATCTGCAATATCCCCAGAGGGCCAGAAGTTAAACACTGTAACTCAAGTTTTAAATAATTAAGAGATCCTGTCCTGTGGCTACAAAGTATGTTAGGCTGTTTCTGGAGCTCCAGTGGAGAAGAGCTGTCAATCCAGACTTTCCTATGTTCCTCACAAGAACATTTCATTAAACTCCCAAATTTAGCGGAATGTTTCTAAACCAAGCTCTGAATTGATACCTAGTGTTTATTTGGACAGTTACTTCATCGAAAACAGTTTTATAGACAAGGAAGAGATCTCAGTCAGGTACCTACCTACAGGTCTACATCAGGCAAGATGTCATAACAATAGTGATTATTAGAGAATAGCCTCAAATTGTATCATACATGTGTGTCAGCATTAAATATTAAATGACGTATATGGTTGATATAATGTAGATGATAAAATGTTAAGACATAAACGAGGATACTTTTTTTAATTCCCGTGGTAGACTTAGGAAAAAAAAAAAGTCCAAAATCATGGAATTGGATACAATAAAGGAAGGTCTTGTTAATGTAGAAACATAAATTGCAGGATTTTAGCATCATAAAAAGTTATTGAATTGAGGGAATCTATTCTGAACATATGTTATAAACATACCTTATTATAAGAGAGGAATTTTCTTTTTATTAATAGTCAAGGTCTTTAAAAAGATTTAGCTTTGATATTGATCTTCTCAAATGTTCATTTTTGGTGCTGGCTAATAAATGCTAGATTGATTGTTTTAAATGAAGTTTTGCTGTAGATGTGGTAGCACGTTTCCCAAACACTGTGTAATACGTATAAGATATCATTTGTTGAAAACGTTAATAAGTTGTAACCCCATGTGAAACTTGTTTTGATAATTTTTATACCCTCATCTGTTATACAGTGGGAATCAGTGAGGGTGACTTGAGACCTCCAACTGGAAGTCCGATTTTCCTTATGCTGTGTTGCACGCATTGCTAGCAATGGAGATGAGAGCTCCTTTCTCCCTGATGAGTTCAAAACAAAACAAGTATGAGAGCTTGAAATAGGGTATTGCCCCTTATTATGTGTAGTGAGAATTCGTAAAATGCAGCACATCTGAATATCAAGGTCTCTTTGCTGAGCAAAAGATGAACCTGACATTTGATACTTAGACTTGAAAATTGTGGCCTTGATAATGCTTAACTGTTTTCTGCTCTACCGTTAAGGGTAACAATAGCCAGAATTGACAGCAGAGATGTTTTTCTTAACCTGAAATAAAGCAAAATATTAAGTAGACCTTATACAAAATAACAGTGGTTTATATAGCCGTATAAATCTGCCCTGCAATTTGTGTCCAATGCCAGATGTGCAGTAGCAGTGTTCAGGACGCCAGCCTTGTTTTCCAGCGGTTATTATTGTAACTATGAGAGATACAAGGCCTGGTTTGGGCCCTCAGGTCCTGAATACACATATGGAGCATGCTTGGCTTGTAAACATGAGACAGAAAATAGTGAGCGGGCATGGAATACAGGAAGCATTAATAAAAATATGGCCGTGCTGCCCCAGCACACCCTTCCCTAAAAGCAGGAGTAAAGACTGAGTAAGAAGATATACGGCAAATCTTTCATCAGCATAGCAAGGATCTTCCTTCTGTTTCTGTCTTTTCCTGTACTGCCCCATGTTCATCAAATCTATATTCCCTTTTGCCCTGTAAGTCTCTGGAACTAAGATTTCTGTCCAGTAAGTTTAGTTGTTACTCTGGAGGACTATTGTTAATGCCTTATTTCGGTTCTGCCCATTAGTATGAGTGAAGAAACAAATATTAACTGCAGAGTTAATGCAAACAGCAGGAGGAAACTGTCAGCAGTAGTGCAGTGTAAGGGTTAATCACTAAGGAAGAATGTTCTCCCCAGGAGCAGTACAGTGGACTAACAATAACACAGACACAAGGAGGAAAGTGAGTTATGCAGAAAGAGAATATTGCAAGTAATAGTCCCTCAAATCATGTAGCTTCTTAGGACATCAAGTTTTTCAAAATTCTGCTGTTTTCTTGGTGTAAGAAATGTCTGCAAGTTCCCTCAGTAATCTAGGAAAATAGAATGTCATAGCAGAACAGTAGCTAAATTCTTACTGTTATGTGTTATCTCAAAACAGTAGTGGAATACATATAAATCTGTGTCAACAGCTAATGAAGTTGTGGATTACAAGCTGCAGTGGCAGAAAGCTGCAGATATATAAGGTACGATCAAGGAAAATAGTGACTGTCGTGTCACAGATAGGCAAGGAAGTCTGTTTTCAGTTTTATTACAGTAATTAAGATAATGTCTGTTTTGGCTGCTGGATGGCAAATCAAATGCAAGCCTGTCTGAATGCTGGTTGTGCTTCGCACTACTTCCAACAAACAGCAGATCCAGCAAGTGCTGTAAACTAACTGAAACTTGGTCTTGAAATTACTAAAAGTTTTCAAATCATCTCTTTTACACAGTGCTGTGATTCCTAGCTTGACAGTGTGAATTATAACAAGGTCTGACAGGTGCTAAATACTTCTTTATGTTTCTTTTATTATTATTTTGCCTCTTTATTTTGAGATCTCTTTCTAAATAAAGTAATTTGGAAGCAAAAAGTACAGATGATAGTTTCTAAATCCTAATAATAAAAAAAACCCCAACAGATTATATTCTAAGCCTTTTGAAAACTCCTGTTTCCATTTGGCTCCATGTTTTTAATCAGGAGTATGTATTTCAAATATACAAACATTATAATGTATACCCTTAGAAAGGCTTGTCTGCTTGTTAGCTCAGTCAGTTTTTAAAACAGTATATTTTCAGATATAAACAGTTTGCTCATATTGAAGCTTGGAGAAATTGTAGTTTTATACTTGTTCTGCAGAGTATGCTGTTTTTCATCAAGCTGTATTGAATTCCTGTTTTTAATAAATAATGGTGTATTTTAAGCAATGAAGTATCACTGTTTAGTATCTTTCTTTCCTGTGATGTATATATCCACATTTTTAAATTCTTAAACCTTTTTTGTAAGTAATAAACCCCATACCAGTTCCTGAGACTCCTTGATGGCAGAAGCTGAAAATCATAATGGCAGTCCATAATGAAAATTCCCTGCATTTCATGAAACTTTTCTTTTTAAGATCCTGCAGGTTGTTTGACCATAATATAAACATTTGCCTGTTTTTCTGTGTTAAATATAGAGACTTGATAAAGTTTGAAAGCCTATCTGTTTTCCCAGCTGTATAAGCCAATGTAAAAAATCTGGTAAGTCTTGCTTCCCTTCACTGATGAATTGAAGAGGTTTTGTCCATACTGACTATTTTACTTTGGCAGCTTCTTTAAATAGGAGAATTAAAAGGAGCTACATCCATAGGAATCTCCTCTCTTAACTTTAATGATGTATAACCTAGGTTTCTTGTATGATGTTGTCATCTTGTTATTTTAGGAGTTTTATGGGTTTTTACTTCAGTCTGTGTCCTGACAGCTATTGCTGAATTTTCAGCAGGCTTATCTTTGAGGTGGACTAAAAATCTGCTAAATGTGTGAAATCCACTGTCGTACAGACTTGACCAAAATCACTCAAAGCAGCGTGCGCAAAGGTTCATGCTTTATTTTCCAACATCTCATAGACATTTTTTTCTACTTTAAAGCCCCACAACCAGTATGAATAACGTCTTTTACCTTTTTATTGTAAACATTTAGACTTCAAGTTATTATAACTGACAGTTAAAACCAACAGGAGCCAGTGGCCTGTTCATACACACATTGTAACTGTAATACAGGCAATGTCAAAAATAAACGTTTCTAACAGTTCCTTCAATCCACCAAACCTAGCAGACAGATTTTTTTTTTTTTTTTTTAAACAGCTTTGTCCTGTGGTATAACTTTAAATTCCTGGTCTTTTCTGTGAAAAAAATAATGCTTGCGTTTTGAGTTATTTTACAATTGACTTTTTTATGTATATTTTGATTCATTCACTGCTCCAGAGGAGCACAAAATGGTGAAAGGATTTTATCCAGCAACGTAAGCTTTTTCATATGGAATTGTTTAAAGCTAACGATGGAGTGAGAGTTGAAAGCAGGCTGACTTTAACCTTTGGTAAAATTGGTCAATCTTCTCATCGCATATAGGCACCAAAAATTCTGGGAGGTATCGTATACAGTAATTAATTTGGGGTTATCGTTTGACCGTGAGCGGTTTTTGCTGGTTTGTACTGTTGAAAAAGCTAAGATTGAAGTTAAGAAATACTAGTTGGCAAAAGGAGCTGTGCTCTCATGTGATACTGTGGAAATAAACATATTCTAGTTACTTGATTGTACTTCAGCGATTGTCAGCACGCTCTGGCTACTGCATACTGCAACGTAAATAATTGGACATCAGAAACTGTTTTAAAGCGAGGAATACCAAGGAGTCCACAGACACAGAAAGGAGGGTTGTGGAAACTCACAGAGGTGGTCCCAGAGCCTTTTGCAGCCATCCAGGTTCATTCCTCGCTTGCAGCCAGCCTCACGCGCCAAGAGGACTTGGAGCTGAGCAGCGGGACTCCGCACAAGACCCAGCTGGCAAGGCCAGGTGATGCTTCGGGAAGTGTCACTGTTGACTCCATTCAAACACACTCGCTTAAAGACCACAGAGCTTCAAAATGAACATTTTGGGCACGGGTTCCAGGTGTAGGAAAAGGAAAGCAATGCCATAAATTGTTGTGCAGCATAGCCCCACCCAAAACACACTTAGAGCTCTAGTATTTTTTGCACTTTTTTTATTCTTTATGGAGTAAATGTTAGGGTCATTATGAGTATTACAAACCACCAGCTGAATGCTTGTGGTTCTTCTTTTGCACCAGGTAAGTGGCATCAAATTGTAATTTTAATTATCTTTTGAATTTACTTCAGCTTGTCTTTTGAATGTTCTTACATGTATTTTGAGAGAATCCTACACTGCTGGCCTTCTGAAGTGCTGTCGCAGCTGGTTTTGTGGCACAGTTTCTCAAAGGATTGTTAGGAGTTCAGCTGGCTATCACAGTATTAAACAAACACCCCATTTTTTGGAACCTGTACAATAACCTCAGACACATTTGTCTCCAGCTGACTCTCTGTGAATGTCTGGCCACTAACTGATAGTCATGGTGGAGGTCTGGTGGTGACTGGTGGTCACAGAGTCACTTGTGTAACAACACAGGTCCTGGAAAATAGGCACGGCTCTCTTGCTTTTGTTCTTGCTGTGTCCTGCCTAAAGATCTGATTGCTTCTTTCAAGGATTTGTGAAGTAATTGTGCAGTCTTGTGTATTTTTTGTACGGCATAGGTATTGCTGAAGTACAACCTGGACGTTAATACTTGAGGTAGCAGCAGAGGATGCTTCATGCCAAAATAACCTTCCTAGGCCTCCTAAATCCTCCCCTGCTTCACCTGCAGCACATCAGGCTCCTTGCAGTAGCTGTGCACACTCTGTCCCCCACCAGCTGCTAAGCGGTCCCTGCTCGGGGGCACAACGGGACTTTGTGGACTCAGAAGGACCTGGTTATCAGCCTTGCTGTGTAAAGCAACCAGGGGTTGCTCGTGTTTTTAGTGCCCACTCATGCTACCCTACAGAAGAATTGTATCCACGGGAAAATGCATAGCTACTAGCTTTCAAGTCTGCTATTATAACTGCAAGGGTGGTGTTTCATGTAACTGTTGTTCCTTCTTCTCTTAAAATATTTAAGCTATATTTGAAGTTAGCCCAGTAGCAGGGCCTTCTTTGGGACATGGAGAATGCAGGTTCGTTATCCTGCTCTGCGTGTTTCTCTCTCTTCGGTCCAAGGAAGCAACAATGTGCTGTTAGAAATAGAAATTCTCATCAGTAGACGTTGATTTTGGGTGAGGTGGTGCTTTCTGACCTGCTTTTTTTTTTTTTTTATTCACTAGAAAAAGTGAAAATGGCAGAACAAAATGATGATCACCAAAACCTGGTAGTTGCTGAATTTGTGGTTTAGTTGCTCCATTGAAGACAAGGGTCTACCATAAAAAGCAGGATCAGTCAGCCTACCTAGGATCTGTGTGGGAAACTCCACTGGAGCAGACCAGTGTCTGGACCACAGTGGTGCAAGGTGCCTGTGATGCAGATACTGAGATCATTTAGAGCAGTTCTAGCCAAGGAAAAGCTCCTTACTGGTTCTGGTCAACAGGAATGTTCTGAGCCTTCTGAGTGTCCAGTCGTTTCTGTATTCAACTAAGGTCTTCAAAGTTACAGATATTTTTAGAAAGTGGTAGTTGTTTCTACTGCTTTTCCATTTCCTTTGCTTTTAGTTGGTATAAAAGGGAAAGATACCCTCATCTAATTTGTTCTTTTATAACATTTTCTCATATCACCTGTCATATTTTCCTTCAATTATTTAAGAAAATAGAGACTCAATCTTTGTACTCTTTTCTGACATTGACAGTTCTTTCTTTTTTCTTTTTTTTTTTTTAAGATGGAAACAGATGAGATAAAGACCAGATTTTGGTGTACCATATTTTCAGTGTTACTGTTCACTGTGTCTTAATATTTTAGTGTTTCCTTTGATTGCCAATGTAGGCTAAATGTATTTCCATAATGAAGTTCAGCTGATTTACATGATGGGTTTGAATTAGAACTGAGAGTTTATAAAACCTGCTGAATTATTTTGTGTGCTTTGTTTTGTATTTGCCTGCCTTCCACACATTATTTAACCTCCAGAGTAGTGACAATCTCAGTCTTCCTTAGTAGTGACTGTCCTGCATAATCTTCTGCATTATTAATAACATGAAAAAAGATGAACAGTACAAATCATGGAGGGATTATGTGAAGTGCTTTTGAAAGTCGGGATGTGAGAATGAAAAGGGCATCCTGAGTTATTTGCCTGCCTGTCCCGATATCCTAGATAGCCAAAAACCTCCATTATTTTACGTGCATACCCAAAGGTACCAAAGAAAACTAGTTCCCATTTGCACGAGCTGTACTGGTTTGTCTCGAGCATTTCATACTTATTTGTGCTTTGCTACTGTACAGTTTCCCATAATAACATCTGACTGAAATAAGTAGTAGTGTGTTTTGTTAACTGCTCAACCACTTCATTCTTAAATTCCTGCAGAACTACTTGATTAAGATCATCTGGTCCTAGTAACTTACTTTGCTACTTAGGTAGGCAGTTTGTTCCAGTGCCTGCAGCCCGTCACCGAAGCAGCGAGCGGCTCCAGGGAGTTCTCCCACCTCTGCTGGCTGCTCTTGCAAGAAAGAAAGATGAGTATAGGCTACTGACCTGAGACAGAGCTTGCATGGAGCCCCTAAAAGTGCCCCCAGGCTTCCAACTTCAAAGCTGTCAAATTTCTGCATGGTCTTGCTCTGGTATAGTGAACCCATTTTAGGAGCAAAGACACCAGTATGTGGAGAAAGACATTTAAAGATACAGCTACACTGCAATTAAAGATAGCGTGAGACGGTGCCCAGATTATTGAAAGCATTTTCTGGAAGTGTTGTGGTTTCTTGGCACATTAGGCATCAGTTTTTTTCCTTTTTAGCTGTTTACTGGTTTTCTAACGTTTGGCTTATTAGAAGTACCGCATCCTGGGCATGTGTTCTCACTGAGCACTGGTCTCCTCCTCAGACAGCTTAATGTTTCTTTTACAGATCTGGGAACATATTTGACAATGCACGTCAGGACCCCACAGGACTAACAGCAGTTCTTCAGTCTACGGATCTGGTTGGAGTCCTGCATATGCTGTACTGCGTTCTTTTCCACGGGACAATTTCAGATCCGAACACAGCAAGTCCTAAAGACAGCTACGCAGCCAACACGATCCAGGTTGCCATTCAGAGTTTACGTTTCTTCAATAGTTTTGCTGTTCTTGATCTGCCTGCCTTTCAGGTAACAGATGTTTTAAAACTTTTGCTTTGGGTGAAAATGTTAATTACAACATATGCTTTTGGACAAAGTTTTGTCTTTAAGATCTTAGTTATTGAAGGAACTTGCACAACTAAATATTTAGGGTTTTTTCATTCTTAAAATTGCTAATTATTGTTATTTCCACTGTATAGCTATGGCAAATGAATTTACAGAAAAAGTGAAAATTTGGGCTATGCAAAATGCTGAATCTCATCCATTACTACTTCTATTCAAAACAACTTACTTTTATCATAGTACTTTTTATATTTAATAAGCCCCCAAAAAGTAAAAAAAAATCTTCATCAAAAGCATGAAATAACAGTTTTTCTAATGTGAAAGGACTTGCTTATATTATAACCACAGTTTAAATTTTTCAGTGCTTTCCATGGCCACTTGCATTAGGACTGTACAACTGAAACTGAAAATCACTTGATATCAATTTTTTTTATCCAAGTAAAATTTTATTGACCAAATATTGGAAATTTAACTTTTTGTAGTTTTTATTCATGAAAGAAACTCAAAAAGATGATATTTTGAGTCTTGAGCAGGTGTCTTTTCTTACCTTCTGTGAACAGTTTTCTAGTGTAAATGAACCATTTTGCCATACAAAGAAAATACAGATACTTGGGGTTATTTCTCAGATAAATTGGCAAAGCTGTTGTGTTGTTAATATAAAACACCTGTCAGAAAGCATTGCTTTGCAAAACACGTTTAGCAGCATCAGTCTTACACAATTCATCAGAAAAGGTTTCTCTTTCATTTAATATGTAACTTGTATATAAGTTGTACCACACGCTCCATCTGAAATGCATTAAACTCAGCAAGAGCTTTGCATGAGTAAAGAATTCAGTATAAGGTATAAGTCTCCTTCAGTTCATATTTCTTGACTTTGATTTTTAGTACTTTTAGTATCTGTGATAACAGCAACAAGCAATTTGCATGTAGCAACATTCACCTGTATAGATGCGGTTGCAGGATCCAGTCCGGTTGGGTTTTTTTTACAGGGCACAGAAACAGTGTATTTATTGGAGTTTCATGTAAAACAACTCTTACACACACCATTAACTCCCGTTTCTCTCTGTAAATCGAGGTGTATCAAAGTAGTTCACGTCTACAGCTGGTTCGGTACCCCTTGGTTTGAGACTGGATGTTTATTTGTTGCTGTAGATATTACAGGTATACACCAGAGAGTAAGACTTGGGTTGAGACAGCTACAGCTTGCAGGGGAGGTGTAGCAAATCACACTGGTGAAGGGCTGCTCCCTGGTATCTCAAAAAAAATGTATTAATTTAAAATACAAGCTTCTATTTACACCGTCTGTCTATCCCTCTACCCACTACCATTATATCTGAGCATTTATAACAAACCATCGGCATTAATTCCCAAATCCCATGATCTGCCTTAGTTTGTTCTACCTAAAATGGTGGGAGATAGTAATTATTGCATAAAGAGTGGTAGAAAACTAACCAGTGTGAATTATTTCATTCAGCTCATCTGTGCAGGGCACTGCTCAGGAAGTATCTGCTTAGCTGTCTTACTGAACTGTAGGCATAATACCGGCTGTGACAGACAGACACACTCGTGTAGTCTCAGCAGCTATCCCTTTCAGTGTATTGATGTAATTTCTTTCTGTAACATTAAAAAAATCAACATACACCTGAGGCGGTTTGCTGTCATTCTGACCTTGTGGACTATAGCAGGCTAGCAGGCAGCAGAGGGAAAAAATGTAGTTTATGTCCTGTCTGATTATTATCTCTAAAGAATAGTTTTATCCCGTAATAGTAGGACTATAGGGTTTTTTGATTAACAGAAGAGGTCTGGTATTCTAGAGTTTGTATTAGCACAGATGGTGCACGGGTGTATATTTCATTTAATTTGATAGTCTAAACAATTGAAAGATGGTAGTGAGAAACAACGCAGGATCCTGAGCTGATATTAATTCTGGCTAAAAAGGAAGCATAGTTTCCTTGAAAAATTAGTTTAACTTTTATACACAAACTCGGGTGCCCTTTGACCTGTTGTTATCAGGGAAGGTTAAACCCAGAGTGCTAGGTCACAGCATGCGTGGACAGCACTAATTAAATAAGGGCGGACCTAAGAACATGGCATTTACATGATGTAAAGCAGTAAATGGTGGCTGTAGTGTGCATTAAATTTTGAAAATAGACTAACTTACCAGAACGCTTGAGGTTCAGCAGCTGAGTCTCTTTTAATTGCCAAGGATTCTGCTTTTGCTGGGTAGATTTGGAGAACGCTAAAACTAAACTATACTACCGACTGGGATTTATGTATATGTACTTAACACAAGCTACAAGGTATAAAAATCAAGAAAACTCTCAAATGAAAGAGATTTTCTCACAGGCCTGCATTGCTGTTTCATTAGAGTTAGTAGACTGTCATGCTTATTCCGTGTGCTTTAGTTTTCCCCTTTGACCTTGTGTCGTTCTGTCTGTTTGACATGTTTATTAAATAGAGGCTGCAGACTGCGCAGATAAAATCTAATTCTGAATCTCCATGTTACAGCAATTTGCCTACTTTTACAAAGCATCCCAAGAAGCTTTGCAGCTGAACATTCTCTCCTTTTGGATGTTTCTAACTTTGTTTTAATGTTTGAAAAGTCATTATTTGTTATTAATCTTTGTATTCCATTCAGAGCACAAGTTATTAATGAGAAATGCGTTTTGCTTTTTTGCAGAAATGAAGATGGTTTGGTTTCTTTTGCTTCTTACTAAGAAATACTGTTAGTATTAAGTTTTCCTGGAACATGTAATGTATGTCAAATGAAATGGTCAACCTAATGCTACACTGAATGTCAACTAAACAGAATCCAGTTTTTCTTGTGTCCCTTTAAAATTTGAATTTATTCTTATTTTTGTGGCTTTTGATGTTACAGTCCAGTTGTAAACGATAAGTTGCTGAAAGAGGAGAGCTGATTCTGTCCTGCAAAGTCATCGCAACAAAGAACGTAGTCTGTACTTTGCAAAAAAAATAGAGGGGTGCAATTGATGTGTATGTAATTCACACAATGTCTGTAACATACTGTTAGACTGTAATTTCTGTTTCTTGGCCTTTTTTTCAGTCCATTGTGGGTGCTGAAGGACTGTCGCTTGCATTCCGGCACATTATCACCTCTCTGCTGTGGTACTGTTCCCAGCATACCTGTGAAGGATTACTCCACGAAGTCATTATTTGTGTGGGCTATTTTACTGTAAACAACACAGATAATCAGGTAAGGCAAATGGAAAACGGGATCAGAAGTTATCAAGTGCACATTTAGTCATGGATCCCTCAAGAAAACTAATCCCCTCAACGTTGTTTTTGAAGCGCTTGGGACTCCTATGAGCACAAATATATTCATTCACAAAAGAGAAGCTGAAGTTGCATCTTAACACAAAAATGTTAATTTTGTGTGGCCATAAGCAAAATCCATGTTCTTACACAGACAATGGTGCTGACATTGCATTGATTTTTAACTAGCCTCACTCGCTGCCAAGATATACTTAGCAACTGATATTTTTAATTCCAAGTTAACTTCATGTCAACTTGATCACGTGGCTGAGGTACCAAGTTAAACCCTTTTAAAGCCAAGTAAGCTAGTCTGCCATGAAGACTTGTCCTCACATGCCAATGTAGGCATCTCCCTGGTAGCCAGAGTACTTGTTTAAGTTTAAGCCATTCTTGTCCTTGAATCTTTTTAGTAGCGAACCAAATACTCTGTCGAACAAACTGGAAATTCCCCTTCAGCTACCTTCGTTGTTGTCCACTTTTGTCAGTGGACTCTGTGACCTCTCATACTAGCTTATGAAATAACCCAGACGCAAAACTTCAAAAATACTTCAAATATTTTAGTCTTAAAAATTGACGAGTTTCCTCAGCTTGTACGTAGCACCTCAGAGTGTATTGGGCAGGGCAGAACCTGGCGCTGGCTCTTTATTTTTGAGTACATAGACCTGACTCTGGATGTGTAGAAACTGCGTTGTGGTGCCTACATCTTTGGCATGGTTCAGCTGAATGCTGTATTTTGTGAAGTTACTCGTTTTGTTCTCTCTCCATACTTGTAATGCCCGGTTCCTGGGTTTGTTCAGCTTTTGGGGTAGGAGTTTGGGATGAGGAGCTTAGTACCCTCAGTTAAGCTGAGGAGCAGAAGAATGAGGTGTTATAACTTGTCAGCAAAGGTTTAGAGAAAAGCTGTCTGATAACGTTCTGAAGTTGTTGACTATAATTGGAATGTTATAATATCTTAAAGCTGACAATGCTGTCAGAAGTATTATATAACGTAATTATATAGTAATGTTTCTGTGGGTTTGGCTGCAGCCGGAGGGAGGATCCTGCAGCCTTCCTACCCTGCGCAACCAAATCCCGCTCAGGATCTGGAGCTGATTGTGGGCAACGCTTTTTAATACGGTCGTTTCGAAAATCCATGCAATACTGCTGCTGTTTCTTAATTCCCACTGCTACACGACAGGTCATGCTGGCATCCAGAAGTGCCAGCAAACAATGTTGTCTTTGCTCTGCAGTTTAAAAATGTCTTTTCTGGCACACGAGTATAAACAGATGTGATTCATTGCATGGGGGACTTGCAACTATAAACGTGCCAGGAATAGCGCAGAAGAGGGATTTCCTACCAGCGATGGCGGTTAGAGTAGTCTGTAGTGCCTGTCGCTGTTCAGTGCTCATGCCCTGGGGCGAAGGTCCGACGATGGGGAGTGGGCACCATGCCATGGCAGCAGCTGGCTCCGGGGTGGCAAAATGCCTTCGTCTGGGGACACGCTTCCCAGCTGGTGATTTTGCAGCGTCTTGGAGTCTTCAGCATGTGTGCTGGGGGTTGAGGTCACATGCCATCGCTGGTCTACCCCGGACTGAGTTGATTTTCAAGATTAAAAGGTAGCTTCTGCAGCTCTGAGGGTCGAGTTTAGGTCTTTGGGTAAGCAGCCACGGTACGTTAGTGCTTTTCGTACAGTAAAAGCAGTCCTTTATGGTGGTTTGCTTTGGGGGTACGATCTCAAGAGATGCCAGGATGTGTTAAAATTTTAATCTAATTTCTGATATTACTAATTAGTAAGTTTTCAACTGAGGAAGTGGCATTTTGGTTTGGGTTTTTTTGTTTAAAAAAACGTTTTGAAAAACTGAAGCGTTCCTCGCTCAGGTACTTGCAAAATGTGGGGAAGGTTTTTTTTTTTAGTAAAGGGAAGTGTTTTTCCTTTTACTACTAGGCAAAGCAGTATGACTTGCTTACGGTCGTTATTTTCAGGTGCTGTTAGCGTTGTGACTTCCAACAAAGGTACAATGCCTTTCATTAAAAGGGAAGGGCTTTCTATTCATTCAGTTATGGTTTAATTTTTTATTATGTTAGAAGCTTCCAATTTTTTCTTCTGTTGTTGATCTGCAGAGTCCTACTAAAAATAAAAAATTGGTCTCACACTGGAAGCTTTCAAATAGTAGGTTTGAACTCCTGGAAAGAACAGCATAATAAAAATAGATACACCAGACTTCAGCTATGAAAACAAATTTCCATAGAGCCTGATAGCTCTTTTTATTTACCATTTGAACAAACTCTAAAGGAGTCAATAAGTGACATATTTCAAAGCAGATTCACGTGATTCTTGCAGTCAAATGTACATTTGTTTTGAAATGTTTGTAGTTTAAATAAGTCTTTTCCTCTCTAAATTTGTATTCTTTATTACAAACCTTTGTATGTATTCATTCCTTTCAACTCTCAAAAAAAACCAACCCCAACAAATAGTTGTTTGGAGTTTTCGGTGTGCCTTTTGTGATTCCTTTGTCTACCCACATCAACAGATAAATATCCAAAATGGCATACTGGAATAAAGAAAAAAAGGCATAAATTGTTAAAAAAATTTGCAGTTTCCCAGATTGGAGCATAGATAGATTTCTAAAAAGGAAATTTTACAGCCTGTCAACCTCAACATTGACCTTCTGTAGTAGTACTGTGATTTAAGTAAGTGAATTATTACCACTATGCAGTCAAAATAATAAAGGGGCAATTTCCTAAATATTTCACATTCATAGAAGAAAATCTTCCAAGAGCATCGTATGCCAATCATTTAATGTAATATAGGTTTCTCTGGTTTTATTACGCTATCTGCAAAAGTCTTTGTATTTAGTTGAGTGGCAAATTGAAGAGGAAAGTTCTTTTCTCTCGTATAGCTTCAAGATTCATATTTTACTGTGGTTTCCAGGAGCCCCAAGTAAGAGGAGGGCCTCCCGGTGGGTCCTCCACACACGCAGAGCCGGTGGCTGGGGTCCCAGGTAGCGATTTCACCACGGTTGGGCTTTTGGTCCAGGTCCAACTGATTCTGTCAAGGAGCAATGAGGACAATGGATTCCTGAGGAACGCAAGTGTTTTGGTAGTGCTTGCTCTGCTTGTTTAAAAAATACTATAGTTTTGCTGACTCTGCCCACATATAATATATTAGTAATATTCCTTTCCTTTTTTCATATTTTATTTTAACATTCATAAAGCTTTTTCAGGGCAGCTGCTGTCATTGAAGAAATAAATCAGTTGTGAAACTGAAAATTTCAAACAGCGAAGAGTGTTTCTTTAATATTTCAAATGCTTTAACATCATTAGTCAAGCCTAAACTGCACTGTCTGTTTTGTATCGGCACGTGAACTTTTGTTTACTACAGAGTTAGACAGCCTGCGTTTCATGAGACAGGATTCTGTAATCATGCCATAGCAGAGCTCGGCTTTATTAGGCATCTGCTTTGCATGAAGTATGATCAAGGAAACTGATTCCCTTTTTTTGGCCACCATTTAATCTATTAATATACAAAAACAGGTCCCACGATACTAAGGATAGACATGTAGAACTAAACGGCATAATAAAAATAATGTCCAATCTTTGAATAAGCCAATCAAACTATATCAGACTATGGGATTACAGTTTCTAATTAAAATGTTCATGTTAATTAAAAATATCCTTCTATTTCATTACATTTTTATTCCCTTTCAGTGTTTGATTTAATTATTATAATGAATATAATTAGCATGTGCTGTCAACTCAGTTCATTTGCATATTATATTGGGTAATTGAATGTGGCGATGTAATTAAATTAATGTGAATGACAGATGATTTGGCTTCTTTCACATTGCTGTATTGGGAATAAAAATCTTTCCATATTCATGGCAGTTAGTGAATATTTTTCAGTTGAAAAGTCATCCCAAATCAGATCCTCAGACTCAGGATCTTGCCTGACAGGCTCCAAAGGAAGTTGCATTGTTCATTTGTCTTGCTATGCATTTATTTAAATAAAAATAACTTTTTTGTTCTTTCAGTCTTTGACACATAACACTGTATTTAGAGTGCTCTAGAAGAATCTCACTAACTTTTGGCATTTGTAGGATATGGAACTGTATACTTCTAAATTGTGGAAGTAACGTGTTAGTACTAGATTGCAAAACAAAGTCTCTGTAAAAGAGCTAGGGAAAAGTGTACGCAGCTTTTAAAAACTTCATTATAAAATTAGGGTTTGGAGATAGAAGTAAAAACTGCTCTTTGAATAACCAATGTAATTGGAAAAATCTGGATGCACAAACCATGTGTCCTTGAAGGAGGGATTTCATCCCCAAAAGTTTGTCTTCCAGTTGCATGAGTCTGTCTAATTTATTTCTCTGCCACTCCAAACCTTTTATCCCTAGACACTTGTGTCCGTAAGAATAGTACATTATTCTTACTGTAAACTTACAAATAATTGAAGTGTTAATATCTAATAATCCATATGTTGAAAATGGAAGCACACAGAACTAGATTGAATAGTATCATTCACTTATTAGAAATTTATCCTTGCTATATAGATGTGGAAAATTTATCGCAAAACATGGTTCAGGCATACCAGCTAGCTCCAGTGAAAGGAATAAGGAACAGTAAGATTGCAGGACATTTTGGGAGAGGAATTTCTCCTGTCTTAAAAATATAAAACGTCACACAGCAGTATCACAGGTATAGATACAGTGTTCAAGAAACTAAAACACTGTATGGTAGGCACAGTTCTGAAAGGATCATGAAATGTATGACTCATTCCCAGCACAAAGAAAGCATGGTAGATAGTCTGCAAGAGGGGCTTCATACTGAGATTGTCTTTTCCCTTTTTTGTTAAGTGATTGGCTTATAGTTAAATTTTCTTTCTTTTTAGCACTTTTTTTTAATGTGGCAAGTCTTACTTGTGTCATAAAATAGCAGTACACTTTATCCCACCGTAAGTGTACATCACAGACATGTATATGACATATATGCAAACTATGGTGACAAGGACTGCTAGGTTGTAAGGGACGCTTACAAAGTGACTTTAGATTAAAAGTTACCTTCTGTAGGGAAATTACTTTGCTTTTGACAGTGTTAGCGCGTATTGAGTTTCAGTATGTGGCCAATTTCCTCTAGTATTAGCGTGAAGAAAGACAAATACTTTTAAAATGGAAAAATTGTGAAAATCAGAAGATGACAGGAAAACTTGGAAGAATGCTTATAAAAATATTACATAGAGTTTCCATATGGGTTGTTTACTAGAGGCCATCATTAAACTTTCATTATTTATGTTGGTTTGGGGGCTATGGAGTGACTGGAACAATTTTGATCTGGTAGGTGGAGTTTTTGAAAATTATCACACAAGAGTAAAGATGCAGGAATTGGTAGTTACCGTATAGTTAATGCTCGTATTTGTAAGTAAATAGTATCTGAAATGACTTAATCCTGATTTTATTAGTTTCTTTTCAGAGGAGGTATTTTTAGGAGTATGGATTTCACGTTGAGGCCGTGGGTTTAGTTCTTTAAAACTTTTTTAAAAAAAAAAAAAAACCAAAAACAAAAACAAAAAAAAAACCCAAACGGAACCTTTTAAAGCTTTATAGGTTTGAACAAAAAATATGCCTGGTAAATACAGTGGAATAGCTGATTTCGGCAAGTGAGTGATTCATGTGAATTTGTAGTCTTGGCTACCAGTTAGGAGCACTTCAGCTTGGGAACAAAAAAATACCCTGGGGATTAAACTCGCCAAGTTAAAATGGAGTAAATTAAAACATCCATAATGTATGTTTTTTCTCTATCAGCCTTACATACTCAGACCGCATAAATTCACTTGAGTGAACCAATGTCTTCACAAAAGGCGGAATTCCTACGTAGGCAGCCAGTGAAAAGTGGGGATGCCTCTTCGGTAATCTGTCAGACACCTTTTTGTTATTTGAGCTTACCGATCAACCTTTTCCTTTTTTTAAGAATGATCTATGACAAAGTAAATAAAATCCAACAGGAACATGTAGGACTGTGTATTTCACGTGTCACATCTTAATTGTATTTCTAACATTCCAGAATGCATCCCATATTTTTTTCTTTTTTTAGAGGGTGTGGGGAAGGTCGTTTAATGTGAGCAAAGACTTAACATGAAATCAAGTGTATTTAGTTTCAGTTCATGGCTGGCTGATTCCTGTAGGAGAGGAAGAGAGAGTGTATAGGAATCAGTACAAGAAGTGAATGCAGTTGGATTTATCTTACTGTCTTATTCATAAACTGTAAACACAAAAGAATAAACGCCGCTCCCAATGTCGTAAAAGCCAGTACTTTCAGCAATCTAAAAATACAGTCGGTAACTAAAGGTTAGTGATGAAGAGAGGGAGCAATCAGCTAATGCTGTCACCGGAGAGCGACGTTCTAATCTTATTCCTAGGTCAGGAATAAAAAGAGTTTGGTGGTCTCAGCTTAATCCCCAGTGGACCTTTGTCCGCATCAAAAAAACACCCCAGAGTTTGGCATAATCCTGCTTAATAAGCAGTTTCTTCTCAGCTAAGACCTGGGCCTGGAACATTATGGGTTTGGCTGGTGGAGAAGCGTTGGCGGAGAAGCTTGCACAACGCCTGCCTTTGCCCTGCCTCCTTCCCACCCAGCCTGTCGGTCTCTTCTTTGCGTGAGAATTCCATTTCACACAGAAATTTAAAACAAAGTCTAAAGCCTGCAAATATTTAATCAGGCCTTGTGAGCTATTGTCTGCCTCGCCTCATGTGTGAGGGAACTCCCTGTACTTCTCCCATAAACTCATAAGTTTTCCAAGTCTCTGCAGACCCCCAGTGCCTGTCCCCAACATCGCTGGCCCCATGCGGAGAGGACGCCAGCCTGCTCTGTGTTCGCAGCTTTGGGCTTGGGCAGTTGACAGTTGTTCCAAGCACTTGGATGCTCCTCTAAGCGTGGGAGCCTGCAAGGGGCCCAAAAAAGTCTCCCAAACCTATTTCATCATGTTTAGTTCAAGTAACACTTGATTGAAGCGATACTGAAACATAAAGAAAAAATAAAATGCATTAAATCTTGCAGAGTGAGGACTATGGAAAATCTTGCTCGTCTTCCTCTCCCCTTACTGTAAATTGCAGCACATTTTTCAGGGCAGAAAAGTACATTTTCTTGCTCTCTGTTTGAAGCTTTTCCTCAGCCAGCTCAGTAACGTGTCCAGTGGCTCAGTGTTTCACAGTCTTTTTAGTCGACGATCGGATATTTTCACAAAGCCTTTACATTTATCATGGAAGCCAGAAGACAAAATGTGCTAGTAGTAAAAGTTCTAAGGCTGTATAGCTTACTTGCAAGCAGGGTTTTGGAGAGTGACAAAAAATGCTTGATTTTGAAGAGGGAAAATGCTCTGAGAGACACAAAAAGATTTTCTGTGGTTTAGACTGTAGTATTTTAATTATTCACACCTTCTGGGGATTTTCACCCAAACTAGCTATGTTTTCAAGGATGGTGACAGAAACCTCTGCCAATAGACTGTTTGAACTTCTGTTGACTAAGGTCCTGTTTCTTCTTTAGCCTTTAAATCAGGAATTCTTCCTTCACATCAGTTGAGTTCCATCTGTGTAAATGAGTAGAGAATCACACCTAAAGCGGCAGCTTAAAGTTCCAAGCAGTACGTCATCAAAGTTGAGGATGTTACCTAAATGTGAAGATGATTCTTCAAAAATAGTGCAGGGCTGCGAGGTCCAATTCTGGTCATTTCAACGTTCAGAATAATACTGAAGGACTTGAGAAATGGCATGATAGTTTTTTATTTGAGCTTACAGAATACATGTATTTCTCAATATGTTTTATGTATAATAATATTCTTCTCAGATTAAAAATTATTAGGCCAACACCTAAACATTACAGATCTCCTGGTATGTCGTTATTTTGAAAACTATGAAGTTTACTGTTTTCTGGAAAGTAATGATACCCTTCAATTTAACAAGGTGCTTAAGTATATGATTAATGTTAAGCATGAGAGCAACCTCACATGTTTAAATGTTTATTTTTGTGTTAATATGTTAAATGCTAAAATGCTAGCATTTTTAAAGTTAGACTTTTCCTTAGTGGCTTTTCTAGTTCAGACTACTATTTTATCCTGTAGCCTGGGCACGTGTGAAATTCACAAATAACCTCAATGCAGATTAGAATTGTTTCCATTCTCCTCTGATCGCATTGTAATGGAGCTCATCTTTTACAGTATCTGTTTGGTATTATTTACTTATTGCTGAATTTAATCGCTATGTACTTAATTTGTTATCTTTTAACTAAGGTGACTTGTCATTTTGGGTGACATTTTTTCAAGAGCTTTGTATAAAGAGCTTCTTTATCTAGATTTCCCACTAGCATCACTTTTGTTAAACATTTTTACAGCTTTTAACTGCATCGCTGTACTTGTGTTTGCCGTTGTCCTATCCGAAATGCTGAAATGGCTTAGGATGGTTATACAAAACCTGCTCAGGTAATTTTTTTTGTTACGTATACACAGAGCACCGCTGAATCCATGCTCTTAAACCATAGAGCTAGCTGTAAAAGGACAATGCTCATAATGTGGTTTATAGGAAGACTAATGTTATTTCTGAACTCCGTTATCTTCTGTCTGAAAGCTTACATGTCATGCTAAGAAAACAAACACTGGGATTTTTCAAATAGACAAAATTCTTGGGTTTAAATTTGAATGTAGCATTCTGGAACATTGTTTTTGCATGGAAATGGTGCTCTGATTCCTGATAACTGTTAGGAGGAATTTGGAACATTCTTTGCTCAGAGCCTTGCCAATAGTGGAGTTTGCAAAATGGAAAGAAGAGAGCTTGACCTTAAAACAGAAGAAGAGCCTAAGTGGTGACATATTCTGCTGATTAAATGCTAGCAGGATGGGATCTGTTTATATGGAAGCAAAGAAATAATGCAGATCTAGCTTTGAAGAGAAACTCTGGACTACTAATATAAAGACTTATTTCTTCTACAAAGTTATAAATAACCTGACATCAAACAAAAAGATTTAACTGTTTGATGGAACACTAGTTACAGAGATTAGATGCACAGCGTTTCAGTTCCTGTTCAATAAAGTTATTAGTTGTTTGTACAAATTAGAATTGACATTTATATAAATGATAAATAAATAGAAAAGATGCATTAAAAGTTCCCATACCAACAGTGCAGTTTTAAGATCCAAATGTTTATAATGGCCATGTTCAAGTTTGGAACCGTAGGTCATATGAGACAGTGGAAAAGCCAAGGAGTGCCCTTAGAGAACCATTAGCTTTTTAGTCTGAGTTGTTCTAAGAAAATTGCATCTGAGTAAGAAATACATTACAGCAGAAGAACATAGTGAAGTAGAAGAGCACATTTTAATGCTTCATTTCATTAAAAAAAGGAAATTCTATTGAGAAGGATGTATCTCTAGAAAGTTAATTCAGCTCACAGTGCTAATCACTGTGTTTGTTTCTAAGTACCTGTGGAATACACCATTTCATTAGCCATTTTTCCTCTCCAAGAGCTGAGGAAGGTTTTGCTTCAGGAAGTTTTAAACTTCACAAAGTTATGATTCAACTCCATTTTCCTGTATCCACTTCACGTTACTATAATTTTGTCTCACTCTTCATTTGATAAAAGAGCTACAACTTCTAATACTTGGTCAAAATTACTCAAAAACACCAGCCTGACCATAGAGTACTAAGACCCCAACATTGTCGTGCAGAACTAGCCATGCGAGAGTGGTGCGCTTAAATGACGTGCAAGCTTTTGTTCAGATCTTGACATTTGGGGGTTTTTGTGGCTACAGATTTCAGTTCTCTCCTTGGCGATCTTCCTCCTTTCTCTGCTATCTTTAAGCAGCAAGAAGTAATTTTTCCTTTCTTCTGTGGATGAAAGAAACTGATAGGTTACAGAAAGCCCCCCTAAGTCACATTCTTTTCCTGCCACAGTGTTTCCAAGCAAGCGTCCCTCTGGTACTGGGGAGACCTGGCAGCATACGTGCAATTCGAGGTGCTCAGATGGCAGCCTAGAGTTGATGGACATCACCTCTGCTTTGTTAGTTGGACATCACACTATGCTTGCAGGTCTGATTTATGGTGGCTGTACACTAGCAGTGCCATTGATGCCAGCAATGCATTGGCTCCCAAAATTTCTGCGTTTTTATGTTGCGTGTTTTAACAGCATAAACCATGACATAATGTTAAGTTATAGAAAAAGGACTAGAAATAATAAGCAAACTATGATCAAGTTAACATCTGAAGACGCTCATTTTTTAAATCTTCTGCTAATTTTGTGTAGCTTATTTCAGGAAGGCAATGTGAACTGGCAGGCAGAGTAACCAAGTGGCTGCTGGGAGAGATGTGGAATGGTACCCAGGCTGCTGTGAGCTTTTCTGTTATTTGTGGTGTGGAAAGCACACCTGTAGACCTTTGCATACAAAAGCATTACTGGTGACTTCAGTCAAGTGTCAGTTTAACAAAAAATAAGCTTTAGCAAAATCATCCGCCTAATGCTAATGGGAAAATCATGATAAGGGAAATCATGGGGCAGCACAACAGAATGCAAACGAGAACTCGCAGGATTTGCTAGGAAAAGTACCCATGTATGATGTTTCTATTTGGCAACACTTAAATTGTGTCTTCCAGTTATGTTTGTGAAAAGTCCTCAGCAGGTCTCCCAAACATGGGACAAAACCAATGGAAGTACACGTCCATGTTCCTGAGGTAGCCTGGGGCTGAGGGCTCTCTTGTATACCCCGCAGGTCTCCAAGGGCCAGCACTGGCCGTGTCCCCCAGCCCTTGACTTAAAGGACCCTGGAACAATGGGTAGCGTTGGTAGCGTTGCTTGCCACACCGAAATGGATGTGGTGACTGTCTCACAGCAAACACACCATCTTGTTTAGCAACTTCCTTTGATGGTGAGGGAAGCTGCTTTGACCGATTGAAAACATACCCTGCATTACACGTCTAATTAGGACATATGAATTTATGAAATATATGAATTATCAGTTCACTTCAATTTGGCTAGTATTTGTTCAATATTTTACATACAGTCATTCTTCAACTTTGTGGCTGTCATTTTAGTCTTCCCAAGGAAAATTCTGTTTATTACTTACAAAATGCTTATAAACTCAGTTACCTGATTATGAAGATCTAGTTTCAAAGACTAGAGGATTCTTACTTTAATTTTCTTGTAAAATTAATGGTTGACTTGGTAAGATTTTACTTCTGATTTGACGTGTAACTGTTGATACATTCTGTATCATTGCTGTATCATTCAAAAGATCTGCATCCTCTTATGAAGATTTTCTTACCCTGCTTTGACAAAAATTCATACATATGCATTTAAAAGTAGTTGTAGTTTTCATTCATGATAAAAGGAATATAGAGAAAAACTAAGTGAAAGACAAAGGTATGTATTTAGAGTATGTAAACAGAATTAGGCAGTGTTCTCCACAACATCTTTCCCTTGCTAGTTCTCATGGGACAGTTGCCCCTGTGTGTGCCAGCCATTAGCTTCCTGCCCTTGCAAGCAAGGAAAGGAGTTGCACTTTCCTGATTATTATTCCTGCAGGATCATCAGAAAGTTTATTTTTAGGCCCTTGGAGCTTCACAGAAAAATTAAATGAACTGCAGCATTCCCTTTTCTAGCCAGAGGAAAATCATACCCAAGTTATTTGGGTCCTTCTGGTTTATGAGTTCTCTAGCAAAGGCTTTCCGTCCCAGGAAGATCTCCTTTGCAAGGTGCCAGGAAGGAGCAGCAGCAGCAGGAGAGAAAGGCTGCTGGAGCTGTCCTGGTGGGAATACAAGGAAGAACTGCAGAATCCAGGATGGAATAGCCTTCCAGCAGTCCCCTCAGGGCTGTAGCCAGACACCCTGCCGAAGTGACAGGGGAAGCCTTATCTCGAGCAGAATGATGAGTTCCCCTCACAACTATATTACTGTTCCATACCACAAGGAGCTTTTAATTTTTTTGATTGATTGTCCTTTTTTATTACTCAAGTGCTGTGTGGCATATTGCTGGCTTTTGTCATGGTAGTCTGTTTTGAAAGACTGACTTTTGTACTGCTTCAGACTTTCACAGCTAGAATTGCAGCAAACGGGCAAGCAGTATACTGTACAGTGAATATTGGCCCAAGTAAACTTGAGGGGAAAAATGGATTCCATCTAGAGACTTTAGAAATCAGGAATCATGCTTTCCTAAGTGATAAACTTCAGAAATACCAATGCAGTGGATCAGGATGGTTATTGCACTGGCGAGTGCAGAGTGCACTTTCCAGAGAGTCACAGGGGAGCATGGAGAGTGTGCCTGGCCCTCTGGCTATTGGAGATTAAGCAAATTAGTGAGGCCTGCGGAAGGCTATAAACTGTGGTGGGAGTGACAGAAGATAACTGATAGGCAACCTTGAAAGGTGTTGTTCAGTAAATGTTCCCACAGGTCATCACATCAGTCATTGTGCTGGGCAGTCAGCTAGTGTGGATTCAGCAGGCGCAGCGTAGGTGATGTTGGAAAGCTGGGAATTCACACAGAGACCAAGCACGGAAACTTGTATTCTTAAAGGCAACTTTTAGCAAAGGTAAACAAAATCGGATATTAGAGTGGCATATATTGTGCAGCCTTGCTTATATGCCTCTTATATGCTTATATGCGTTATAAGCATCAGCTTGTATGGTGTAGAGGTTGCTTCAGTTCAGCCCAGTAAGGGATTTAAGATACTCTAGCCTCTCGTTTTCAGCAGGCTTTTCCACTGGGGGCAGCCGGTGCCCTTGGCTAGTGCTTTCTGGTGTGCTGCCCCCCAACCACATCACCGTGCTCTGTAACAGGAGCTCCACCTCTGAAAAGTGTCTGGGTCTTGAGTTTAGCTGGTAGCACAAAGAAAAACTTCATTAATTAATCATGTAATAGCATTACAGAAATGTATTGGCTGTGTCTCTTACCTGTGCGTAGTTTGAACCTTCAGAGGGTTATTCTGCTGTTTATTGTATCGGGCCAAAAGTAAGCTAAGCTACACTAAGCAGGTACATCTTCTTTGCAATTTAGGCAAGCTAAGCACAGGCAAAACAAATAAAGTTGTATGAATATCTATAAATTTTGAGACTAAGTAAAAATTTTTAATGAAATATAAAAAACATTAATGTGAGTTGCCTGCTCTGAATAAAAAAAAAATTAAAATGCAGCTTGGACTAATTTGATAGGTCTCAATTCAGAAAAAGAAAACCACAAGCAAATATTAATAGAACATAGGCACATATCTGAAGTTAAGCAGGTGCTTAAATGCTTGGCTGTACAGAAATGCAGTGATTTAATTAGGATCTTGTTACATTTGACAGGCATATCTGACTTTCAGGCCAGAGAGAGAGCAACAAGAAAAGCTAATTCTAGGTAAATGTGTCTGAATTCCAGTATGTGGCAGGAGGAAAAGCAAGCTTTCTGCACTGGATTTCAGTAAGGAGTTTGTATCTCGTATTAGAGCATTTTGTAGGATGAGTATTCCAGGCCTGCAAATCTCCCTAAGATCATTCAGTCAAGTGACTGTTTAATTAAAAAAAAAAAAAAAAAAAAAAAAAAAGTCAAGAGACGTCTTTTTCCACCGTCAAGAAGTCATAGGCAAGGTTTTCATTTGTTTTCTTTGTTGTTCATCTGCTAAGTCAAGTGCTGGACTTCACTTTCTCCACCAGTTGACAGTGAAACAAGGAATATGTGCTCTGCTAGAGGTTTATTTGTTTGGGGTTTTTTTCCAGTAAGGGGTGAGTCATGATTTTTTTTTTTTTTCAGAGTACATAATATAGTGTATCAGGTTTAGTAGTTGCATTAGTACAATGAGCTGAAATCATTAAATTGATTCCACATGTGATAAATCCCAGATTAAAACAATCAGCAGCCCTTGTATATACCTTCGTATCTTTAATGTTGATAACATCATAGTAGTAAAAATGTTGAAAAGAAAAAGATAATGAAATAATAATTCCATGAAAGCTGTTTGAGTAACTGCACTGTTAGTTTGGCAAGAGTTCACTAATTATCCTTGGCGTTTTTAGAACAGATAAAGGAAGTGAAATGCGAAATGAAAAATGAAAAGTCCCAAAACCTTCTTTTCCTCTGCCTGTTCATCAAGCATACAGTGGCCGTTAAAAAGCCATCAAGAGTTCTGTTGTTCTGTCCTGGATCAGAAATACCAATTGTCGTTATTTTAGTAGAGTTACGATTGATTTTAAGTACTTTCCTGATTGTAGAATTTACCACAGAAGAACATAGATTTATGTAATAACCACTCCGGTTACTTTAAAATTCAGACAGTAATCACAAACCCAAAAGGCACCCTCTTGCCACCCTCGGTGGTAACCGATAGTTAAGTTTAGAATCATCCAAATGCTTTGGTGGTACTTGCCTCAAAACAATGCCTGAGTGTATGCTTGTCACGTATTTGGCTGTCTTTTAAAAATTCCTCCTGTCTTTAAGGGCATTAAGACATTTCTACCAGCATTTTGAAAGGTTTTCAATGTCTTTTTGGCTGGTGAACTGAAAAAAATGGAGACTATTACTTTGTTGATCTTGTTTTTAAACTGACCTGCATTATCAACTGAGAGTGTGCTCTGAAGGTATTGTTAAAAGTGCTTTGAAAACTTGTAAATCCCTGTAATTTATGTTCCTGTGGTCTCAACTGCTTCTTTCTGTCCTTCTGGTTTTAATTTGAATGCAGTCTTGTCTGGGTGTGTACCTGTAAAATTGTGTTTTTCCAAGTACAATTTACAGTCGTGACCCTAAGTTTTACAGTGTTCCAACCTTATAGGAGCTTCCTCCTATGCTGAAAAGCCAACTTTGGGTCAAACAGCTCTTTCATATTATAATTGTCTAATCAAGGTTACTTGGAACAGATCCGATTTTGGCATTTTTTAGTTTATCACAAAGCCTTTATAAGAATATCAAGTAAATTGGAAAGGTTCCTTTGCAGGAGACCAGTAATAGCATTGCCTTATTTCTTCAGATGTACACAGTTGTAAACTTAGCCTGTTTCATGACAACAGTCCCATTTATCTAAACAATTCTCCTTTTAGAGTCAATGGCACTGATAGAAACTGAGATAAGAAATACAGATGGGAGGATCTTTCTGAGTCTCTACTTACTGAAACTCCTTGCTCTGCAGCTTACAATCACCTTTTCTTTTTGGTGCCTGAGAATGCGTGGCAGACATCTACCATGAAACAGAGTCCTCTCTAATTGCCAGAGAGCACCTAGTAAGGGATGATCGCGCTTCGGGAGGGTTTTTACGGTCCTGGTGATCTCTTTCTTGATGTTTTTTTTTCACCTAAAGACATGCTTACTATTTTAAATGACAGGGGTTGAGGGTTTTTGTTTCATAGTTCTAACTTACAGTAGTCCCTTTGCTGTAATTCTTTGTCTTTTGAATGCAAGTATTAAATTATCTACTTTATTGTAATCTGAAGATTAATCCCCTTCTCATTTACTTACTGTCTTTTTGGGTGATAGAGGAAAAAAAGTTTCCCAGCCTTATATTCTTTGTGTTCCTCTGCAATAAAAATAATACTTGGACGCTAAAACAGAAGTTATTTGGACTAAATGTTATAAGCTTTATTTTTGGTATTTACTCCTCAGCCACGCTCATTTTTTTAGCATGACTTCAACACCCTTGGTGGTTAACAGGAAGAGAAGAACAGATAGATCACGTGTTTTAATTTTGTTACGTTTGTATTTTCAGATCATTGTACAATCTGGCCGTCACCCCACGGTGCTGCAAAAACTATGCCAGTTGCCTTTCCAGTATTTCAGTGACCCTCGTTTAATCAAAGTGCTCTTCCCTTCGCTAATAGCTGCTTGTTACAATAACCCTCAGAACAAGATCATCCTGGAGCAGGAGATGAGTTGTGTTTTACTCGCCACGTTCATTCAGGTAGCTATTGCAGTAATGTAACAGCGGTGTGCAGCATAACTGCTACACTTTGCCTTGCCTTGGCTGTGTATATGGAAATCATTTGACTTAAGTAAAACAAGTAAACAGCACTGAAGTACTTTAAGATTCTCTGCAGCTCTCTTCAAACCACAGATTAGGCCTGTACTTGAGGCATCTTATAACACTAAAAGGTTACCGAACGGTTCAGGTTCTCGCTGTCACATCCAGAATCCTGTTTTCATTAAAGTTACTGGATGTACTAGGAGGATTTGATGTAGATCCTGCTATTACAAGACAATTCTTAAAATATTTATTTTTTAAAAACTACCACACATATAGCATATCTGAAATAAGTATATTAATCTGTTTACATACAAATGTACAGTTGTATACTGCATACAATAGATTTACAGAGAGAACTGAACAGAAGTGTATATATTTTATGCAGAAAATACACAGAACATATGTTACCGGTCTAATCTTGCAATCTTTATTTTTGACAGTAAGCCACTGAGGTCATTATGAATGCTGTTTTGAATAAGGATTTACAGCATTTTTGTTCTCTTTGTCTGAATTTATATGCTGTGCTTTATGTATCAGATTTTATGCGTGCCTCATGTTTTCCATACATTTTATTGACTGTTTCCAATTAATAAATGGAGGTTTTGTAAACACTCTACTATTAAAAAATAATATGCTTTTAGGAGTCTAGTAACTCTGTATCAGTCACCTGAAAGTTACTGTTGTTGATACAGAAATGTTAGTCAAACTCTTTTTCCTAATGCTTTACAGCTAGTCCAAGGGTAGGCTACATGGATTTGGGAAAGAAGGCACAAGAACTAAATATTTACTAAAAGTCTTAGCATAACATCAAACTTCTGAGTGCAACTACTTTTTGTCCTTTTAATACTAAAATAATTGCATAGAAGTTTAAAAAAAAAAAGTTTGGAACTTAGTATTAAAAGAATTTGCCATATAGTAATGAACTTCTGGTTAAATACAAAGCTGTAATTCATCCTTTACTTTGACTTTCTTATAGTGAAACTACTGATGTCAGTGTAAAAGTTGCAGTGGCAAAAAGTAGTTTAAGCATTATGAGTAAATGCAGCAAGTTTAGTTTGTTTTTTTCAGCCAAAAAAACCATGAATAGTGGAGGAGAGTGTTCCCTATATGAATAATTAAGGTTATTTACCTTGATTTCTGTGCTAGGAGAGAGAGAATAGCATTTAAATCCCCAGTAGCTACAGCAAAGCGTAAGTATATTCACAAGGGTCAATGTTATTAATTTAGTTTCCAGTTAGAGGTGTATCTCAGGTGCCAAGTCCACATACTGTTCTTGCAGGCTTTTAAAAAAAGTGTTATATTAAATATGGAAGATCCTCGTGTGCTGTAAAGCGTCCCGCCTTTCCCGACTTCACTGGTACTTTAGTATTTTACCCATTTTAAAATCTGATCCCAAATGTAGCACGTGTGCACACACACGGACACAGAGAGAACACTTCTGGAAGGGCCCAAGGAGTGCTGAGATAGCCGCACACGCAGAAGAGCCTTGCCTCTGGACTGTTGTTTCAACTCGCTGCTGTTTGTCAAGCAAATCTCTCATTTGCTTCGGCGGAAGGTTTAGGAAAGACTGTAAAATGTTTCCCCGAGACTATAAAATGAGATTCTTCCTGTGCCAGCAAATGCAAAAAGAAGTCCCGTTTACGTAAAAGTTTGGTGGTATGTACAAATATAACACTTAAATACAGTGTGTTAAATGTGTGCAGCATAAATCAAAGGAAAAGGATTGCTGGATTTTACGACGACCCCACGTTACACCTCCCTACCAACAGATTTAGCTGAAGTTCACATCATCCTTTTTATTTTTTGTTACTTCTGTTTCTAGATGTACTGAAATAATTAATAAGCATTTAGGAGTGTTCATGCTTTGCTACATTGTATCTCTGATGTCAAATAATACCCTCTCTGCTCAGTGAATACTCACTCGAACAAAAGATAGGATACTACCATACGCTGACTTGGATAATCTTCTATGTTTCTGAGGGAAGTCAGTGTCTTTGCTGGCTCCAGAGGACGCAGCATCCCATCCCACAGCAGCGGGGGGTGACTGCCACCTCGGCTGGTGACAGGACTGGCTGCAGCGCTGGCCAGAACTCGTCACAGCTGTGGAGGAACTTCATCTCGGGAGATCAGGACCTCAGGCTCACAGGTCACTGGGAAGCACAGCCAATGAAATGGGGCTAACTCGAATTTTGGAAGAGTGTATTTGGAGTCAGGAGTATAAATCTAAAACACCATTTGTTTTAAAGAAACACAGCTGTAGTAAATGTTCTCTTAAATTAAAGGTCATGGTAATAACTATTTCCTAAGAAGATATTAAAACCTTGGTTTTTCTGTTTTGTATTAAAAGTATATTTTTTTCACAGAAGGTATAAATTAAAGGTATAAAAATCTACGATATATTACAGAATTTAAGTGCTGGCAGTGTTCTGTTATGATGTGTAGCCGACAAGCCAGAGTTTGTTAATTTACAGATTTCATGAAGTATTTAATAATTTTGCATGACCGTGAAGACTTGAAAATGTTGTTTTAATTCCTCAGATGCAAGATCTGAAAACCTGATGCCGTTTTGTTTTGTTTTGTTTTCCCCCCCGTAGGATTTTGCACAGAGTTCAGGCCAAATGGATAATCCGTTATCTCAGCAGAGGGGTATGTCTCCAATGAAATGTAACAGAGTAGCAATTGGGTAACAAAATGCGTAGATACGATATTCTACAGTGATTTAATTATCATGTTTTTTTAATTTGCATCATCGTGAAAGAAATATAGTAAACTGAAAAATGGTTTTACAGTTTGGGGAGAAGCGCTGTAGCTTCCATCCTGGCTTAAACGTGCACGTCTTCCAGTCTGCTGCTCATCACATCAGGAATTCAGACTGTTAATCTTTATTACATGCTAGGCGGTATCGTGTCTTAAAATGTGATACTGTACGTGCACATACTTAATCAGCTGTCACAAAAGCTACCTTCACAAGTTTTAGGTTGCAGAAGCCACGCAGCCGTGCCAATACACCTGGGGAGGCAAAAATCAGTAAAATACTGTCCTGTAATTATCCTGTAAAGTTCATCAGTTTGCAGAAGAGCTGCAATTTTTTTTTCCCCTGAGTTGTTGCAAATATTATGTAAAATGCAGTTAACCTCTTTAAGCTAAACATTGGAAAGATTCTCGGCTAAGATGGCTGTTACTTGTTAAACACATCGAAAATTCAAGTGCACTGATGGGAATCTGGTCTTGAGTCGCCCGTATTTTGCATGAAGTACGTCGCTCAGACAGTCATTTCTCCCTAACAGCAAGTAGAAATCCACTACCATTTTGCTGAACATTTGCCAGATGAGTGGTTCTAGATCTAAAACATCAGCTTTGTGGTTAAAAATAAATTATAAAATATAAAATTAACATAAATTTATGGGGATTTTTACTGTCAACATTATACCTCTTAGTCTGATGCACCCTTGTGCAGTGTCTGCAGCACAAACTTTCCAGGATTGTGTTTGCATGAGAATCTGCTTGAGAAACATCTAAAATTCAAATGAAAAACTGCTTTTTATTTTCACTGCTCAAACTGGATGAACTTTTAAACAAAGATGACTATGTGGTGACATGTGAGTGTGATTTCTAAACATTCCCCGGTTGCAAAAACGCTGACTTAATAATGGTATAAGCAGGATTATTTTTATCCATTACATGGCTTGAGGGACGGTGTCCCCAAAAAACCAAACAGGAACAATAACACTGCTCGAAATAAAATGTGAAAGCGCAAACTTGGTTGTTGGGTGCCGTGCTGCAATATGCTGCTTGAAGCGTCGGACCCCACAAACCTGTGCACGCGTGTGTAGCACCCGTTCACGTCACCAGCAGTACTTGTAGGAGGAAAAGCTGCCTTTGTAATCTCGCTGTGAGCTTTGGGGCAATCGGGGAGAAAAACTCCTCCGTGGCCTGTTGTGGAAAAGAGCACGCTGTCAAGGCTGCCCGCACTTGGAGGAGGCTGAATTGTTCTCCGGTGGGTGGGAGAACATAAAGCGTGTAAAGATAGATAATGTTCCCGTGCGTAAAGCAGAAGAGCCTGATCCAAAAGCTTAAAACTCTAAGCCTTTGCTCATCAGAGCCCTCTGCCCCTGTTTTTAAAGCCAAACCTGGGTGTCTGGAGCTCCACTGAAGCGTCACTCTCTGATCTGAGAAGTTTTTTGGTTGGGCAAGGGGAGTAAATGACTTGAAGCATCTCGAATTGGCCGCGCGTTCATTATTCTTGTTTTATTGCCATCTTATCTTAAGAGGGAATAACTTGCTAATTTTATGTTCTGTCTTCAACAGAAAAATTTTTCAATTCTCAAGATTATCTTGAGCTGTCCAACAGATTCCCCCGCCAGTCCTGGGAAGAAGCTCGACAGTTCTTCTTGAAAAAATAAGCGTTGTATTTGTTTTTAAAATCCCTAACACCGTCATGCTGACCGGTTCCTGCTGGCTACCTTCTTTAAAAGGCTATCCCAAAAAGTTTTTGATACTCCAAATACTTGTGCTGTAGATACATAATTTGCACTATTTATATCATAAGTACTGTAGATACTTTCCAGTTCTGTTTTGTAATTTTGATAATTTGAGTTTGTTTCATTCACATATCCTGTGTCATGATTTGGGTATTTTCTGCCCTGTGATGTGGTGGTACTTGCACTGCGGAACTGCTGAAATAAGATTGCAAATAGAGAAAATATGTTCTATATATCTTGTAATAAAATAACTTATTCTGTCTGTAGCGTGACTTCTGTGTTACAAATATTGGTGTGTTTGAATTACTGTAAGCAACACAAGGCTCGGAGAGAAGAGGGGAGGGGGGGGAAGGACTCCTAAGATGTCCTTCCAGTTAATCAAAAGTCTAAAAAATTCGTCAGATTTGGCTCTGAGGAGAGTTCGTTTGTAATTTTTTTGGTGATTTGGGCTAAGTCGTGTAATAGGGATTTTTTTAAACCACGCGCATTTTTAACGTTTCGATACGGCTTTAATAACGCTTGTTTAAACCTCGTGATGTGCTCTGAACAGTGAAGGTTCCGTGAAGCAAAATTAAAACGTAAAAACGGCGGCGTGTCTCAGCAAGGTTTATTTCCCGCGCCTCTCGCCGAAGGCCCCGGCGGCGGTGAGGGGCGGCGGGGGGCGGCGGGAGGCGGCGGGGACGGG
>VFFE01008751.1:651996-684621 GCA_008921705.1 Burhinus oedicnemus
TGTCTGGGGAGGGCGGGGGGGGGGTGGCGAGCAACAGGCTCCGCCGGGGCCGAACTCCTCCGTTGGACTCCGCTTCTCTGCTGCACCGTGGCTGCTAAAAATAAAGTTTCTGAGGGGATGCCGGGTGTTTAAGAGGCCCTTTCAGCGCGCACTGCAGGCAGGAGTTGAGGATCGTTGTCATAACTTTCTCATAGTGCTCGCTCTCATCCCTCCTCGTGCAGGACTAGCTGAGGAACAGGAGTACTTTCCTTACAGCTGAAAAGACTGTTGGAGTTATTATTGCAAACTCTTAACAACGTTACAAAGACATTTGGGGCTGAAGGAGAGGGTTTCTGGGGTTTTGAGAGGTTAATACAGCGTTTCTCAGTCATAGGAACTCAGCTGCGCAGAAGTGTGATTGCTTTAACTCCCACAATCCGTGGACCGAAGCTAATGTGAAACACTTGTTGCTTTTCCGTATTGACCTTCATACTGCTCAGCTGGGAGGAGTGCTGGGCTTTTGAAGGCCGTTTGCTCCTTGATGTGTCATGGTGGCTATGTTACCAAATTTAACGACTAGGTGAACTCAAGGTTAGTTGGACTAGATGATTCATGAAATGTCCCTGAATATCTGTTCGATCTTGTAGCACGCACTAGGAGACATTCCCCCCACTAGAACTGTGTGTAAATAGCCCTAAAAGAGCTTTAAATCTCCCAAGTTTTCTTTTGAGCTGTCCGAGGCTTTTACAGGTATTATAGTTCTGTCCAGCTCTAAAATTGTAATTACGGATATATTAATCAGTGTCAGGTACTAAGAATGGCTTAAAAGAAGAGCAAAGGTAGACCAGGACATACCTGATTTAGTTAATCTAAAAATGATAACTGTTGTAGTCGTGAACATCTTTCAGTTATTATTAGGCTGTAGGCTTTGCAGAGCAAAGGTCTTGATGATCTCCAGAGCTCCTAGAACATGTGGTACTGCTGTGTAAATAATACTTTACTCATGGTCGCCACACAGTTCAGTTTCATGTCCTGGAAACGTGAGGTCAGCTCCTTGGTTTTCAGCAGTATGCATCTAAACTTATAAATTTATAAAGTAAAGCCAATAAAACACTGTCTGCATCTTCAGTGTGTGGGTAACAATGTAGTCTGCCACAGAACCAAAGCAAACTCCAGTTCAGCACTGCTAATGCTCATGCAGTTCAAGAGCGAACAGTCTAGAGAAAAACAGGATGCGAGAGACCTGTACAATGTGACCAACGAGGAAAGGTTGGAGTTGCATGACTTAAAGATGGGAGCACCGAGGAGGAATATGAGACTGCAAGTACACAAAAAAATTGGTGCAGAGATGGGAATAAGCCATTTCACCCGTCCGTGGATGATAAAATAATAACAGTTGGCTTAAATTATGAGAAAGCTATTTAAGATAGGTATGAAGAGTTAAGATAGACATTAAGAAATTCTTTCTAGTTGAAAAGATAGTAAGTTTTTGGAAAAGGTTGTCTAGGAGTCTTCATCGTTGTAACACACTAGCAATAAGCTACACAGATATGTTGGAAATAACATAGATGTGGTTGCTTAGCATCTGATGGAGGATGGCTTTGTATGAGGTCCCTTCCAAACCTGCAGTGATACGAAATTGTGATCATCAGGATTGTCTTGCAGACTTTTAGTTAAGGGGCATTTTGAGGTCACACATTCCTACCTTTGTAAAACAACAAGCAGATAATGTATTCCCTTAACATTCTCTGGTTTTTTTATAATTTTTATCTGATAAACAGGTGTCTGCCTTTTTGCCTGTTCACCATCTTGGTTTGATTTTTTTTCTTTTTTCTTCTTATATGATGTTACCCAGCAGTTTGGGGCCAAGTTGATTGTAGGTGGATATGATACCAGTGCCTTTAATTTTGTATCCAGTTGTCATTCAACCTGTGTTGAAGTTAGAATTTATCTGAAGGATATTCACAAAGGGCAAGCAGTGCTAGTCTTGACTGTTTCAAGTCATAAATGAACCTCTTGGTTTCCCTCACTTCTACCTCCACAGTCCCTCAAAAAAAACCCCCAGCAGCAGAGTGGAAGACATCGTGGCACTCTATTTCTTAAGAAATATTTTGCTTCGTATAATATTTCAGGGTTCTGCTGTTGTTTAAAAGTCCAGACAGAGTAAAAGTTGCATTTGCTTCTGCAATATGTCCTTTTGGAGGCAAGAGGTGCTTTAGAGTTGGCTTAAACAAAATAATAGGCATGTGCTTATGAAGCTGTTGGAGATCTTCAGGTAAAAGTGGTCTTAACTGTCAGGTTTTCTTTCTCGCTTTGTAGTGTAGTATTTTACCATATAATACTTTTTGAATAAAGTGAAATGTCACTTGCTTAATTTTTAGCGATAGTGAGCAGGTACTCTTAGTTTGTCTTTACAGTGTTTTGGGGGGACCCAGTTTTCACAGCTGTTGAGTCTTTGAGTTCCTGTTGATTTGTTCAGAGCTTTCAATTTCCTGGTGTATCTGAAAACAGTGGATTTTATTTCAGACATATATATCTCATGATGCACAAGTGGGTTTCTTTTTTATTTTTTTAACCTGAGATAATTCAGATAAATAGGTTTAATAGCCTGAAACACACCTTACTTGAAGTACTGGGCTATATTTGTAGTCTTAGGGGATACTTTGTATAAATCATTCAGTTGTCATTGATAAGCTCAGACAATTAACTTTTTAAATGTATTCATTTACCTTGAGTTCACTTTCAGTAGTGTTGTCTGTATTTCGAAACAGCTTTGTTGCTTTGATTTTTATTAATGGTTTGCATGGGATATATATCAAAAAGTTTATTCTGTATTACATTTTTCTATTGCTGCTTCAATTCCTGTGTAATTTTAAGTCTTTATTGTGATTCCTAAATAAATCCATTTAAAAAATGCTTTCTTTATTTCTTTTGGTGTTCTTTGCTACAGTTATAGCTCCTTTTAGTTCAGGCGCCTTTAGTGTTGTTTTTCTAGTTAGCTTTCCTGGAGTTAAATCACTGTCCCTTAGACCTCTTCTGTAGCCAGATCTGTACAGAGGTTCTAGGAGAAGTATAAGCTTTGTTGCTAGAGCTCCCTCCTCTCCCTGAGCTTCCCAATTTTTTTTTTTTTTTTTTTAAGTTTTGCAGCTACAAGACTGTCTATTAATAGGATTAGACATTGTATTGTTGTGTAGGAATGTAGCCATTATCTTTAGTAATACCCCAATTCCTAGTTCCTGGAGTCAGTTCTTGGGAGTATTGACCAGTGGTAATGGGTCTCTGTGAGATATGTAATTCCTATTAAGCAGTTTTAAAATTTTCATTTCTGGGCGCTTTGCTTTTACAGCTAAGAAAATCAGCTGTAGAGATACCTTTGTGGGTCCCGTTGTTAGGTCCTTTTGCCTTGTGAATTTCTATATCAGTTTAGTTCCTGAAACTTCCAGCGGTTCCCCTGGAGAGGTTGGGAGGCAAACTTCGGTTTCCTGGGTGAAGTTTTTAACAGCCTATTTTATATTGATGCATATTTGGAGTATGAGGCCATGTAGAGTATGCCTGCTGCAGGTCTTGACCATCCCACCTTTTGTTCCCGTGTGTGCCACATGTGTTACTTACAGAGCCGATTTAATAATTCCTGCATTACAGGGAGCGTCCTTGGAGCAGGCTGCAGGCAGTTAGCTATCGACTCTTGGCTGTAGAGGCCATTGATACCTGCCTGCTCACCATTCTCACCAAGCAGCAAGCAAGGATTTACAACGCTTTTGTCTGCGATTTTCCAGCTGTTAATACATATGTTTTGTAGCATGTAAGCAGCAAATCCATATTTAAGAAGTTAGCCTGGAGAAGAGAAGGCTGAGGGGAGACCTTATTCTTGCTTCTAAGTATCTAAAGGGGGGGTTGAAGGAGGATGGAGCCAGACTCGCTTCAGCGGTTCCCAGTGACAGGACGAGGGGCAACAGGCACAAGCTGGAACATAGGAAGTTCCATTGAAACATAACAAAAAACTTCTTTATGGTGAGGGTGACAGAGCACTGGAACAGGCTGCCCAGGGAGGTTGTGGAGTCCCCTTCTCTGCAGATTTTCAAGACCCGCCTGGATGCAGTCCTGAGTAGTGTGCTCTAGGCATTCCTGCGTCAGCAGGGGAGTTGGACTAGGTGATCTCTAGAGGTCCCTTCCAACTCTGAAAATTCCATGATTTTGTGAAGTGTTGGGCCTGCTTGTGTGCTGTTTGGGTGATCTGTCTATGTGCTGAAAGACCAACATATGTTCAGTTTGTGTTGGCATTGCTGTGAAGAGCAGATCACTTGCACAAGTTGAATAAAGTGCCTTGGATGTTGGCCTCATGCATGTGTTTATCTGCACACGTGTACTGGGCATGTCTAGATTTCTAACCTTTGGCTGGGACAGTAGCAGTGAGTAGTCTCAGTTATTTTGTCTGAAGTCTGGAAATTCAGGTATTATGCTTAAATTTTTCACATTCTGCTTGGAAAACGTTACTGGGTTCTCAGGTGGGGAGCAAAAAGATGCTTTGGGGAAACTTGAGACCATAGGTTCTGCAAATCCTTTGGTACTTTGCAAGTGGCTTAATTGACGTATACTGCACATCTAAGTTAATCTTACCAACTTTTAGACATCTGGAAGTCAGAGGCCAGGTTTGCTCTGCAGGAAATGCTGGGGAGGTGGGGGAAGTTGGAATCTCCAGACATTTTTCCTTCATAAATGTTTATTTTAGTATAAACTGAATCACTGTCTGGAGATTCCACCAGAGAGGAAATGTAGATGTTTCTGCTGTAGAGGGAACATAGATGCCTAGCATCCATTTATATCTAAACCTAGGTGAAATAAATTTCCAGTTCTGCTGGTTGCTGGCAGATGTGTTCATAATCTACTGGCATGCTTGAGAAGCTACCCGATTGCCCAAGTTTGCGGGATGTTTAACTGTAATTGATTCCTTTGGATAGCCTGATTTTCCAGAGCTTGGTTTTCACCAGGAACCTTCTGTGGCACAAGTGCTGAGTGCCATTCCCTCTCAAGGCATTGTTTTCAATAGTTCGGTTGTTCCGTGTGTCTTATTTCTTGTGCTTTTTGTCCTTGCTGTCATCTGGTTAGGGTTATACTCAACCTTCTTGTTCTATCTAGGCTTGAAACTAGAGATCCTGCTCAAGTACAGGTGGAGAAATTATGTCAGTGAAATAATGGGCTGTTCTCGCACACATGCAGCTGGGCAAGTTCCTTCATCAAAATAACTACCTGTCCTCTTCATTGACTCATTGCAGAGTCTCAGTTTTCAGGATCGTATGTTACTGGATGAATTACCCTCTGTTTTTACTGCAGAATCTTTATTATAACAAACAAAAGTCTGTTCATTTTTGTTTTGGTTTTGTTTATTAAAAAAATGATTTTATGTGTGTTAGTATATTAAAATTCAGACTCACATAGGAATCTTATTTGTCATCCAGGATTTTTACCCAAGATCTAGAATGTGACTTTTAATTTATTTTAAATCTGCTCTTTGTGTTCAGAAATGTCATGCATGTAGGCATAAAGTGACCTTCCAGTGTGCAGTTCCTACAAATATAAAATGTGGGATTATCAGTTTAGAAATAATACCTAGTTAATGCTGCAATATCCAGTCTGCTCAAGCAACATCCGTTGCTCTTACTCTTTTTGGCTAAAAAATTATTTCTCAGTTTATTCTAGAATCGTTTGACAGAATGATACAGAGCTGCTCTGGTGGTGCAGTACTTATTTAGGGAAAAGATCATAATATACTCAGAATTGAGTGTGTGTTTAAAATGCATGTGGCTCCCTTTGGAAATTTGAAAACTTCAGAATCTTTCAGGAGTGTGGTCCACTTTACCCTGTGACACAACTATAAGTCATTGGAAAAGTGGGCTTTTTGCCACAAAGGCATGGATTTATTCTTCAAATGGTGACTAAAATCTCATAACTTTTATTGCAAATGATGTATGAAACATAATCAAAAATACGGTGTCTGATCTATATTGGCAATAAATATTTTGTTACTGGCAATTGGCTTCAAACGATCTTAGAATCTTTAATCATAACAAGTAACCTTAAACATAAAAGATGAAATGCAGAGCACTTTTACAAGAATCCTTATTGTTTTAATCAAAATGACAAATTACAATCCTGATTCTGCAAAAACTTATCTTTGTATTTATATTTTTACACTGTGATTAGCTTTAGGGAAGTCCTCGGGATTTGCTTTCTCTGTGTGAAGTTTAGCAGGTAGGCTTTGTGTGGTTGAAGTCCATATCCAAATTATAGCCTCTCAGATATTCTGAAGCTTTTTTTTCTAGTTTAGGTGGTGGGTAGGTGAATATTTGGTGTGAGGGGAGATGGGGTCAGAATATATGTTTAAAAAAGTAGTATTGGCTCTGCAGTCTTTAGCATTGTGTTAGTGTTTGTGCCTTAGTCATATTAATGAATAAATTTTGTTTTCCATGTGTTCCATATTACATTGATCATAACTCGAGTCTTGAGTCCTTTATGTAGGATAAACAAAGACTTGAAGGATAATATTCTGTTCCCACCCCAAACCCTTTCCCTACCCTAATATTACTCTTGGAGGAATAATGCTTTTTCCAGGTTCACCTGAAAATTAGAGAGGGAACTCTCAGAGCTTAGAATATTTTGGGTTGGTTTCATGGCAATTCTTTGCCTTTTTTTTTAGTTTCTATTTTTTTTCTTTCATTTTTGCTTTAGAAGTTAAAGTCTGTGTGGGTGGTGAATTGGTCAAAATTATTATTTAAGGACCATTAAATTATGGTAGACTAAGTGATAAGGTGTCAAGTGTTTTAAAGAAAGATAGAAAAAAATGAACCTGATGCTTATCAACAGTCCTATTGGTGTGTTTTCAGGCTGTGAGCCTTTGCTGCTTAATTGTCATCCTGCCACTGCATACAATTTTGCCTTTGTACATAACTAATTAAAAAAGTGTGTTCTGTAGCTAGATTTTGGCTAAAACATAGAGTAAAAAAAACCCCACAAACCAAACAACTCCAAAAAAACAAGAAGTAAATACTTATTTGCTACCCTTGATTTCCTTGCGTCTTAGTCTTGCTGGTCTAATCTTCACCCTTTACGGCACTTAGTTAAGTTGATCAACTGAGTTTGAACGTAATGTATTAAAATGTTTTTCTTAATATTGTTCAATATTTTCCTGTGGAGGTTTTAGGTTAAATACAGCATGTTATAAATAATGCCGAAGTCAAGCAAGTTTATACATTTTTGGTTTTAACACCTTATGTATTCTGCCTACTTAATAAAAATTATCTAGATTTAGCCTATTTTGTTTGACAGCAATGTTTTACAGTTTGTATAATTGTTAACTTTCTGTAAAGCATTGGATGCTCCTAGGAACAGTTTTTTACTTATATGCTAAGTATCAAACTCCTCTCTCTCTCTCTTTCTCTTTCTTTTTTTGAAGGCATCACTGCTCCAGAGGTTTCAGAGTACATTAGTCATAGCGGAACACAACAACGAGACTCTTACACCCATTACACTAAATACTATCACTGCGGCCAAACGTCTTGGAGGTGAAGTTTCTTGTTTAGTAGCTGGTACCAGCTGTGACAAGGTAGGAAATGCTGTTTTGCTATGAATGAAATAATGAACACGGTGAAACAATACTTGGTGCATCTTGGTCAGCCTGAAAAATAATCGGTCGTGAAGAGGAACGGTGCCAGGAATTGCTAATCTGCCAGAAGTGTCCTGCACTCGAACTGCTTCTCTTCTGAAGTGAAAATATGGGTATAGATGTCATTTCACAAGGGAGAATATCAATATCAATTGTTACAAGCTTAAGCAAGCAAATTTTATAGGACTAAAGGACAATTAACTTTTAAAACAATATTTCCCTGTAAAGTTTGAAAGACAAATACTGCAGTGCTAAGCACTTGGAAAGAAGCTTGTGCTTGTTCAAATGGAAACCAGCAGAAATGAAATAGCACTGTGACAAATAGGACTTCTGAGCATCTTGCTTTTACTAGTCAACTACCAGGAGCATAGCGAGAGTGTGTTTGCAACCTAAAATTCTGAAATTAGTGCTTCTTAACTTTATCATATAGCTCACATCTAAAAAAAGTTTCTTGTATGTTAGCTGTTGTACTGTTAGTCTAATTTTTATGTGCAAAATCTAGAGACAATATAATTAGTACCTTAGTGGCACTTTTATTCTAGCATGATGTACTCTGTGTGAACAGTACAAAAGTACAAATAATTATACCTAATATTTTTCATACTAGGCTATTGTTTATGAATTGTTATTCTCAAAGCAATATGTATTATCTCATGCAGGAGGCATGCTTATGGCAGCTAATTCACAAATAGGTGGGGAAACCCCAGTGGCTATTCTAAACTGAGACCCAAATGTTCGAGGTGGAGACCTGGAAGCCAAGAAAATGGGGAAAAAAAATACTAATTTTTCCTCATACGTCTATCTGAGTTTCCCTATTCTTTAGCACTTGGATAATAGAAAAATGATTTGGAATGTTTTGTTTGGTTGTTTTTTTTAATATATACTATATTTTCTTAGTATATGGTGTCTATTTGGCATTGTACATGGTGCTGGGAAAAAGTACTTTACAAAAAATGATTAGGGTTTTTTTTAAGTTTCTTTGTAAGAATCTGTATTGATAGAACAAAAGAGACAAGTTACTCAAACAGATCTTCTGTAGCAGCTATTAGGGAATTTTTGTTTATTTCCTCTTGTTAATTTTTGAGGGTAAACTGATACTCGGCAAACTCAGTAAAACTATGCTAGTTCTGGGGTGATGCATGTGGTCTCCAGACACTGCTGTCAGTCCTCTTCTCTCTGATCTGCAATAACCCTTTTATCATTTAAACTTCTCTTCTGCAAATTTAAAGGAAAAAAATGCATAAATATAGAATAGAAAATATACATCACGTCAGTAGGCAAAGTCAGCTAAAAAGGATTGCTCCTGAAATTTGGACAAAGCTTATAAGATCGCTGTATATTTGTATTTGCATTGTATGCTTGTGCGGTAGATACTGACCGCTTTAAAAGAAAGTAGGATTAGTTTCTTGATGATTGTATCAGAATACTGAACAATAATCCTCAAGTGCGATTGTTATCGACTGTTGTAGTAAATCGTGTGATCACTGTGTAATCCTGCATACAGGAGGTAAGCTTCCTGTGTTTGATTTGCTTTGTAGTTTTCTTATTCACAAAATTCAGTTTCATTATCCCATAAGGCACTATGCTGTGAGTCAGAAGATCTGCATTTTGTTCCGTTCTGATTTTGAAATTCACATACTTTTGTGTTCCAGTTGTAACTAATCTATAAGATGTCAACTCTTTGCAGCAGGGACTCTCTCTTGTTATTTGTTTGTGGTGCTTGTTATAATACAAACTAATAATAATTCATTTGTAATCATAGGTAGCACAAGAACTCAGCAAAGTGCAGGGTGTTGCAAAAGTTCTAGTGGCTCAGCACGATGTATACAAGGGATTTCTGGCAGGTGAGAATTGTTCTTACCTGTTGAACAAAAGAAATAGTATTTATGTTTGCAATTGAAAATAAGATAGTTGTAAATTTTGAGCAACGTATTTTTATCCTCAGAGGAGCTGACTCCCTTGATTTTGGAAACTCATAAAAAGTATAATTACACCCACATTTGCGCTGGAGCATCTGCCTTTGGGAAGGTAAGTAGATCAAAGTGCATCAAAAATTTCTTGTAGAAAAGAATCAGAGACACTGTTGTATGTAAGAGTGTGAATGGAATGCCTGAGAGAGGTCAGCCATGGACAGTTTTGAGTTTTTGAGAAATGTTATAGTAGTTTGCTTAAGAGGTCGTTAGTTAGAAACACTGATTCATATTGGAGTTTTATTATGGGCTGACTTGGACACAGAAACAGTGTAGAAGAAATATTTAGTGGTAACCAGCTAGTGTTCAGTACACAAGGCAAAATGTACAATAGCACAAAGTAGATGAAGTGATCTGAAAGCATTATGAAAATTGTAAGGAAAAGTACAGTAAATTGAGATGAAAAATGTGTGATTTGCATGTTGAAATGAAAGTGTGCAGACCTATTGGAAGCAGATTTTTTTTGGGGGGGGGAATTGCATCTATGATGTAAGTCATGTAAATTGAAATGTCTGTAAATGTATAGAAATAACACAGATCCAAGTCCTAGCCAAGATGTTTTTAAATGAAATTACAGTTTTTCAAAACTTGTTTTTTAAGGAGTATGTTTTTAAGTATGCAGAGAGCCTCAGTCCAACAATCTGGTCAATGTTGTAGTGCAGCTAAATTAGAGAAAAAGGATACTTAGAAACGTTGCCAGTGTGAGATGAATAATGACATTAGCCTTCCCTCTGACTACTTTCACCTCCAATCAATATTAATCTGTATACTTGTAATTTCGCTAAGAGAATCTTTACAAACCTTAAGTCTTCAGGTTTTTTTAGTTTATTTTTTCTTTTCATTTTATGATCTGCAGTGTCTTAGTAAAGGTTAATAGCTTCTGCTTTAAAGCTTATGCTTCCAATTTTGAGTGCTTAAGGTGAGTAAAGATTTCAGAACTAGGTCCTCTGTGTTGTACCAGATTAGGAGGGGGACAAAAAGGAAGCAAAGCTCTTGCTATCATTAATTTCTTCATGATTTATGTTTCTCCTTTTATCCTCCTTCCCATTCCTAAAGGTGCTAAGTAATTTTCTGCAGTCAATTTCAGAGCAGGAGACTATATATTTTAATATTAATTTTTAAAATAATAATTTTTTGGCTTTTGAGGGGAGAGCACAAGGGGTTTTTTTCCTATTGTCTCTGGTAACTGTCTTCCAAAAATGCCTTTTTTTTTTTTTATTGAAGTGTGAAGAGCTCAGCAATCCTAATTGTCAATTTTCTGAGTAAATTGCATCTATATTCAGTTTCAAACTATTGAAGCAAATAAGCCTCCCAATTTAAGACATTGAATTAAGGGTTTACTTACAGTAAGTCTCATAAAATGTCTAATGTTATTACAATAATGGGATTTTATTTGGCTGCTAAAGCTACATGAGTAGCCCTACAAAAACCTTACAGTTGTATGTGCCTTTTTACTTACAGATAGCATTATATGAAGTTAAAATCGGGACAGCAGGCATTCTTTTACTGACCATGTGCATTCTACTTTGCATTTACTTTGCTAACTTTTCATCTTTAACTTCTAGAATCTTATTCCCAGAGTGGCTGGCAAACTTGATGTTGCCCCTGTTTCTGACATTATTGAAATTCAGTCACCAGACACTTTTGTGAGAACTATCTATGCAGGTGGGTAGTCACTAAAGGTTGTGTAGTATTTGTGCAATAAAGGACCCAATACTGATAACTTTTATACATAATGCTGCTGTTAGAACCTTGGAATACGATAGGAATTTTCACTTTACGATCTCAATCGCTGTGGTTCATAAAAATGAAACCTGGGGCTGGACATGATGCTCCATGTGTGGGAAAGCAAGTAATCCCAGCAACTTTGGTACCATCAGTTAGAAATCAGGTCTGTCACTTTAATTAATAGAATTTGGTAATCTCCTTTAGACATATTGCATTTCTGTGTTGATGTACTTCTGATCAGATTTTGTAAAACACAAGATGTTAAGTTAATTGTCCAGCTTTATTTAATATGACTTGCATTAGTTCTGATTTAAGATACCACAGGGTTATTTTTCCTAATTATGAAGACATTGAACTAATTATTTATAATATTTAATTGACTTAATTTGCAGTTCTTTTTTCAGTCTTGTTTCTCTAATGCTTGTCTGACACCGTGTTTTAATTTAGATATGAGCTCATTAGCTTGTGTTTCTTAATTTTACTGTACAAGATTGTACCACTTTGTACCAACATGGTATTACATTTTGAGTTACGTTACCAGAATGTGGTTTTGTGTTGCACTTTTAAGTTGCTTTCCAGTAATTCACAGTTTCAAGATGACTTTGTTTATGAATAGCTAGTGTTGCAGCATTTTTCTCTTTTAGTGTTCCCTGCAGCCTCCAGTGTGAAGTAGATGCCCTGTGTTATATATTATTGAGAGAAACACAATCCCACAGATACTTGAGGCAGGCCTTGTCGTCTTCTCTTCTGATGAATTCATGAAACAGGATAAAAGATATACTTTGAATTATAGGCACTCTTTATGTTTAAAAATGACACTTTAAAAGTTGGGCTTTTTTTTCCCCCCTTCTGAAATTTAAAAACTCTTTCATAAGAGATGATTTGAATGCTCTGTATCCTTTAAAAATAGAGGATTTGTTATCATACTTCAGAAACGTGGAACTAAAAAGTAGGTTAAAATATTTGTAAGCTACATTTACTAAGTCCCTAGGTTTCAAGTCTTAGTCATCTAAAACTGCAATTTTGAGAAGTAACTTTCTGAATGTTGCCTATTCTAGTAGAACTACTAATGTGTTTCTGATATTAGTTTTATTTGTTTTTTAAACAGCATAGTATGTCTGATACTATCTTCTTTAAAAATGTAATGTCACCCTTTTTTTTTTTTTTTTTAGGGAATATTCTTTGCACTGTGCAATGTGATGAAGCGATTAAAATATTTACTGTACGGGGAACTTCTTTTGAGGCTGCACCAACGAGTGGTGGTAGCGCCACTTTAGAAAAGTGTGAGTATTTGTTCTTGTATGTTGTTGTTTCACATCACAGAGTTAAGTTTTGCTCACTGCACAGTGATGTTTTGCAGAAGTATTTGTCAGAGCAAAGTAATTGTCATAGTCTGAGCTTTATGCTTTTAATACGGGTACTTGCGCTTTTTAGTGATGTCTGGTAAGGGAAGATGTGGATTATCTGCTCACTTGCTACTTTTTCTTTGACCGGAAATGGAGATTATCTGTGCTGAAATCTGTGCCTGTTTCACTCGCTGCTTAAACCTCTGCCATGCAATCCTAAACTTTTCCTTATTTAAAGTTACAGCTGTTTGGATAGCCAGATTGGTTTTCAAAGCAAGATTGAGCAAAAATAAAAGTGGCTGCCTATCCACAGTTTTGGTTTAATGGGTCGTATTTCTATTGAGATAGGTTATTACAGTGTCTAGCTGAACTAGCAGCAGTTTAAATTGATTTGAGAACACCTAGTTGTTGGTTTAGATCAGTTTTAACTAAATCAGTTTAAATTATTATTTTAATGAAGGCAGTGTAGCTTTGATGATAGAGAAATGCAGTCACAGAGTCACAAAATAGTTGTGGTTGGAAGGGACCTCTTGAGACCATCTAGTCCAACCCCCCTGGAGCAGGCTGCCCAGGACTCTGTCCAGTCAAGCTTTGAGTGTCTCCACAAATGGAGACTTCACAACCACTCTGGGCAACCTGTTCCAGTGTTTGATCACCTCTACTGTTATTAGCTGTGGGCCTTTTTATAACCGTGCTGTAAATCCAGCAGAGGCAATCATTAGTAACGTGCTGCGTGTGTGTCCCCCAGTCCTTGTGTTTTTCTGAGTGGGTTAGTACCTGTCCCTGAACCATCCCATATTTCCTAATGTCCGTGGTTGTTAGGAAACAAATGCTACTTGATGCTTAAGATTAGCATATTGCATTGTCATTGCACTACTTAATTGGCTTGTTTGCCTGTCGTAATTAGGACCATGCTCATTATGGTGGGTTGATATCAACGTATTACTTACACAACAGACCTTCATTTTAGTGCGCCTTGTACTATAGGTTACTTAAACATAACTAATGAAAGAGGCTCGGAACTCGGAGCCGCACAGCAATTACTGATAGATAGTAGCTAAAAGCTTGTGGTAGAATTGGTTATAGAATGAACTTTTGCATTAAGTTTAAGCTCAAATTTAAAAGGTTGAAAATACATGCTTTATCCTTTCTTGGGGATGTTTTTCTTCATCTGATGAATGCAGTAACACCTCCACCGCCTGTTGGTCTGTCTGAATGGATTGAGCAGAAGTTGACAAAAAGCGATCGACCAGAGCTTACTAGTGCAAAAGTGGTTGTATCGGGTGGTAAGTAGATAATATTAAAACTGTTATGTTACATTTAAGTAATGTTACATCTTGATTAAATAATATCCGTAGCAGAACACTATAATGTGATACATTAAAAAAAAAAATAATTATGATGTAATTCTGAGATATGGCATAGGTGCCAGTGGGAATGCACCCAACATGTATGTTGCATGAAGAGGCAAAACATGAGTTTAACACATGCTAGTAGGCTTTTTAAGAACATTTTCATATTTGGTGAGTCTTTTAAAATTATAGCAATATGAAGTGGTTTTAGATCCAAATCTGTCATGTTTAAAATTATTGCTAGTTTTTACAGGCAGTCCAAATGTTATTATATAATGGCTTTAACGATTTTTAAAATCATTATGTTTATATTCTGCTCTTCAGGTTTAAAGTGATGGACTGTGATTTTCACTGCATGCCTACAGCTAAAAAAACTATTCCGTAGTTATCCCACTACAGAGGTTTGTACCTAAAGCCAGCAGAGGGAGCACAAATTAGTAAAAAAATCCTGTTTCTTTGATTTCAGAGAACGATCTTGATGGTGCTGTCTGCAGGAAGTAAACCAGACAGAGCAGTGTTGGTTTATACATATGAAATAATAATATTAATCGCAGAGACAAAAGCTAAATCTCCAAATATCAAGTGCTATTTAGTAATATATCCAGAAATACCCTATGCAAGCGTATATTTGTGCCTTTGCAAACACAAATACTCATACAGAAAATTTATGTAGGCAATAAAAAAAAAATCTTAAAGCATATTATGTTCTTCTTTCTTTATCTTTTTTTGTTCTTTACTTTTAAGGGAGAGGCTTGAAGAGTGGTGAAAATTTTAAGTTGTTATATGATCTTGCGGATCAGTTGCATGCTGCAGGTAAAGCTTGTTTTCATCCTCTTTTTAACTCTGGTTATTATAACTTTAAAAAGTCACATTAAAAGCAGTGTTCATCTGAAGTCTTTTATTTTCATGTGTCTATCAAATAAATTCTTAAAATCCTGTTAGTTTAGTCGTAGATAAAGTTTTATCTTGTCCTTGTGGTCAACTGTGTATTTAAATGCCCATGTATGAAGCAAAATACTAAGCTGTGATATTCCCTGTCCTCCTCAAGTCTCCAGAACACAAGCTCACAAACAAAACGTGAAGTTGTATAAATTAAAACATGGTCTTAGCTGACTTTGAAGAGCTGATATTTTCATTGTATGTCCTTATATACTATTCCTTTACAGAATCCCTTTCACAGGTCTTGTAGTTTGAGTGGCTCTGTATTTTTGCTATGCTTTTGTATTAACAGGAAAAAACTGACCATGTACAATGGTTCAACGAAATATTTTAAGTAAAGGTTGGGGGAGGAGGAGGAACTGTTTGCATTAACATTTTAACTACGTTAGTTTTAGATTTCACGTGTAATAATGAATTTATAGTTTTACATGAATGGCTTTGTTTTTAAATTGGTGGCTTCACTAACTAAATGTCCATGTGGCATTTTCAAGTTTACTTTGATATTTTTCTTTACAATGCCTGACTTTTGAGCTCCACAGCGGTCCAAGATGGCACATGTCTTCTATTCAAACTTGGAGGAACATTATGGGAAGACATTTATGGGAAAATCTTCTTTTTGCAAAGCAACAAGAGAAAATAATGGAAATATGCCAGACTGAAATCCTCAGTTTTTAATATATGGCCCTTTGGTGCTGGGAGTAAGGATTTCCTGTTGCTTATGAAGTGCATTAGCACTTAGTATTTGGGAGTTTCAGCCAGTGGTATAGAGAGGGATTACTGTAAGAGCTTTTAAGAGGGAAGTTTCTAAATACGTGCCCGTAGAGTATGAGACTCTTCAGTAAAATACATGTGCTTTTATGGTGATAGAAATTTGGCTCGCTAATATTTTAAAAGAAAACACTGGAAATATTTTCTTTCAACTAGTTGGAGCTTCCCGTGCAGCTGTTGATGCTGGCTTTGTTCCTAATGACATGCAAGTTGGACAGACGGGCAAAATAGTAGCACCAGTAAGTATGGAAATATCTTCCATAAAAGAGCTGTGATGTTTTCTAGCACGCATTTTCCTTTAAAGCAAATGCTTAGAAATGAGCTAAGTCTTAATACTGAGCCTAACAGGAAAATCTTAGCGTGCCCATTGTGGTATTGTCACTTGACCATGCGTTTGCAAAACTACAGCAGCAAGCTGTGATGTAAATCTCTACTTTGGGTCAGTCGGAAGTGTTCTGCAGACAGTTTTGTCAGAGGTTTTGCATGCTGAATTTTTTCATAGTTGCCTGTGCTGAACCTTTTTTAGTTTTCTAATAGCCATCACTGATATGCTAAAAGATGTCATTACCAACATAAACTTGCAATTATATTGATATGTGGCTTGATCTCTGGAAAGTGCGATTTTTGGTTTTTTTACAGGTGATGATTTTTTTTTTTTTGAAGTTTTGGTAACTGTAGGTGGGTTATTGGATTACATTCTAAGCAAAATTTTTGTAAGAGATGAAAGTGCAAGAAACTTAAGAGAAATAATCTCCAGGTTGGCTGCTGTAGAGTGAAGGGCATACTCTAATGAGTGGCTTAATGTTGAGAAATAACCTGCTGCACATCTTTTCAGCTATGCATGCCGGTATCACAGGGGACTGATTTCTATCCCTGTGTCTTTTTGGATCTGGGGGGGGCCTTTCTGTCACATAGAAATCTGAGGCTACTTTCATCGTTCCTTATGACCTGGGGAAACGTGGGGCAAGTGATAGACAGATAAAGAACACTGAGCATTTGTAAATAAGAAGGTACAAATGTAGCTCATCTCAGTGTGGGGCAGAGTGTGCGCTAGCACATACTGAGGTGCAATGGTCATGGCCATGAGTAGGGAATTGTGACTAAGAACGTGGGCAGGTATGGCAATCTGTCAGATGTACACTTTGAGCTACATAATCGAGTAAACATTTAGCCTTTCGGTAAGCAGTTCTCTTTGATGAGTGTGTATGGCAACAGAAGGTGCCTAAAAGCAACTTTTTACTTGTTGATGGTTTAACAAGACCAGAAAGGGAGAGTGAGCTGGAACTTAGTAAAGAATCTTGCCGTATTTTAACTGCTGTGTTTACCAAATCGCAATAATTTAAATGATGTTAAAAAGCTGTATGTGTCCAAAGCCTTAATAAGATCTGAAATGTTTTGCCTTCGTACCATTAAGAGCTGTAAATTTGAGAACTTCAAACCACAACCGTTATTTTTCCAGAAATACATTCAGCGGGATAGAGCAGTACTTGAAGATATCAAAGACAGGAACTTGTGATTCCTGGAGTCTGTTGTCGGTTCTGCCTGCTGGGTTTTCTTAAACAAGATACTTTGTGCTTCTGAGTTCTTCTGTCTTGAAATGTGGATAGGGATGTTTGCTGCTTTTTTTTTTTAAGTCCTCATCAGAGGCCTTCTGATGATAGCCCTGTAGGGCTAAGTGGAGCTATTTCTAGGGACACTAATGTTTAACCTGTAAATTTATATGATAACCAACTGCTACAAAAAACAGCTTCTGAGAAATCAACCTATTGATAAGACCTAAGGTCCATCTGGTTCCATATCATGTCCTTCCAAAATCTTCATAGCAGTGATAACCTTTGCTATGCAAGGAAATTGTGAGGCTTTAGAGGTCACAAATGCAACCCAAACTCTTCTCTCTGGTGATATCTTTCTTTTGTGCACAGTATGTAATTGTTATTTTTTTGGATGTAGTGCAGGACAGCTGTAGCCCCTAGCGTAATACTTTCTCTTTGCTAAGGGAACATTTATATTTAAATGTCATGCATTTTCTTTTGGTCACACAGTAGGCGTAAGGTCCACTGTACTGCAGCTATAGGTCTGAGCAAGCTGATTGACATTCATTCAGTACGTGCAATTGCAACTCATAATGGAAATTGACAAAGAAGGCAGAGTTGGTTGTCATAAGGAGGCAATCTTTAGTTGGTTGTTGCGTACCCAAACCTTTGAAAACCAGGGAGTAAGCTGAGTATCATTTAACTGTGTATTTTGAAAGGGCATGAGATGAGAGTGGCCATCCTTAGTTCTTCACTACCCAAATATCCATTAATGAAGTGGAAAATTCTGATTTGAAGACAGCTCAGCTCTGGTTTGTGTGTCTCAAGGCTCAACAATGAACATTCTTTCCAGAGTCAAGGGCATATAAACAATAATGTTGAAACAAAAAAGGCTAGTTTTTGATGAAAATATAGTGCTATAACTTGCCACAGATGGCTCATAGCAACATGTGAAAGTCATAAGAACATACAACCACATCACAGGATCATATCAATGTCATCATTGTCATCTTCTAGAGGATTGGTAAAATAGCCGTTATTCAGTAAGGACTGACTAATGAATGTTTAACTGTTGTGTCAGTAAACAATCCTAACTGGCACAATTGCATGGTGCCACATCTTTTTGTCAGCAGGTTGAGACATTTCTCTCTTATCTCCCTTCTTAACAAATATTTACAAAGTAGTGAGTTATGCAAAGTACTGAAAATTATAGGCCACTTCTTTCAAATTGTTCAAATATTTCTTCTGGATCTTGAAATACATGCAAGGACAGCATGCAGTGGCTTAGAAGTATTGAAAATATTTTATGTTAATTGTAATGAAAGTGCAAGTTGAATTGATACTAAGCCCTCAGAGTTGCTGATGAGAGGAATGAATTTTTCAATGTGCTGTATAGGTATCTTAAATTTGAGGCAGTTTAAAGCTGCAAATTCTTAACTTCACATTCCTAATTCTACTTCACCATCTTTTTGGTACTTCAGCTAGAAAATTATTCTGTGCAGTGGAAGATAGAGTTCACTTAAAGAAGGGTAGAACTGAATTTTCTCAGTCAGATCAAGATTATACTGATAATCCTGTAGAAGATGACTGCTTTCTCTTCTTATGAGGTATGTTTGATATCACTAGTTCAGGGAGAGCTCATGATGTTTTATCTGGAAAATTGCAAAGCAGCTTTGTACGTTGGTTAGTTACACTAGCTGAGACCTGCGTTTTGTGTTTAGTTTTGAACTCCAGTTGACATGGTGCGTGCCCTCCTGGGTGTGTGGGTTTTAAGGAGGGGAAGAATCTTGGGTACAAGAGACTGTTGGAGTTTGAGACATACTTGCTCTCCTGTGCAGCTGTTAGTTTCTGATGGGAAAGTGTCTTAGTGTATGCTCTTACTCTTCTATTAATAGTCTTTTGCCCAGTCTCAGTGGAGGATTGGAATGCATTGTTTTTAAAGGACTCTGGAATTGGGTCATTTTTGAGACTGCAGAGGGAGAAGAGTTAGTTAAAAGCTCAGGGAGAGGGGAGGTGCTTCTGCTGCTGCATTTTGCCTGTGACTGCTGGTGAGTGTTTTTGTGCTCATCACTGGGTAAGAAGGTAATAATCTAAAAGATCTGCTTATTTCTTCCCTTATGCCTTTGATTGTGGATTTCGTGAAGGAAGGGTAATTTTGGTCATTGTAATTCCTGACTGGCTTCAGTTTCTAAGAGTGTGTTATGGTTTGAGAAACCCGCAACAATTTATTGTCATTTAGACAATTATTCTATCACCCAGTGACCCCTCCCCACCTGGGAAGGGGAATCCAGGAAAAAACAAGGAAACCTGAGGGCTGATATGTAAACAGATTTAATAGAATAAGACTAGATAATTAACATTAGTAATACTAGAGAACCAGTATTAATCCGGATGCCAATATAAAATATACAAGGATTATATTCAGCCCATTCTATCTGTAGGAAGCCGTGCACTCCCAGCAGTGGACAGCCAATGTCAGACACTGTGAGCACTATGGCTTTGGGAGGAAGGGAAGGGTTCAGGGGTCTGGCACCGGGGCAAGGAGTTCTCTGGATCTCAGCCATCAAGGGAGAGAGAGAACTTCTTAGCAAACTTTCTAATTTCTATTGAATGTGTCATTCATGGTATGAAATAATCCTGTTGGCCAGCTTGGGTCAAGTGCCCAGGTCTCACTCCTCCTCATCCCTGCATCTGGAGAGCTCGAAAACACTGAGACCTTGAAACCCACACACCATAGCTGGCTATAAAGTAAATATTTTCACAAATTCAGACACTAGAGTCTTCTAAAAGTGCAGTTTTCCCAAGCATGAGAAGAGAAATTAGTCCTGTGTCGCTCAGACCAGGACAGAGTGCAGCCCAGGCAGCACATCACAGGACATGAGAACCTCCCACCAGCATTTCAGGAAAGCTGCTGTGGCTGCATTAATACATGAACAAACTGCCAGCCAAGAAACAATTGTAGTTAGTTTTGCTTAAGTAATGAAAGAATGTAGTTAATTAAGGACTACAAATTTCACCTCCTTTCTGTTTGAGAATTGGTTCTATACAGTACAGCTACACTTCCAAAGTAGCCTTGGATCTCTAAACTTTGAGCTTTTGTTCATGTTGGAATTCATACATTTTGGTGTTTTTTTGCCTGGATCTTTGGTAATTTTTCTTTTGTGTAACTTTATTCCAGTTGCTAAAATGTTTGGTGTATTATTTTTGTTTCTGTTGGTAGCATTTTTTACCTGTTGATTTCAGGTGATTGCAGCTCCTGTTTGAACATTTTGTCTTATGAAAGAGAAGGTTGATTTGTATTATTTGATGAGATGGAAGGAAGGAAATTTTTAGGCATAAGTGGATATATTAAAATATAAAATGTTACCTTCCTAATTAAAAAAGTAATTTAGTATATTCCATGTCTTTAATCAGTGACAACCATTTTAGGAGCGTATTTTTTTTTTAAATTAGAAGCCAGTTGTTTTCCACTATTTCTTATATGCAGGTGTTCTGCAGAAAAATGAAATTCAGTTCTTAGATTAAGCACTGTATGTAGTTTCTGTTTAAGAAAAAAGCCCTTGTAAGAATGTTCAAATTAGTTGGTTTTGTATAAAAGTATCCTTCCCATGAGTGCCTACTGTTAAGTATTAGTTAAATATATCCAGTTAGAAAATACTAAATTTCCTGCACAAATCAAGCCTACCACCACCACCCCAGAGTAACTGCTATTTTCAGATAATAAATTTCAAATAGTCAGGGGCGTTAGTTTTCACAGTAAAAATCTTCCCAGTTCTTTCTGTCTTGTTCACAAAAAAAGCCAAAAGAAACAAGAACAAAAGGGAAGAGGAGAAAAAAGAAGGTAAGTAATGTTTCTCAGCTACTTAAAACTTTTATAAATGGAACGCGAGTGGTTAATTTATTAGTTCAGTATTAGCTTTCCTTACTCTAGGTATAATTAGCAACATTTCTAACATAGAAGTATGTAATCTGTCTCATGAACTTGCGTAATTTGTCTAGTATTTAAACAAAAAAATTCTGACTGTTGTGAGAAAAGGAAAGCATCTGCTATAAGACTTAAGTAGCTTCTGTTAGTTTCTGAACTGTGACCTTTGCAGTACAGATTTCTGAGGAAGGGGTATATAGGGGATGATTGAATGCCTACAAATAGGTGTCTAATGCCATTTTAGCCATCCGGGGTATAAAAAGTACATTCACAGGGCTGGTAGATACTGTGTGGGACCTGGAGACAACTTCTGGAGCAGCATCTGTGATTCAGGTGGGAAATCCTGCGCTGGCTACAATGCCACTGGGCACCTATGTTTGGACACCCAAATTGTTCCCATGGTCTGCTAAGTTTTCCCTTGTGTCCTGTTCTAATTATATTCTTCCTTTAGCTTTTGAAGAAAGATGGGGTTGTACTGGGATTATCTTGCTCTCAACTGCTTCCCCCCAGAAAACAAACAAAACCTCAGTGGCACCGAGAGTCACTTTTTTTTTTGAGAAAGTCTGTGTCGTTTTAAGCTGTTTATTTTGTTATTTTCTGGCCTTGTGAAGATGTAGGATCTGCTGCTGCCCGAAAGGCATCCTTCTAGTTTAATCTCTTCAGAGTTTAAATGTTCACTTCACTCTTTTTAGAATTTATTGTATTTTCCTCTGTTGAAGTCTGTTCTTTCAGGTGGCCAGACCAGTATTTCACAATTGTAGGACTCAAGGTGTCCATCTGGTGTTAGCCATCAGTGGACCATGGCTAGAAAGCCTTACCTTCACCATCTCAGACTTTATTGTGAGGTTTTCTTCATGAGCAGGGTACAGTACGGAGGGTACATCCAACAGGGAAAGCACAGCCAGGCAGAAATTCTTTTTTTGAGGTGTTAGTTGCTGCTGTCTTGTTACTTTCTACACTGGGCACAGAATACTAACAGGCAACAAGAAACTGAGATGGAAAACTCAGGAAGGCAGAAGTTAGGAAGTATATGATGTAGTAATAATTGATACTGGATTAGATGATTGTGGTAGAAATGTGATACGATTGCCCAGACAGCAGATGCATTTGGATATTGCACGTGCTGAGAAACCTCAGGTGGGGAATGCAGATGGGAATTCAGTGTAGTTCTGATACGATCGCCAGGAGTAAACTTGCTGACCTGCTTGGCTTCAGTGCTTAAGCTTTGATTTCATACCAGAGGGTCTCTCTGGATGTAAAGAATTGCAGGAACTTCAAAAGAGAGACAGAGTTACAACTGTCAGGAATTGACAGGAATAATGAGGGGAAAAAGAGGCATGGTAAAGGGATGCAGCTTCAATTGAGATGCTGAAGAGTGAGATATTGGTTCAGTTGAAAGGCACCAAAGCTGTGGAAGAACAGGAACAACTTAAGGTGTTATATTAGGTAGAAAATGTAGGAGTGGGATGCAATCAGAAGCAAGAAAAAGAAAGCTGAATGACAAGGAAGCATTTCCTGGCAGAGAGATACATGAAGATGCAGAATGGTCTTCTACAGAGCAGTGGAATTCCGTTCCACTTCTTTTACAAGAGAATGGGACACTTTCTGAGATTGTATATGCCCCAGTATTTTACTAGGCAGTTCCCTTCCCTGCAGTGAGTGGCTTCTTAGTGCTTAGTAGTCATCTTCTTGCTTTGGGAGTAGCAGGAAGGGAGAAAGACAATACCACGTTATTTACATTATTGCTATATTTCATATTTCTTTGTATTCAGTGGCAAAGCAATCAAACACTTCACCTAGGCTGGTTTTGTTTTCTCTAAAATGCGTGAGTGACTCATGGTTTCATTGTGCATTAAGTGGATATTAACTCTTCTTTAGTGTTACTTCCCATCACTTTCGTAGGGATCATTTGCTTGCTTAGGTTAGCATATCTATTAAGTTTTGTTTCACTTCACACTCTTGTGGGGGAAGTGTAGGGAAAGTGAAACAAGGTATATTTTATTCCAGTATTTCTGTTCCTTTTTGTTCTCTGGCTCTTACCAAAAATTACTAGCAACAGAATGAACTAATTAATTCCCTTAGCTTCATGAGAAGTGTCACTCCTGTCATCTTGATTGTACTCACTTTAGAAATATTCTACTCCTTACTTATCAATTATAAGATCTTTATTACTTCCTAATTTGTTACACATAGAAGAGAATATTGAGATACTAAAGTTCCTCTGTTCAAACACATGGTACATTACTTAATTCCTCCTACCTTCAGCTAGCTGCTTTGTAGGAATGTGTTATTTGTACATGTACATTTTATTAAGAGACTGGCAGGTGCACTTTTCATTGTATAAATGGCTGAGGCTGTTAGGTAGCTAGGAGATGGGAATAGCATTGGGAAAACTGACCGTGCTTGGGAAATTGTTTTTGGAATATCTCCTCTGATAATTCACTATTGTTGAAAAGTAGCTTTATAGTGGCAAACTTTAGAGAGCTATTTGTATGCAGCTGGGACTGAATTTACAGACTACCTTTCTCTGACTTGCTAAAAAGCTAAGGATTGACAACCCCTTTCATCCTGCATTATCCAGTGTAGCTTTTAACTCCAAGAAAACTATGTTCACAAATTGATGCTCTGCTCCTTTGGGGTTGGTGCAGAAACATTAAATTGTACTAAAATATTCATATGTGAGTGCATTTAGCTGAAAGCAATTGATGTGCTTTTCCCTAGAGAGAGAAAAAAAATTGCTGTATGGCCCTGCACTCCAGCAGACACCCTAACCACGCTTAAGAGTAATTACATAGCTTGGCTGATCAAAGGTTCTTAAAGTGAAAAAGAAACCGCAGTTGGGATATAGTTTAGTAATGTGTGCTTCTTGAATGGAACATACTCAACTGCATCAAAGTAGCACATACTGGATAATAGTTTGATGTGCAGTGTAATATATACGAACTAGTGTCAAGCCAGAAAATATTTTATTGGGTTAATAGCTTGTAATTGGAAGGAATCTCTTGTATGAAGCAATTTTCATTACAAAGATTTCTTTCTAATTTCATTGTCCTTTCACTCTTGCAAAGAAAATAAAATATCTGAGCTGCCTTTAAAAAGAGTATGTGTGCCAAAGGGGTTTATTAAACTAGCCTGTTTAAAAGCATGCCACTGGTAGGATGATAAATTGATATACACTGAAGGTTTTCAGCATAATTCAGAAATTGGCATAAAAATCAATAGTAGCTGACGGCATGCTTGCAAAGTGACTACCTCATCTTGTGTTGCACCTGTGGATGCCCAGTAGTCTCTTAAAGCACCATTCAAAGTCTCTGTAAGTTGCAACTAAAAACTGTTCTTGTGGTTCTCTTAAGCAGATGTACCTTAACTGCCCCAAGGCAGCCTAAGGCATTTTTAAATATTCTCATAAGTAAAAATGAAGCAATATTATATCCCACAAATTATTCTATAAATAATTGGAAGAGTCAGTATGCACAGGAAAACAACTGCATTGGTATATTGGTAATTATAATCATCCGCATATAGCATTCTGGTGACATTTATCCGCACAGCGTATAACTGGCTTATATGGATTCTGGAGCCAGTTGTGCAAATTCATGCACGTGAAGTCTCATGGACTTGTTGTGGATGCCAGTATGTAAGTTGGGTAGATTTAAAGCAGAAACAGGAGTTTAGGGGATGGCTAAGGGGGATTTTTTTCATTTCAATGAGCATACGACTCCTCTCTCTACAAGACGTACCACGGTCATGTTTGTCAAAAAAAACCAAAACAAAGCTAGATGAACACTTTAAATAGCAAATAAGAAGTTGGATTCTTGATTTGGAATCTTGCCTTTGAATAGGATAAATCTGGAACTTGGAGTTTGGTTTCTTTTCAGGGTTGTTGTGATGCAAATCTGTGCTTACAAACTTGGAGGTCTCTGTCAGGGTCCTGGCTCCCACTGGAGCCTTGTGGGATACTGTGTGGCAGGACAAATTAAAACTCTTGGCCTTTGTGCCAGTTTGCTGGCAGAATCGGCTTTGGCTGCTGCTGTAGCCCTTGTGAGAAGCCTAATGTATATGTTACGTGCTGGTGCCCCCACCTTCACGTGTTCCCATTACTGACGTACCCAGCTCTTTCTGCAATATCATGTCTTTGATTCAGGTACTTCCTGATGGTGCTTCCCGGCCCTCTGCTTCGTATGCTCCCTATTCTCTTCGGTCCATCCAGCTTCCTGTGTTGCCTGTTCCCTCCGCTGTGCTCCTTCTCACCGTTAGCTCTCTTCTCGGGCGTCCCTTCCCCTGTGCTGGTGTCTGCTGTCCACTTCATACAAATTAAAGATTTGTGGTGTGGCTGTGACATATGTATGGTAATTATTTCCTGTGTGAAATTAAGTTACTGTGAGGCAAGACAATTGTCTGATCTGATGCTGTGCCCTTATACCACCAAAACTTTCACTATCCTTGACTCTAATTGCATTTGGGACTTCATTTGTATCAGGCAGTGCATTGAGCCCCTTGGTACAGAATCTGTTTTGCTGTTCTGTTGCACCGTTCTCATGTGGCACAGCGCTGGCAGCAGCCAGTGAAAACCTGCCTCTGCACAAGCACCAGGGAGTTCATAAATGCCACTCCATGTCCTGGGCTTTGACAGAAGTGCCTGTAATTGTAGGCTGTGGATCAGCCACCTGACAGCAGTAATTAGAGCAGCATCCAGGGATCCAAAAAGCAGGAACTTGGAAGTTGGTGTAAAGCCATCTTTGTTGGCACCTGAGGGGTGCCATCCAGACTCTGATTCATGCCGGTTTGTACCTTGGCGTGAGTCTCCTGCGTAGATGAGCTCTGAGGAGCTGAGATGTCCTTCCAGACCTTAATGTGCTCTGCTGCGATGGCAGGCACGTCGCATAACACAGTGGGAAGTGATGCTGCCCTGTGGTACCAATCTGCTTTCCGTTTTCCTCCCTCACTTCCTTCATGGTGCTTGTGGCTACAGTCCTGACTTGGGACTTTGAACGCTGACACAGTAGAAATGATAGGACTCAGCAAAAGGCCTGATAGAAGTTAGTGATTTCAGGGAGAACATCAAAACAAGGGTATTACCCTGAAAATAACTTAGAGATCCAAATTTCTGAGTCTTTTATGACCTCTCTGGATGACTAGTTGAATTCTCTCCTTGGAGAGCACTCAGCTGTCCTGAATCTTTATCATTCAGACCTTATGGGTCCTTTGTTTCCCTCCTACTAAATTGTAGAATGGATTTAAACTCAGCTTTAAGCAATCAAATCTATTTCACAGTATGGAACTATTGATAAGAAACCTGCTGTCCTATGTGTTCTTTGTATGGAAACATTACTGAGGTGATCTGCTGTGTGTGTCGCAGCCTACTGCATGGACCGGTTACCTTAGCCAGAGAGCCAAAAGCCCATAACCTAGAAGGGCATGGTTTAGAGGCATAATAGAGGCTTGTTAGACAAACCTGGTGATTTACAAATGTCCTTTTAATGAAACATCCTTGTCTTTCCTAGATATTTTAATAGAATATAGACATAGGCATCTGGCTCCTGGTTAACTGGATTCTTTCCAAAGACTGAATTTCACAATGTTAAACAGACTGATAAGAGTATCTGGTAGTCTGGATGACTGGCACTTAATGAATTGCTCTAAAAAAATCAAATTACAGTAATGTGTTTTTAAAAAGAGCTTGTATTAAAGACTATATGATGTTAGAATAATTTCTCCTGTAACATCTGTTCTTTTATTTGGTATAATTAAAATACTGCATTCTTACCATGAGTTCTTATATGGACATATTATATTACATTGCAGCTGTGGTTAAAATGGATTGACTTCCAATAGTAATCTACTCAGTAAAAAGTTATTGAGGCTAAGAAATTTCTGAGTGTCTTCAACAGCTGTGTGTTTTTGTGGAAATACGTAGACTAGGTTCTGTGTTTCAATTTCAAAGCAGGCCTTTTTAATAGGAGATACTTTGTTCCTGCTCTCTTTTCCCTTCCCTTCAATTTTTACAGGAAATAGCTTGTGTAGAAAAGTGTAGAAAAGCTTCATAAATTTTATTTATCTATTCCTATTTAAAAGCCAATGTAATAGGGCAAATCTGTAGCTGCAGAAACATCAGAAAGCAATAATCTTTTTTCTTTAATTGATGTAATGACTATCAGGCCTGTATGGAAAAAGCAGTCTGCATGGTCTCTGTATTTGAACACCTTCATTTGCCAGCCTGTTCTGCAGGTCTGTGCCTGTTCCACAGCTGTGCTTTGTTCTCTCATGTTAAAAGCCACTTAACTGTAATGCACATCTTCAGTTGCACAGGGATAAGATTTTTTTGACCCTCTTACCCTCCCTGGCCCCAGAAATAATTTCTTGAATTAGATTTGTATGTTCTTAAATACGGACTAACCTTGGTATTTTTAAAAGAGAAATTCTGTTAGTATTTGAGGGTTGCGTCTTCTGTAAGCATGTATAAAGTATCGCCTTTTAATTGGTTTTTGACAGATGATCCCGTAACTAGTTTTGTGTGTTACGGTTTCCTCCTATTGAATGAGTTGGTGAAAAGTACTTTCTTTGGTTTTCTTCTGTAAAATTAGGTAGCTAAGCAATGCAGGTTTGACTGCTACTTGGACTTGTGGTGGTGGGAAAACTGTCATGGAGCTGAAAAGATACTTGATTTTGGGTAGAGAATAGCCTGGATGACTTTCAGCCCAAGGGGAAAAAATACTTTTCTGCTGTGAATTAAAACTGTCAGTGTAGATCTATTTGCATATAAATGTTCATCTATTTTTGAATGTAAGTCTCTTTGGAGATGCTAGATTGGAGGCCTCAAAGTGTAAAGTTCTACTGCGTGTTGGTGCCTACCTGGGGAGCATTTCTGTACTATCCCATGTAGGAGGTGATAGGGAATGGGGGAAGAAAAGCTTTAGGACATGTGAACATTGAGGGTGGGGGTAAATAATAGAAACTACTGCTACAAGTGGACTAGCCTGCTTTGGTATCTGAAATGTGTTATCCTGCCATATAGGAAACTTTTTGAAGGTTTAAACACCTGAATTTCAGCTTGGTGCATTCTGTCTTATTTAAAGGATCCTAGAGGCTTCAAACAAAGCCTTTCTTTAGGCAACTGCATTATCCATTTGTAGGTTATCTTGTTAATATTTGCGTTGGGAATCTCTAGGGTACTGATTGCCCTGTCCTTGAGCTGAGCAGAGTCTTAGGTTCGATGCAGATCTCTGTTGTTTGTTTTTTTGTTCCCCCCTGCCCCCATCTGTCTTTGCCAGATGCTCCTTTGGGATTCTCTTTTTATGGTTACATTACATCCCCAAGTGGGGAAGGGAACCAATCATCAGATGCCTTTAATATTGAAAACTACCGTAATGTAAAAACTACTGCATGTAATTGATTTTGAGTAAGGTTTGCGAGAGCTTGCTGAAACTATGTCGTGGATACTAAAAATGTCTCATTTTTGTTTTCTTCTAGGAACTTTATATTGCTGTGGGAATATCAGGAGCAATCCAACACTTGGCTGGGATGAAAGACAGCAAGGTATATAAACATGGATGTGCTGGAAAAGATTTTTGAGGAAGGAAATGAGTTGACTTCCTTGCTTTTACATCAGTACTTTAGCCAGTTTTCCTGTTTTTTTTAATGTTAAAATTGCCAGTTTGTCTGCTTTAAAACACGCTAGCCCTCCGAGCCTTGCCAAAGAAACATATTGTGGCAAAACATCTAACACGGTAGAAAAACTGGTAAAAAAAGTGGTAAGTAGAAGCAACTAAGTGACTTTGTTTATTAAAAAACCAAACAAAACACGTGCCTGAATTCTATACAATAGTTCCATTTGCATTTATTTCCGAGTATGACAAATTAATTCATGCATAACAATGTGCAATTTGAATTATGAACTTACTATTCCATAAAGTAAAAAATGTCTCTGACATTCCTGCGTTTAGCCATTCAAATGGAAACCTATTCTAAAACGGCAGTAAAACTTTAAAAGGTTTAACTCATTAGTTGCCAAAGCAAATAATCGGAAATTGGAATTTCCAGTTTGGTCCACAGTGCAGTGTTTGGAAAGAGGAGAATTCCCTGCTGAATCATACTATCAGATGGCAAGCATCAACAACTCTAGGTTGTCCTGCCTCCCAGCAAGTAATTTTAGAAAAAGGATATATATTTTTTTTTCTATTTCCAGGGAATGACAGAAACCAAACCCAGAACTTTGAATAGCTTATAAAACCGAGGAAAAGGTTTGCAAAATATTACAGGCAGATCCTTGTGTTTAACTGATGACAGACTAGTGAGTTTATGTGACTGGTAATTGTCCTCACGAGCCAGCCTGTGTGGTGGGATGATCTGTGCTTTCTTACAATTAGTTCTTTTTGTATATATTATTTAAATATTTACTGGGGAAAATCATGTAAGCTGGATTTGGGATACAGCACTGTTTTTGGGGCCTCAGTCTTCTAAAATCAGGGACTGAAGTGTTGTTAGCATTAGTCGGCACAGTGGAGAAAAAACAACCAAAATTAGAAATTAAGGGATGAAGGTCACTATTGAGAAGTGTGAGCACTAGTATCTGTAGCGGTGTATTCTCACTGCTCTTAGTGGAACAGCGTCGCCGTAGTCGCTTCTACTCGCAGTGCAGCAGCAGGGAGACAACAGGGCCAGGCAGGCAGTGGGAGAGTCGAGAGCAGCACCGATGCGGCACTGCCAGGGTCATCCTCAGCTCCCTCTGGACTCTGCTAGTAGCTGATGGGCCACAGTATTAAGAGTGTCGTCGTTTCGAGGCTTTAGTCTCCAACTGTGCTTTTGGTGAGGGAGAAGAGGGGCAGGTGGGATTAGTATCAGCCATTGACTGAGAACTGTGTATTTAAAGCTGCTTAAAACTCGATCTGACCCTGTTTGTATTTATCTCCCGCCTTACCTCGGTTAAGACTACCAGCAATACTGAGAACCTATTGCTTTAAGTGCCAGAATTTCCTTTGATATAAAAATGAACAGCAATATTGTCCTGTACTGTAACAGCAAAACCTCTGCTTTTTTTGGCTTTTCCAATGCCCTGTTTGATATTTTGAGATGTTCTTTTATAGGAAATAAGGACAGATTAAATTTGTCAATCTGAGACGCATACTTAAGTTTCATTTCTCCCATACATTGTAGTTTTTCTAGTGTAAACAAATGTGTGTATTGTAAAATTCAGTTTTACTTATTTGTGTTTGAAATGTGTTCTGCTTTCCTTTTAGCCAAAGCATGTAGGTGCTATAGTTACTGAAAAGATCCAGTTTTTACAAACATAAAAAATTATGCAGCCAAGGGAACTCTCTGGAGTGTCCCCTGTCTTCCCTCAGCATTGTTATCTGGCGTTGTGAACTCATACACTTCAGGATACGTTTTCCAAAGTAGTCAGATGCTTTCTACCAAGTGAAATGTATAATTTATTTGTCCTTCTACAGCCAGGTAAAAAAAGCTTTCTTTCCTTATTTTTATATTTCCCTCATGAGGTAGTTACAGTATCTTTTCTTTCTAAGAGGTTTAACTTGCAAAGTTCTGTTGCAAGCAAGGGGATGCTTTTGCGTCTTACCAGGGAAAGGCTGATTTAGCAATGAGGTGGAGAACCAGATCTTACTAAAAAGTTACTTCAGCTAATGGAGACAGAGGAAGGACTAGGCTGCCAAACTAAAGCTTAAGACAGTTTTGCAAGCAACTGGTATTAATTATTTTTGTGATAAGGACAGAGCTGGCAGCCCCCAAGCTGTCACCAGCTGCTGGCCTCAGCTGGCCCTCAGCGTCAGCCCCTGTGGCCTCATGCCCCTGTGAACGGGTCTGCAAAGGGCCTCGGCGTAGAAGTAGAGAAAGTCTTTATTGAGCTGATATCCTCGGGCATCACAGCCTGGATTTTGCTTCCTGCACTGTAGAATTCTCAGTGGAGGCTTGCGTTTGCAAATGGGGTAACTGAAATAAAAACAATAAAACTTTGGGAAAAATAATTCAGGGGAAGCATTAAGGGAATACTTGCAGGGCTTTGCTTATGAGCTGGCAGGAGCGCAGCAGCAGCACTCTGCTGTAGGTACATCCTTCTTGCGTATATGCTGCGGTCCTTCTTTATAGTGAGTCACAGGAGACAAATGACCTGTGAAGAAAAAGCATTTCTGTGGGCCTAAAAACACAGGATTTGCAAACTTTTATCTTTGAGTTATGCCACTAGGCATATGCTACTGAGCCATTAGTTTTGTTGGGCAAGTACCTTCGGTGGTGGGAGTAAAACAGAGCCAGGTGAACTGCGGCTACTGGGAGTGGCAGGTGAGTGTGCCCAACAAGTGTTGGGTTGGAGCTCTCCTGAGGAGTCTGGTTGCCTCGAACCAGTGTTCACAGGGGCAGCATTTTAGGTGGAAAGGCAGGATCGGAGTGCTGGGGTTTAGACCCCTGCTTGGTGTAAGGCTCATTTTATGAGCTTTTTTTTTTTTTTTTTAATCCCCCCCCTCCTGTTTGGAGTGCTCCCCACCCTGTTGTAGATTGTGATGTGGACATCCACACTTACTTTGCTGGAAGCTGTCACAGACCTTTACAGGATGATTTAACCTGTATGGCAGAGTTTGAACCAAGAAAGACATTTTCTGGACCGTTGTGTTGGGATTTCGATCATGTGTGTTTTTCTACTGTGTGGCAAACTAAATGATATGTCCCATAGTAAGTACAGAGGCCATTAGGCATGGCTTTATTGTACTTGTTTGAAGTGCTACCTCTGAGTTATCTCTGTAATGGTATGGCTTAGATCTTGCAGATAATCTTTTGTAGTAATATTTTTCTCTAGCCTCTTTGCAACAGGGAAGGCTAGCCCCAATGTATGCAGTGAGCGGGGAAGTGAGTTTTGGGGGGATGGTGTTTGGGTTTGGTTTTGAGGTGGAAAGGAATCATGGAATTTTCAGAGTTGGAAGGGACCTCTAGAGATCATCTAGTCCAACTCCCCTGCTGACGCAGGAATGCCTAGAGCACATTACTCAGGACTGCATCCAGACGCGTCTTGAAAATCTGCAGAGAAGGGGACTCCACAACCTCCCTGGGCAGCCTGTTCCAGTGCTCTGTCACCCTCACCGTAAAGAAGTTTTTTGTTATGTTTCAATGGAACTTCCTATGTTCCAGCTTGTGCCCGTTGCCCCTCGTCCTGTCACTGGGAACCGCTGAAGAGAGTCTGGCTCCATCCTCCTTCAACCCCCCCTTTAGATACTTAGAAGCAAGAATAAGGTCTCCCCTCAGCCTTCTCTTCTCCAGGCTAAAGAGTCCCAGCTCTCTCAGCCTTTCCTCATAAGGGAGGTGCTCCAATCCCCCAATTGTCTTTGTTGCCCTACGCTGGACTCTCTCCAGTAGTTCCCTATCCCGTTTGAGCTGGGGAGCCCAGAACTGGACACAGTATTCCAGCTGTGGCCTCACCAGTG
>VFFE01008751.1:684641-775149 GCA_008921705.1 Burhinus oedicnemus
GCTTGCTTTCATACATATGCATATCTTTATATATAAATATATATAGCACTGTGTGTATATACACAGGGGCTGTATATATAGGGATATACAGATATAATACATTATACCTACACATGAACACACCCGTTATTTATACAGCTTTTAAGTTATATACAAACACCCTGGGGTTTTTTTATATATAGATCTCCAAGTATATTATGGGGATGTAGAGCGGGATATATCTCTACAAATAATACTGTATACTTCTATATGTACCCACATATATGTGTGAGATATATATGATACATCATAGAAATATACACAGTCCCTTGCTCTCACTGCCCCCTCCCCCCTTTATATACACATAATCTTTATATAGCGATTTAGGTATATAGATACGGGGAATACGCGTGTGTGTGTATGAGCCCCATGTAACCATCTATCTTTAAATTGAAGGCACACAACCCTCCTAACATTTATATATAAATATATGTATATATTTCTCTGTGTGTTTGTGTGTATATATATTTTTTTATAGGGTATACGTACATATAAAATACATTATACCTACACACACCCCCCTTATATACATCCCCACCCACCCCTTTATATACATCACCATGTGTATAACAGGGATGAATATAGAGGGATATATATCTATGAATAATACTATATAGCTATATATGTGTGCGTACACATATTCTGCACAATATATATATGCATGTGTGTCTATACACAGTCTCTTGCTCACTCTCTCTGACATTTTATATACATGTAGTATTTATATACAGATTGTTCTATATAGATGGGGGGGGGGTCTGTTAGGAGCCCCGTATGTAATACAGTATACATATGTATGCACACACTTGATGATACATATACTATATGTATACATAGTCCCCCTTTAAATACATGTAATTACCTATCTTTCTTTAAATAGAACACACACTTGCTCTCACACACATATACTTTATATATAAAAATATATTTCTCACTGGGTGTACATACAGGGGACTGTATATATAGGGATATACATATATAATACATTATACCTACACTTGAGCACACACTTCTATATTACATGTTAATATATACTATACATATAAAATTATATGTATATATACACACACATAGATACATCTTTTTATGTACCTCCATGTATATTATGGGGTTGTACAGCTATAAATACTACCATATACCTCTGTATATATGTGCACCCATACATACATATTATATATACACATAGGTATAATTACACAGTCTAACACACACACCCCTATTTTATACACACATAATCTTTATATATGGATTTATCCATATAGCTATGGAGAATATATGTGTGTGTATCTATACATCTGCCCCATATATAGTACATAATGTATATATAGTGCTTACCTTTATATATAAATATGTGTGTATATACATGGGAAATATATATATGGATATACATATATAATACATTATATGTATACGTGAACACACCAAATTATATGTATATACACAGACACTCTCACACACATATCTTTTTCATATATCTAGATGAAAAAACAGAAGATCTCTTTAATAAGCACATATGTATCTCCCCATGTATATCAATGTAGGGATGTAGCTACAGGGATATAAATATATAATACACTATACATATATATATACACACACGTTTATTCTTACATACATATACATCTATATATATGTGTGTATGCATATATGGGGATATAACTAATACATTCTACATATAGATACATATTTTGTCTTTAATATATACACACATATATTCAGAGACCATCTCCTTCTCCCTCACACCCACCCCTTTACATATATCTTTAATATATGTATTTAGATAAAATATGTATACACACAGACACAACCTCTCACAGACATCTTTATATGTATATAAAGACATATACAGATATCTTTATATATATGTATATATGCAGTCACACACATACCTTTATATGTATATAAATCTTCTCTATATATATATATGGGGATGTATGTATGGAGATACATATATGATACTTTGTACACATATGTACAAATGTATATATTTGTACTTATGTGTTTTTATATGTGTACCTGGGTTTCTGTGTATATATGTGATATATACACATATATACACATATATACACATTTAATACATATATAACATAATATGTATGTATAGACACAGACACATCCTTATATGGATATATGTCTGTATTTCACTGTGTGTATACATACTGTATATAGGGATGTATATATGGGATATATGCATATAATACATTATACATGTACACATATATAGACATTTTTTATATATATTTTATGTATATGTATATGCAGACCCACACATCTTTTTTTTTAATATGTCCCCATGTATATATGGGATATATGTATATAATACATTATACCTACACACACACATGCACTTTTTTAAAAATATATCTGTATGAAATTTTATATACATAAGGGGGAGGTGTGTACCCCCAGCGGCCCAGCCTTGCTTACCGCGACATTTCCCAGCCTGCGTCCAGCCGCCCGGAGCCTGCCCAGCCCCAACGGCAGGCGGAGGAGAGCCCTCCATGTGGGGGGATGCCAGCCAGGGGACAGCCTGGGGACAGCTATTTGAAGCCAGACCTCAGGTCACAGACCCTGCCTGCCGCTGAGGTCTCTTACCATTCCATTTAACCTTCCTGAAAGGTTCCCAGCATGGTGCTGGGCTAAGCTAACTCCCCACTTCTTTTCTCTTCATTTATTTTGCCCATGCTGTCACTCTCAGGTCCATTTGAACCACTCCGCAGACTGGACAGCCTAGCCAGGGGGGATTAACCTCTCCCAGTTCTCCAAACTATTATGAGTGCCTTCACTAGGAGCAGCCTTGGGGCCCTTCAACCTTTAGAGAAATTACTATTTTGGTACAAACTTCCACGGAGCAAACCAAAAGATGCCACGGTGGGTTTCATTTCCAGGACAGATCTAAGTCATTGTTCAGTCTCACCTGGTTTACAGCACACAGTGCCATGCAAAAATGCAGTTCACATTTACATTTTCAAGCAAAACTTACCACTGCTAGGCTCATTGTAGTATCGACTGATGTAATTATTCATGTCATCCTCTGAAAAAACAAAAAGGCAGCCATTAGAAGACCATTTATTTGATTAAATAGTTGAAATTCCACCCGTGAAAGGCCCTCCTCTGCCCTGTGTGGCCAGAGCACCACCTTTTGTGTATTTTTAGGCCAGAAGGCTGGATGTGATTTGGCAACCCACTACACACCCCATCCAACCCATGGCTGCAGCCAAAATAGGGGTTATCATTTGTTGCAGTTCTTTACGGGACATGCCTGGGAATGAGGCATTCTGGGTTCCAAAGAAAACGTGCTCCGAGATCCTTCCAGCGACTGATGTGGGGCTGACCAGCTCCCCAGGCCCATCTCCTCGCCACTTGTAAAGACAAGTGTAACGCTGCCCTTTTTCTGGTCAGCAGAGCCCTCCCCTCCCACACATGGCACAAGGATCAAGCCTGCCTTTATCCCGACAGGCTGAACCGAGGGCACCAGCACAGACAGACCTCCTTCTGCCCTACAGTCCCACCACAGAGTTATCCACGGAAGGGGCGGCACTGCCTACCACTGGTGACCTGGGCTGCCTCCTCGTTCACGTTCGCCTTAGTCTCTCCCCGGCGAGACCCAGCACTCCCGGGGGAGCCCAAGGACCCCGCTCCTTACCAGTCTGCAGCCAGCCCCGTATTCTGCCTAGGAGTTCCCCAGGTAGGGCACTGGGAGGGCAGGTTTTATTTCTCCAATAGGGATACTTCTATTTCATTTCAATATTTTTTTTTCACGCAGCCCAACACTGCTCCTCATTTTCATTTGCAGTCCCCTCCTGAGACCCATGCTGTTGCCATGCTGAATGGCAACGACATAACCATTGCTCCTGAGCAGCTTCCCTGTGTTTCTGCACTCTCTCTTTCCTTTCAGTGTTCTTAACTTGTTCCTGTGAAACACAGTTGACTTGAAAAAAAGAGGAAACAATATCCAGTGTGTTTCCAGAAGAATGGCTAGAACTTCCCCTGTTCTGCCTTGGATGACATGGCCAATAAAAGGCACATGACGAGTTTACCAAAACAAGTGGAAATACCTCTCCAGCTCAGCACAACCGCTGCTGTGGGAAACCAAAACCAAACCCAGAGCCAGACAAGCCAGCTCTCCAGCAGTTGTAAATCCATGTAGTTTTACTGTGTAAATGCCTATTTCTAAAATAATGTCTCCTTTTTTTCATTCAGAATGAATAAAGAGGGTTATTTTGTTGTATATTACATATACATATGTAATACAAAGCATAATATTAACATTACATTATCTGTTGGCTTAAAATACACTATAAAGATTTTTACAAGTCAAGGCTGTAGTACTACACTCATAGTATCTACATGAGAGCTACACCTGAACTTCAGTAACGGTACGAAAACAAGGAAGACTTGACCGCAAAAGGGAAAGCAGCAGCTATATTGCATACACAGATTTTAGATGCTGCAGATGACAGTGGGATTTCCTGTTACCTGACAGAAAAGCAGAACTTTTTACAGTTGCTGAAAAAGAAAATAACCAACTCCTCTTGTTGCAATTCTGAGCAGAACACAAATATTGCTGCTAAGAAAACAGTATTGGCAATCCAGGAAGAATTTCAAGCTTACAAGCAACCTGACCTGCCCAATTTGCGGCATATCGTGTGCTCTAAAAGCATTGTCTCCTTTTAAGTGCTCTTTTTGATACCATGTTTCAGAAAACCATGCTCATCCCTTTGAGCCAGATTTCCTTCGCCCCCCTGGGTCTCTGTGGCTACAGTCCTGCCTTTTCACAGCACATTGCGGTTTGCAGGTGAAAGAAACAGATGTTTTCTGGGGAACACTTTCTCCACACAACAAGACCCAAACCACTAAGCACTCTGTACCTGAAATAGCTGCACTCATAAGAAGGCAATCTAACCTGACACTGAAAGGCAACATGGTTGTTTTCCTGGTTTCATTGGATCTTAAAAGCTTTTTTGGCCCTTGTTGATCTTTAAATGCCTGCAGTCAGAGGTGTGCTTTGTGCTAATGTCTGAGTTTAAAAAAGAGGCCTCAGAGTAGCTCAAGGCAATGCCGCTGAATGAGGAGTACATTGCAAGGCTTTTCAGCTATCTGCTACTAAAATACACTTCATTTCAATCATGCATAATTTATACTCTAAATGCCACCAAACCTGCCAGCCCGTATAGATGCAAGTTCTTGTTCAGGCATGGAACCTTCAGCTACGGTCAGAAAATACTTGCGTATCTGTATTTCTGGTAATGCACTTTCAGCATATTTAACTTGGAGTCTAATTCTAAGCAGAGAAATGAGGAAAACAGAGCTATAGTTTGGCCTGGAGGAGGGCATGTTTGCATTTGTGGGGTTGCCCCTCCTCATCACTTGGCAAAAGCACATGGCCACCCTCTGTGCAATGAACGGGGACTGGGGTGCTCTTGTTTCCTTTGGCTCTCACCAGAGTCTGCCCCAAATGCCAAGCTGCTTTGTATCGAAGACAGAAAACAACTTGGAAAAGTTACTCATCTGCTTGTCATGTCTTATGGCAAGGCTCAAATCAAGTCGTCTTTAGGATCGCACACATCTACTGCCCTGGTCATCTGTCTATCAGCTAACAGAATGTAGCAGGGCACTATTTTCTAACCAATTGGTTGCTTTCAAACCAATTTAGCAAAGAGATGGAGACTACTCGTTCTATGAGCAAAGGCCAATGCCCAACACCTGAAAGGAAATCCTGTCCTCGCCCAGATCTCTTTGAGCGGTGAGGAAAATCAGTGATTGTGCGGGCTGTGTCTGTGACCACTTGCACACAGGACCAGGAGAGCTGCCTACTTTCGTGTGATGGCCTTATTAACAACATTGTTTTACATTGCTTATCTATTTATCTAGATATATAGATACAGACTATCTATATAGATATATAGAATATAATATAGATATATAGATATAATATAGAATGCATGTATGTATTTTTACCTTGAATAGGTTCTTATGAATAAAAAACAATAAAGAGTAATGGAATAACAACAGCAGAATAAATATTTCAACAACAGATTAAGTTTCTGAATCATTACATTAAAGCAAACTGACAATTAACAAACTCATCTTAGTCATATGGGAGTCTCAGCTGTTTTGGGCATAAAAGGCTATAAACAATTCCAGTTATCTCTCATTATATTCTTCATTGCTGAAAGCAAGAAGTTTAAAAAAAAAGCCACAAATATAGAACAGAAAGCAACTATTTGTGCATACAAAACATAAACAAATAAAAAATACAGTACTGCACATTATTGTGGAACACTGCTGAAGTACTTTACAGTGATTTACAAGGAAATGAAGTCCCCACTGCTCAAGTATGTGCAGTCAAATGGGATCAGGAGTACAACTACATTTGCAGCTGGTGGCATGCAGGAAGTTTGTATGAGTAAGTAGGGGAGACTGGCTTTTACAAGAGAGGCAGATTACTTGTATTATTTAAATTCTACATAGTGTCTTCTGCTGTCGGTGTATTTTAGTTTCAGCTCCAGAAAGGAGCATTCTTCATAGCTTCCCTGGTTTTTGAACCATTTTTTTTCTTATTTCTGCCACCTTGGAATTTTCAGGATGCAGAAGACTTAATTTTCCTCCTTTCCTAGAAATAAACACATCTCTTCAAATACACAGCAATGTTACCTGCACTGCATTTTCCAGAAGAGAAACTTTCCATTTAAAAGTCCTTAGCGATCCTGATGCCCAAATGGGATTTATAGTAAACTAAGGAACTGGCAGTAAACAGAAAGAAAAAGTATTTCCCTCGTTTACCCTGGAAATGGCAACCTTAGATAAATGTCTACGGATGGTGATTGGGATCCTCTTGCTAGATGCACCAGGAGGAATGAAAGCCTTTACCCCAGGAAATCTGGTGACAAATCTGGTGTGGAAGATCCAACAGTTGTGAGTTGAGAAGGCAGAATGGGAAGAGTGAAGCAGCTCTTCCCCACATGAAAACCCATCCTAACCTGTGGTGAACAAGGATGTTCTACAATCTTCCCTGGAAAGCGAGAGCAATGGGAAGCAGTAAGACCTGCAGCAACACTGTGGAGGAATTCAGCTGAGAGGAGGTGTTGCTGGGCAGGAGAAGGAATGAGCAGAAACAAGCTGGTCTCTGTGGTCCATGAGCATTATTTGCTGAAGTAGTGTGGGGTGCGAACGACTGCCAAACTGGCATGACAAAATGAGACACCTGGAACTGCTTTACCTACTAGTGGGAGATGTAACTATATAATTGGAAGAGATGAGGCAGCAGAGTAATGTGGAACCACAAACAGACAACAGGGCTGACTCCAACAGGACCAGAACTTTTCACTGGACAGAAGGGAATGTCTGGTTAGGAAGGTTGCTCAGACTCCTACCTACCTCACACACAACCAAAACAGCCTTCCCTGACACTGTAACCAACCACTTCTGTGAGGCTCTAAGTGCAGTAAAGTCAGGGGAAATAAGTCCCATCTCTTAGCCTGCTACCCAAATCTCTGTTATTGAAAAAACATGCAGTTCTTGGTTGAGATCTGTCTGACAGCTACTGGATTTTGTCTGATGAAGGTTTTCAAATTATCTGCCTGTTCTTTTCCTGCAAGACTCAGAACACACGTTAAAATAGTTCAGGGAGTAATAAACTATTCAGAGTACAGTCCCATATAATCTCATCTGACACAAGAGACAACACTGTAATCTCTCTCTCCTGGCCCTATGAAAACCTAATAAATTTGGTGAAACACATAAATGACATTCCACCTAAGGCAGATCTCTCTTTTAGTCCTATAGTCCCTCAACAGTGACCTTTAATTGCTTCATCAATGACTTTCGTGAATGAGTCTGCAACCCCCCTCCATACAATAAATACCATTTGCACATCTTTCAGATTAGAGGCCTTAAAAAAGGGATTTCTTTCATTATTAAAGTATTTTACATCATATTTTTATTGCCACTGATTGTACTGCCTTCTGTCTCTCAAAGCTGAATTTTCTGAACTGGAAGGTTATTTTTTTCTGCTCTGTAGCCTCCCACTGAGGATGTGAGTCCTCAGAGTAGAGTAATGTCTTACGCTGACTTTCCTCCAGAAAGCAATCTTTACTAGGATCTAAAGAAGCAGATCTTTCATCTCCATCATTGCTACCTGACACCAGTGTCTTCTCCTTAGAGTACCATTACCACTTAGAAGCATTTGGGAAAGAAAAGTAGCATAAAATACACTTTGCAATAAAACCCACTAAGATACACTCTGAGCAGGGAGGTTTTTCAAGGCACAAATTATAAGATCAAGTTACTGTCCCCTAACTAGAAATAAGAACAGTGATGACAGCTACGCTGCTCTGACGCTAGCCCGTAACACTGCCACAACCTGAATTTGCCCAAAAAGAACATAGCTTTAGTATGACACTGTAGTGCAGTAAGAAAGGGAGACAGAATGTACGTAAAAAAGGACATCTATAGGTGTTTCTGAAAGCAGACTGGCAACCCACAGGGGAAAATTCCCCAATGAAGCTTTAATCTTCCCAGGGAGTTTTCCCTGGCAGATTGCCATGCAGTCTCTGGCATTCCAGATCTGTCTGACCTTGGCCATCTGAACTTCACCACCACCAAATTCTCAGCCAGACCTAACCTCCTCTTCTCCTCAGCAGTCCAAGCATAGCTCACTGCTTACTTGTAAATTCATTTATTAAGGCATATGCATGCTCCCTAGCTGTGCTGTACTGTCTAGTTCACCTTTCCGGTCTTGTGCAAGACGACCTGAGCAGAGGTTTTTCCCTTTTGCTCTGCTGGCCCTAGAAAGTCTCTCTCCCCCTTTCCCTCTAGCAACATGGAAAGTTTGTGCCAAGAGGAAACACGAACAGCCAGCTGGCACTTTCCAGGAGACTTCCCCAGCTTTTTGAATGAAGGCAGATTGCCACATTAGTGCAAGCTGCAGTACTCACACGACTGTTCCATTCACACGGATATCCAATCCCTGCAGAGGCTGGATGGATGCCTGAGCATGTGGATAATCTACCTTGAGAGGAGCCATCAAAGTTAGCTTGCACAGAAAACAGAGCAACAGATTCAGCCTGGTTCTAAGAAATCAGCCTGAGATGGAAGTTGTCATGCAGAAGGAAATCCTGGGATACGGAACAGGCTTCATTATCAGCAGATACTGCTGGGACCCAAGAACTGGGACAGAAAATTGTGGGAGACCTCGGCTGGTCCGAGGGATCAGAATGCAAGTTTAACATTGACCTTGAGCAGATACCCGTGTACCCTTGAAGAGACTGGAAAGTCCCGAGAAGAGCTGAGCAAACAAGTGAACACAGTGATAAACATTCTAAGGGTTGGCAAACATCCTGGCTTTGACCAGAGCATGAACAGCGCGTGATCAACAATTGTATTGGCTGGCTGGCACGTGATGTGAGAGTGGATTGGACAAAAGTAGAATGGTAGAGTATATGCATGGACGAGCATCCGGGTAAAAGGATATAAAAAGCACTGCTTGTAAAATAAAAGAGAATCGCTGCAACTTGATATTCAGTGTCGTGTCCGTCTCTACAATGACAGAAAACCAAAATCCTTAACTGACAACAAATTGGGTGCCTTTGGCCTTCGCTTTAGCAGATCATGCTGCAAGAGCACTGTGTGCTGAGTTGAGCATGGCTGAGATGCAAGACATCTGTGTGTCAGCATGGCTGGTGGCTTTGGGTAGAGGATGGCCTGGGGGACGTTGCAATGCTCTTTCCAACCTTGTTCCCCATGAATATGGATCAGCAGATCCACATCTGAGTTGGCTTGTTACAGTCAGCCTGAAGCAAACACAGAGGAACTTGGGTCTGTCTCTGCAAAATAGCCACATTTGTTGAGTCTAGAAAAACAAAGGTTGAGAAAGAATATGGCTACCAACAAAACAATAATAAGCTGGGTAAACATCAGGGAAAGAAAAGAATAATTTAAGCAAAAGGATTCAAGAACAAATTGTTACAAACTGGCAACAAATAAATGTAGACTGGGAATTGGGAAAATATTTCTAATAATTTAGAAAAGTGAGATGCTGGAATAGTGTTATAACGGCGACAGAGGGCAAAATACATCACTGCTGTCACATGGAGCACGATCTGTTTATGAAAGGGGTTATTATGCTTGGACAGTGGAAAACGTTCCAGTCCTGTGTTCCTTTACCTGTCAGCAATGTCTTCACACCTCTGCACATTAACGATGGGAGACAACTTCAGCCTCACAGGCGTGACTGTAGGTTCACCATTTCTTGAAGTGAAAAGTTTCTACTCCACCCATTTGGTGAATATGAAATTCAAGAGCCTAACTTCACTAACTACACACACATTTATGTAAGTGTTGCTTAAGGTTTAATTCCTTTGATTGCTGCCTGGATGATCAGTGCATACAGAACCACAAAGCCTGAAAGAGGCACCTACAGAGAAGCCAAATCCTCACGCTTCCATGGATACATGGAGTTTAACCAGGAAGTGGAGTGCACTTACAATATAACCATTTCCAGGATTAGGCTTCAAAGTAGATACATTTCAACATTTGAAAATAACCATAAACCATTTTTTATCTATTGTTCTGCATTAACAGGGCTCTCTCAGAGCACTAACAGATGATCACCAAAGGAACTGGCTTAGAGTTTAAAAGTGTTCAACCAGCTCAGACTGCCTTGCAAGGAATGACTGACAAAATCCTTTCCAGTGCCCTGCTCTGCCTTCTCAGACAGCTTGTGAATAATCTTAAGGGAAGCTCTCTGAAGCTCTTTCACGTTCCCCTCCCACTATCCTACTTTCTTCACTTACAAAACAGTGGGTACCTATGGGGAGAGCAAGCATGATCATAAATTGCAGCAGTCCCCCAAAGCAAAAGACTTACTGCTAACCCCATAAAAATGGAATTTTCACTCAGAATAGCTAAAATAAGCTTTCTGCGATGCAAAGTAACAGAGCTGGGATCCGGTTCTTGCTCAAAGGAATAGAAGGGTGGCATATTAATCTTAAACTATGGCAGTACTGTAGAATTTCAAAAACTGGAATGATATATGCAGGAAAATGAGGAATTTCCACTAGGGACTGTAATTCATATATTATGGGAGAGATTAAAGAATAATAAATTTTGGAAGGAAGTATTAATGGCTATATGGGGCACTGTGAACCTGGCATTCCCTGAAGCCTGGAACTTTGTATACCAAACACTAAAAATGATTTGTGCAGGAACAGAAAACATTAGATGTTATTCTGACCATGACCAGTTACACACTGTACGAAGTAAGAACTCAGCAAGAGAAAAAACTTCCTTTATAATTTAGAGATCAACAGATAGGATAATATTTGCCATTATGTCAAATGGTAACCATCTCTGGGAAGAAGAAAAAAAAGGGATGACAGCACTCAGGATATTTCCCTTGCTCTTAGAGAAAGACTGACCACAATGGTCCTGAAAATCATTAGCGATGCTGCTGTGCATTCACATGCAACAGCTTTCACCCTAAGCTCTTTACAAACTGGAGCAGAGAAGCTAAGTAAAGTGCTCACAGTGCAGCTAATGTCACAGCTTTGCCCTAGGTTTACAGCTCCTGGAGTCCTGCCCTTCTCTTGAGTCCATCATCTTTCCTGGTGTTGATAATGGCACCCTGTGACTTGCATGCTGAAGCCTGTTTTTTAGCCTTCATTTTTGTCCACTCTGGAGATCAATTTTTTGGCAAGACAAGTAAGACCTCCATTCAAAGCAAGGTGAAAAATTTCCTGCTTTTTAGCCATATTAATTAGAAAAGACCATATATCCATGCATTTTCCACAGTTATTTATACTATGTTAGGAGGTCTCTCACTGAACTCCTCTGGGGAGACAGAAGTGTGTGAGGCAGCAATCAGCTCATTATTCAGTTAATTAGCACAGGACTGACCAGGCCACAAGCAGCTGAACAGCTGTACTGCCTCAAGAAGTGGTCCTTCAAGAAGAGGCACGAAATATTAGCTGGGGAGTTATGGGACACTTTCAGAGCCCATTGACCATCTCACTAGAGCTCTTGCCTCTCCCAGTCTCGTACCAGCAATTAAGACACTTCAGATAAAAAGAGAAAGGGGTCTGCAGAAAGAAGAGCTGGGTGAAAACACATACTGAAAGCTACCAAATCAGCCAGCAGATACAGTACTCTCCTGGTGCAGGCCACACTGCATGTCTACACAAATTCCCTGAGGTGCTGTGTGTACCATGTGATGCTGGGGTTACTTGACTTACTTTACTGAACACTGTAGTAAATGGTTGCACAAAATCCAGTGTAAATACCAGGGTACAAGCTACAGCTGCCCCTGAGGAGCTTTAACTTACGCACTGTCCCATAAAACTCCCAGGTAGGGAAATGAGTCTGAATGCTTTCTTATTCCATAACCCCTTCGTGGTAAAGTATTCTGCACTGAATGTTTCCATTGTTCAATATAGACGGGGGAAATAAGATTAGCCTGAGATGGAATAGCCCATTTTCTCATGCAGTATGTTCTCTAGCCAACTCAAGCTTACTGGTTTGGCAGAATCCAGGGCTCTCTGAAGACGGTGATTTTTTTGAAGGCTGACAAAGTTAAGTTTGGCACAAACACATGCATTTCATGCCATACCCTACCCTCAGGTGTTATATGTAGGGCTAATGTTCTGCCAGAGCATAAGAGCACATCAGAGCCTGTCTTGCCTAACAGCCGAATTGTGGCATTGAACTGCAGATTTTCTTTTAACAGTACTAGCAACCTGGTCCCTTATCTCTCCTCCACCTAGTCAGTGTAATAGGCAACTGCAGGTATTTTTCAAAGCTCACAAATGCCATGTAGCACACAGAATGAATAACTGCAGTCATCATGCTGGAATCTTTAAGGAGGAAAAACACAGCTTAGAGAAGATGGATGCAAAACAATTCCTAATGTGGTCTGACACAGCGGCTAACTTGCAAAACATTGCCCTTGATCCAAAAGTCAGGATTTAAAACACTAGTGGCTTACAGTTGCAGGCAGAACAAGTGGTGTGGAAAGCCCTGAAGATAGCATAGCCAGTGTAACTATAGCACGTGAGAAACAGGAGGATACAGAAATGACCAACAGGAAACATCTTAATCATCTGTGCTCTGTAGAGCCAAGTCTCAAGAGTATTGCACGTGCCTGAGCAGGTGGGGAGATCCTACACCAACCAGATATATACCTTCCACACTGTGCAAATGGCGGCACCTTCAGCTGAAGACATGCTCTTCTTCCATCCAACATACCACATTCAGGTTTTGCTGATATACGTACTGGTCAGAATGGCCATGGTGTAGATGAAGAAAAAGCAGGTGGCATGCCAAAATGATAATGGTGAAAGTTGCTGGAGCAACAGCCAGCATATTACTGGGAGTGTAAGCTGGTGCTGGGAGAGCTGGAGAAGAAAGACCCAGTTGAGGTGGGGAGGGAGAAGAACCAGGCAGGACTGGCTCAAGAACTTTCATCCCCAGGGGTAACTGTTAGTTGAGGTTTTGAAATCCTGTAGCTTACACAGAAGCAATCTTTTAAGCCAGCATTGCTAGTGCAGCATTCAAAGCCTTGGTAGCTTACTACTTCTTTCCTTTGCAAAATAATCCAGGAAATTACATGCAAAATCCTCTCCCCTCAGGTGACTGTTACTTGGATTGTGAACTAAAGCACTGAATGTTATTGCTGGGCTTGTGGTTTCTCGTGCAATCTTAACTTCATTCCCTTGTCTGTAGTCCACCATGATGGCAGACTATCATGGATATATATATTGGTATACTATATATATACACATACACACACACACATATAATGTATATGTATATGTATATGTATATGTATATGTATTAGTCCCTTGCTATAAGACCAAAGGAAATTTTTTCTGTCCAACTCCTGCCTCATTCAACACAAAGGACAATCGTTTAAATGGAGTCACCCAAATTTAGCTTCTAAGGACAAGTGCTCAAAATAATGCATCTGCAAAGGCTTTGTATGTGATATATGATACAATGCACACAAAATATTTCCTCCTGTATTTTTTGATGACTTCTTGGAATCGGAAATTAATTCCCTATACTCAGTATGAATGTTTAAATATAACATAACTGCACCTTACCTGATATGTAAAGTAATGCATGTTTTCTTATTTGCTGAACGTCTTTTTTCAGTTAATCATGTAACCTAACTGAATGTAGAAATCAATCCTGAAGATTGTGTGTCTAGTTTGTTACGTGTGTGGCCAGCATTTTACAGGGAGAAACAAATAATGACTAATTGTGTTAACTTGGATGATGGAATGAATACTTGGACAGAATAATTTTTAGATGAATCTCCACAGCACTAAAATTTCAGCAAACCTCTTTATAATGTGCACAACACTCTCCAGTTTCAAATGTAACCCTCAAGGAACACATGCATAAATTATAATATATCCACTGGGGAAACCTCTGAAATCCTACAAAAAAGGGGGAAATGCATTTTAGGGGCAGTCTGCTCAACTGCCTGCTTTTAAATACAATTTCAAATCAGGAATAATTAATGGCTGAATTGTGGTTAGCGCTTAGATATTACGAAGAGGAAAAAACAAAAACAATTTCTACATGCTTTCATTACTGTATAGAGAACGGAAAAGATTTGAAAACGTCGGGTGAGCTTTTTCTCTTAAACTTTTTGATTAAAGTACTTCTGTGCCTTGAATTCTAAGGAGTTTGACCAAAATAAAGATACCATGCAAACCTCTAATTCAGATATATTCACAGACTGCTCATCTACTATAGTAATCAAGCTAAGAAGTCCAAGGAAAACTAACATATCACTAAGGTAGAAAGCGTTGTCTCCTTTGGAACACTACGTTAAATGTTACTGAGATCAGGACACATTCTGCACTCCATTGCAGGGGTTGGGGGACCACAAGAAAAAGAGCTATGACTTTTCCAAAAACAATTCTGGTCTAGAACTTGTGTGATAAAAACAGATTTAAGTAAATCAAACTGTTGATATTCCCCTGAACCACACACCTGCCCAAGACAGCTCACAGACAACAGACTGCTCTTCACCACAGTCATGCAGCACTTAGACATCTGAGCAGGAACTGCCTACACAGTGCATCACTCCTTTTCCGGCACCAGAGCTGCCCTGTCCAAGCACAGCTGGGCTGTCCAGCATTGGCAGTTTTAAGCAACGTGGTGAGAACATAGCCTCTAGGCAAGGCAAGCTTCATAGCTGATGCACGGGTCCTCTCCAAACCACAGAAATGCAAGTGGCCAAAGATGAAACTGTTTTTCAATGTTGTTCCCAATTTCCCTGCTTTTACCTCTGAGTGACTATCATTTTGCCAATTCTGATATGACTGCTGCTTCTTTAGTTTTTGATGGATATAATCATGAGGATGCTGGGAAGGTACATCATAGTAATTTTCTTCCCAAGTCATTTTATTGGCTCTGTTCATAATTTGCTCACAAATACAACAGCTCCTGCCACTTTGAAGCAGATGCAGCCTCTTTGCAAAAATGGGAAATTGCAGTCTCCAGGGAAAGTAATCAATTCACTGGTAGAGTGAAAGTATTTGGTGGGTTCAGCAACTTCAGGTAAGGGACCAGCTGTGCCAGCAGGTAGCAGCACGCAGGCAGCACTCACCTCGTGGGGGTCGCAGCTCAGTGATGTTCTCGGTGGCATCATCATCTGAATCTTCAGTTGCTACCACCTTGTACCTGTTGCTGCTCTGTTTGTTCAGTACATGTGGGACCTGCAGCGCAGCCTCTCTCTCTGCAGCCAGATCCAAATCCTGCTGAGCAAGGTGGGCCCTCAGCTGCCTGATTTCAAACTAGAGGAAAAAACAACACCACATACTGATGTCATATAAGCATGGCCAGAAGTCTATATTCTAGTTGGGGACCTATCACTCATTTTATCACTAAACCACTACAAACTGGTGACAGTAAATACAATGTGGTTGAGCCAGGATGAGAGTCTCTCCCAGAGCCCATGTGAGCCAGACCATTGCTCATATAATCTAAAATAATGACTGCCTCATGCTGGTATTCTATTTTGTACATGTGTGCATCCTGAAGATATGATTTTGGACAACTTTTAACAGATGTAACTGCCAAGTCAAATGAAATCTGTATAGAAGGCCACTTTTAACAAGCATGTAGGGATTTAGGTTCATGACAACCATCCCTAATCTGCTAGACTTTGTAATGAGGATTTCTGTGGAGGGAGGTTCTCTAAGCAGTACTCAGGATAGTCCTCCCCTACTAACTGGGCAAGAGGGAGGGACACCACAGTCCTCTTCCAGCTTGAAATCTTCTGTACTCACCAGTGTGCAGAAAACCCCAGGGAAGGTTGCCACTTTTCTGGCCACTCCCCTCAAATATATGAGCCATCACAATTAATGACTTTTACAGTGAGGAGGGGATTTGCCTCGTGACTGGTGTTATAAAGCAGACACTGACAAAAAGACAGAAGCTACCAGGTACAATCTGATTGATGGACACAGAGTATTTCTTTTGTGTTTGACAGCCATAGGACTTCCACAATTCAAGAAGGAAAATAATTTTTCTGGAGAGGCTGCAGAGACCTTTTAAACCTTAAGAAAGCACTACAAGATCCTTCCCCTCTGCCATCTAGCCAGCTATAGGGCTGCGTGGCAGAGGGTTTCTCTTTTTCAAACTCTTTTTAAGATCAGTAATACGACAGTGACCAAGTCATGTCTAGTTATAGAGAGTCTGAGAGGGAAAAGCAAATGAGGTGAGTAATAGGCTAAGGCATTTAAAATGTAGCATCGCTGGGCCTCTCATAGTTCAGGGCCTGAAAAGGCATCAGAAAGCACGATGCTACAGTGAGCCACACTGCACCTGTCACTCCGCATTTACAACAGAGATGGAATTAGCACCTCAGCACTTGAAACTGGTGTGTAATAGCATGTAGGCTAAAGGAATCTGGTTCTGGCTCTTGCCTCTAAGGTGCTGACTCAAATTACTTTGCTGTCAGATTTTGGAATCCGTCAGCAGAGCCAGTTTGTTCCACCATGGTCCACATCAAAGGTGGCGCAAACCCCAGCCATGCTGCAGAGCACCAGCATTTCCTCCAAGCTGTGTAAGGGACCGGAGAGGAAACAAGACAGAGTTTCCACATATTTTAGGAAGAAGAAAAAAAGAGGAAAGAAAAAGAGATTCCAGTTTTCCACATCTGGAGACTATCTGCTTTCAAGAGCTTAAGGAAAGGAACTACAATAACTGGAAGGCCCACTGCAAGACTCAAATCTAGAGAGCAAAAGGGCAGTTTCAGCTTTCCAGATCAAATTCAAACCACCTAATATAGGGATCTAATAAAGCACACAGCTTTTCCTCTCTCTTGAAATCAGTGGACAGAGGTCTGGCAGCTGCAGACAGCTGGCTGCATGAAATGCTCACTGCTCTTAAACAAAGGTCCTCTGACAGTGGCAGTCAGAGGAGCCAGGTAGTATTAGCAAATGTCAAAATACAGCCCTGCTCCTTGATTCCTGCAATGAAACCTCCATGGCAGGTCCCAGATGGTGGTTTTTGTGTTAACCTATCAGCTAGAAGTAGCAGCAAACCGGGAGTGCTAACTCTTTCCCCAGACAGTCCTGAGCTTCCTGAGGCTTAAGGCACCTGTGCCATACCAAATGTGCCAGCCATGAAAGGACTGTCTGGAGTTCAACTTTACCACACAGAGAATTTCAGGTTTTATCCTTGACTTGAAAGAAAAAGAAATCCCAAAATATCTTACATTTCACCTTTAAAGGGAGAAAGATACCCTTTCAGACACTCTTGGTTTAAATGAAGAAATGCACTCAAATAGGATAGGCAAACAATAAATCTAGAAATTTTTTAAAAAAATTATTGCCTAACCGTATCTACTTGCCTAGCTCAAACTAAAAGGCAGTGAGAATTAGGCATCATTACTGTTTTTCTACATTTCACATTTCATCCTTCAAAAACATTCCTGTGTGTCAGAAGAAATATTGCCACTAAAATGCTTAATTCTGGCCTAGAGGCAGGATATGATTCCTTTTTTCATGGAAGAGAAAAAAATTGGCAGGTGTATTATAACACAAATAGATAAAACTACCTAAAAATTCAGCTCAACAATTGTATTTCTGCATCATGCCCAATTTAACCATCTTAAGCATTTACAAAGATTGGCTGAACCTCGTAACAATCAAAAGCTTGAAGGGAATCAGTGCATTTTCCAGATGTCAAAAAGGAAGCATATTAGGTGATCTTTCCCGCTACACTGAACCTACAGCAAAAACGGGGGAAGAGACTGGACTTTCTGATGCCCACTTACATGTTCCAATTTATAAAGCAAGCATTTCCAGATATCCACAGATTATTGTCAATCTTTAAAATTTCCGTGCCCAGTCACCATCCAGTTTTTAATAGATGAGTTCATAAGTTTTATTGTTTAATACGGTTCTGCCGACAAGCTATGAACTACTCAGCCTGGCATACTGGATCAAGTATCAGTCTGCAACCACTGCTGGGATCACCATGCTGCACAACTACACCTTGTCCAAACAATTTCCTATTTATATGGGAAAAATTACTATCTTGGTTGAATCCCAACCACACAGACAGCATGAAAAACTGGAATCTGCAGAGCAAATGACTACCACAGTTATTCAGGTGAACAGCTAGTACCGCTGGTAATGTCAAAACCAGAAGGGGCTTTGCTGCCATCTTATGTTTGAAAGACAGAAATACATGCTTGCGCTTACAGCAGCAGAGGAAGCACCTGCTTAGGAAGATGACACAAATGTCACATTCTAGCAGAAACTGAAACCTAGACCTGATGCCTTGGCTCATGCAATGCTTCCCTCATCCGCTGCCTGAGGATAAGAAGCGTATGCAGGACTTGCAACTTTTTAAGTGATATGTGAACCCTCTTTTATTGCTAGCTGCAAACACAATCCACATGCTTGCCTTATTTTCAGCTCTTAACACTGAGCTAGTTCAGCTGGTCTACAATCCAGAACTGAACATGAGACCGTCAGGAGCAGATATGAGAACTGAATTCCTAGCCACAGTAAAGCAGCACAGTGCGCCGGGCTTCAACATCATGTGCAAGGTGAATAACAGCACACAGAGATGTTCAGAAAAATAACGGCAGAAACTGATGTCACCTACAAAACCACACAGCTGCAGCTGGTTAACAGAGGCTCTCCCTTCCACTTTTCCATTACCTCAGATGGTCAGCTTCCAGGTCCCATTCATGTTTGCCCCAAAGTCTATGTAGTCATTAAAACAGTGGAAAGCTAGAATTAAATACTGTTGTGTATTTAAAAAAACTGTCATTTTTTTACTGATGGAGAAAAGGGTATTCATTGTAATAATGGTGTTTGTCTCACTCCCACATTCACTGTTACTGATGCAAAGTGATCCATGCAACATGTTCCACAGAGGTGCAGAACCATAACTCTGTTACAGACACAGAGCATAAGACTGAGCCAAAACCCAAACCAATATACTGCTTCCAAATGCAAAACCAAACTCTCTAAGTCTCTAGCACATTCAAAAAGGGACTGGGTGGGATGGAAAAAGAATCACCATTTCTCAAAAAGATTGATTTAAGAAAACAAAAGGACATTCAATAAAATATCTCCGAAAAGTTAAACAAGAAACAGAGATTCTTGCTCACAAAAGGCATGCATCAGTTCAATATTAGTTGTTTCCAATTATTACCTAAAAATGAACCCAAGATACTGTAGAAGCTGGAATACAGCTTTAGCCACTAAAAGCAACCCACTAAAAACAAAGGTTAAGTCTAAGAGAAGTAGGTGTTCCTTATGGGCGTAATTCAATGAGAGACTGCATGAACAAATTATTTTGTAGGTGCTTATATGTATTGAACATTATATTGAGCACTGACCTCGGGCAGTTCTAATGTGTAACAGAGCTAATGAGATTGCTCTGACTGCATGTCATGCAGTCCAGGGCAGGTTAAATAAATCATTAAAAGATATAAAATGTAACAGTCTTTTTAAGTAAAAATTCTGGGCCAAGTTAAACACACGAAATTTCTATTGGCAGTAGGAGCTGTTGTAGCTATCTGAATGTAGACCTGGGCCTCTCTAATACAGAGTACTGCAGGAGAGCTGTACTGAGAAAACCGTGTTTCATATTTTCAGGTAGACCATCCTTCCTTCAGCCTGTAAGAAAGGATGGACATTATGCATACCATGAGGAAAAAAAAAAAAAAAAAAAAAAAAAGCATACATACTCATACACATGCTTTGATTTGTTTAAATTAAGACTTACTCATAGGTATCAGCTCTGTGTTAAGAACCTTGTAAATCCCACAGAGAGCCAGTGGGCAAATAGTGCTGCTGTGTGGAAGATAACTTGTTGTGATCAAGGAGACCAAGGCAAACCATCTTCTGACTCAAGATAATTACAAACTGAGCAGTGGTCCACTTGAGACTTCTACTGATATTATTTACCAGGACATCTATGATATTCATTATCTTTAATTACATATACTTTGGTAGCTTCTGGTGGGTTCCTTTATCAGTAAGTTCCCAACATACTTTGCAATGGAAAAAATGTATTTGAAAACTTCATAGAATCACAGCATAATCTAGGCTGAAATGGACCTGTGAAGGTTGTCTAGTCCAACATCCCACTTAAAGCAAGTCCATTTAGCTCAGGTTGCTAAAAGCCTGTCCTGTCAAGTGTTGAACATCTCCAAGGCTGTACATACTACAACCTCCCTGGCAATCTGCTCCAGTGCCTGACCGTTCTTCTACTGAAAATGTTTGTTCTTATATTTAAAAGGAATTTTGCACATTCCAAGCTTGTGTACTGTCACTGTGCACCTCTGAGAAGAGTCTGGCTACGCCATCCCGTGAGGGAACTGAAGACAGCAATAAAGGTGTAATACACATAGCTAATGTGAAAATACACTTATTCCCAAGAAAAAGGGAGACACAGACTGTCTCACATAAGAACGAGTAACTAGATTGTCAGGCATGAAGAGAAAGTTCACTGATGGTAAATTTGAACTTATTTAGTGTTTTCAAAATCTGTAGCACAAACTTAGTAATATTTTGGCAGGAAATAAACCAGAAAGAACTATGGGGCACACCTGTGCACTTCCTCACTCAAAGAATGCATACATGATTATTTATAAGCAGGTAAAATGACAGAGACCTACTCAGAGCTCTAGATAACATCTCAGTTTACATGCCTGGTTTTATAAAACGTGCCACCCATCCTAGCTGATATTTTACAACATGCATACAAGACTCAAAAAGAGACTTAGCAGTGAATCATGCAGTACTTCCCTTTAATGGTCTAGCAACAGAGTATGATTGACATAGTTTCAGAGAGATCAATGAACATTTTAGCCAGAAGCTTACTCGTGTCTAATGCAGGAGCAATAACTTTGCTCAATTCTATTAGTGCTGTCTGTACAGAATGCCCTGCCCTAAAACTCATCTGCCACTCGGATACAATCCAATGTTTATTTCCATTAGTTTAGCCATTGTTGGTAACAATAAAAACCAGGAGACAGTTGCAAACTAATGATTTATGGGCAGAATGAAACACAGGATGACCTTGGCTGCCTTCCATTCACCAAGAAAATGACTGGTAGTTAGAAATAAATTAAAATTATTGCAAAAGGATAACATAAGTTATTTCTCCAATAGGTAATTTTACCAGCTAAATAGCCCTGTCATTAAACTAGCAGCTGTTGTACAAATTATATTCCAAGATAAAAAAGAAATTATAGCTTCCATAGTTGTTGCAGCTTTGCGAATGATTAAAAACCCAATTCTATAGGAGCTGACAGAAAAGGAGCTCTTGTGATAAGGCTGAATGCATAGTCTTGGCTGGACTGTACTCAGCTGAATTACTCTTATGAAAGTTAAGCAGAAAAGATCACATAAGTAGATCTATTATCAGAAATGGAAATTCCTTTACAGGTGATATCAGAGGAAAAAAAAGCAATCTTCCCTGCCTGGAACTTGCATTGTTAACAAAACTTTGGAACTTTGTTTTGCAATTTAAGTCATTGTGACAAAACAACACCATCAGCAATATACTCTGTTCATATTTTTTATAGTAATTGCAATGAGACTTTTTTACCTTTTATCTTTACCCACTTTTAGAAATCCCTGTTATCGTGATTGTTAATGTTTCTCATGTTTTGTGAAGTCCTGTACAGCCATCTCAGCCCCTTCAGTATTTTCTGCCTTGACTGCCCTTGTGCTTCACTCCTTTTTAATGATTTCTTTCTTGGCCAATGGAAGATAAATAAAACAGCAAACTATTCAAACAGTTTCAGTGGGGTACTACAGAGCACAAAGTGGTGGTCCATGCAACTATAATTTATAAAATATATTCTGGTTTTCAGATGTATGGCTAGCCAAAAATCAACATCTGGAAAGAGTTTTCATGTTTGCAAAAATACGTCTCCAATGTCATTCAGGAATGGAAATGTACTTTACCCTGTCACTGGCCAGAAAAATACACAACTGACAAAAGAAACAGAATTCAAAAAGTAAGACGCAGGGAGGTTGCATCTTTCCTGCTTTTGTTTTTTCAAACCAGGAACTCCCATTTTTGCCTGTCAAGTGTTAAGTACCAGCTTCAAAAGAGGAGGGCATGGGACTTCTCAGAGAGCTGGCCACCAATTATTTTTGTTTTAAATTCTGAACAAAACAGGCTAATTTTTTTCCCAATTCCTCTTCAGAAATAATGAATATTTTGTTGGAAACTTCCAAAATAATTTCATCTGCAGAAGATGCCAGACCTTGAGAATTTTAATCCCAATTGCCTGACAAGTGGCAAAGCAGTAAGAAACTGAATGCAGGATCTCAGAAAAGGAAGTGCTAGGAAATCTTTCTAACAGGAAAGTTTTCAGCCCTGTCTATAATTAGTAAATAAATGCAAATCATCAGTCTCAGCATGAATCAGTATCTACATCCACTGCTGGGATGTAAGTAACCACGGTGGCTTGCCGATTCTTCCTACTTGGGCAGGCATTGTTGTGTCCCAGCATGTATCTGAGGCAAGAGGTCAACCCCTATGGGCAGCTCCCAGCTATCCCATCTGCCTGTGCCAGAGGTGGCACCATATAGACAAGGCAAACTGGAATCCCTCCCTGACAGCACTGCAGATTTGAGAACAGCCTGACAGCCTGACTACTGTAGGCAAACCTTCACTCAAACACACAGACATACACACTTAAACTCCATGAACAAGCAATCCTTTAAAAAGGTCAGAAAAGATGATCAAATGAAAAAGCAAAAACCTGGCAGAATTTTAGACATTAAATACCATTAGGAGACATTTTCCCCCACCAGATACTGTACACAATGTTAATGTGAATATTATAATGCTGACAACTTGTTCTTGACTGAATTATGAAGCTAATAATTTACAAAGAAAGGACGCAGTACTTGTGTCAATGTCTTATGCTGCTAACTGTAGCAAATTAGTACATTTACCTCATATTATACAGCTGAGACATTTCTTTGGCAGGAAGTCAGGACAGTAAAATAAGAGGGATTAGTATATTGTCATTTTTCTATAGTCCATATTTTTCCATAGCTGATGACGCTTGAAAGCTAGGAGAGAACCTGCTCTGTTTTCACATATTTACTCATCTACCAATGCAGTGTTTCTTTGTGCTTGATGTACAGCTATGCTGTAACCACCAGAGCTCAGATTAGGGCTACTATGCTCAGACATTTTGCAAGCCAGGCATGCAGATAAGGAGTACATAGATCAGAATGGAGAGCGGCATAAGCTGCTTCTGAACCCCACTTTACTTGAAGACACCAAAACCTCTTTAGAGATTGAGACTAATAGCATGCTCTGACAGACAAAATACTGCAACAGGACTCAAGAAATCACTGATTTGCCTAGTGCATTTGGTCAAAGGATAATCTTTCCCCTGTAAAATGGGGTATTATACCATTTCCTTCTTCATTTCACGACCATGGCAGAACCAAAGTTATCATGAAGACAACTGCAGTTTTGCCACTGAAGATACTTACATAGTTGGAAGTAACTAATTTTTGGCAGAAGTCAAGCCTAAGGTTTAGAAATTTGTTATGGTTAATGTGAGAGAGTCTCAAAAACAGTTTTATGAAATAACACGCACTGTCAACAGGTCTTCCAAATTCATCGCACAGACAAGGCAACCTACCACCACCAAGAGTTCATTGCAGAATCCTAGGTTGAGACCTGGAACTAAATCTAAAAAGCTATTTGGGGACCTAAATACTGATGGTTTCACAAGTATTTTAGGTTATTCGGTAAAAGATGGGCACCTAAATCCCTGCTTCAGGTTATACACCTTTTGGGCAGTTGGTCTGTTCTGGGACAAGTTGCCTTTCCTCCCATCTGCTCAGGCCCTTCATCTTTTTGACTGATTGAGCCATTTAGACTTACAGGTCTCCTCATTTTGTATTTGAAAAGCACCTACCACAAGTGGGGAGTGGGAATTGAAGCTGGAAATCTCCAGGATTTATTTGGACACCTCATAGTTACCCTTACAACTGAAACAAGAAGTCACTTGGGGGATCGTTCTGTTGTGGTTTGATGGTCACCTGAATGCCTCACTTAGCCTGGGCCTCAACATCCATCCCTGGTTTCTACTTTAAAGCAGGTTATTCAAGAACTCATTTGCACAAGACAAACTGCAAAAACTCCTGGCTCATTGCCCAAACAGTGGTTTTACACCTTTTTCATGTAAATATATTCATTTGAGATATTTTAAGCTTCACCTTCCCTGAATCACTGAACATTTGGGGGGCTTGGGAAGAATCTTAAATCTTGACTACCTTGCAGCAACTAGAAGCTTCTATTGCAACATTTCGAGTCTGCGAAAAAGTCTCCGACTGACCTACAGGGAAAGGTGCCTTCTGCATTTAAAGCAGGGAGATTCATTAGCTTTCAACTGCATATACTTTTCCTAGGAATACGGCCTTAATATAGCTGCAGTCTCCAACAATGGCAATGACTTTTGCATGTTCTTAGTGTTATGTCAAGTTATCTGTACTCATTCAATAAATTACATACTTGAAGAATTCTTTTTCTATTCCTCACATTTGTTTCCTCACCTTAAAAAACACAAGCAGAGCAGCAACTGCTGTTTGACAAATAGCATGCTGACAATATCCTGGCTGCAGCTAGTACTTATTTAATACTGAGACCTGTCACCTTACAATAGAAGTCCTAGTGATACTTCTCAAACCTTAGCTTGCAGCAAAGTACATGAACTGTTTGATTTGCCACGACAAGCTACACGTAAATAAAGACGTAACTGAACTTTACCCCTTGTTCTTGGCAGATCTGGGTTAGTCTTTCCAGCTGCTCATCTTGAATAACCTTTGCCTTCTCATATTGCTGAATCATCATCTCCATCTCCACTTTCACTGGAAGGACATAGGCTGGAAAACACAAATAAGCACTTAGAGTAACCCAGCTGTGATTTGCTTTTTTATCAGAGGGAGAACATTTAACAGGCCAAAGAATGTCACCCCTTTCACTTGCATCTAGAGAACTAGAGTATTTCTTACAGAAATAGCACTAGAGCATTTCTTCTGGGGAAGGATTTCTAACACACGAAATGCAGGTCATCAGCAGGGTCTAGATCTTGTTTGGTCAGATCTCCATTTGCCTGGCTGAGATGAAATGCATCCTGCATACTCTTCCTAGCTTCTGCTGCACTAATATAGAGCTTTTCCAGTGTTTACCACAGATTTCCTGAACTGCTGGATAGGAGGATTTTCTGCTTAGAGTTAGGCCCATCCCCTCTAAACCTGAAAGCATGGCTCCCTTAGGAAAAGAACTATTCCAGAGCCCTAAGCATTTAATTCCTAGACTTTGTGGTAAGAAATAAGTCCTTAATGGAAATAGCAGACTAAGAAGGGTATTATAAAAAAACAAAAAGGCATTTATCTTCTATTGCTTTTCAAGCTACAGCCCAGTTTTCAATCGGTGTTCTGAACGCCTCAGAAAATTTTGCTTGTCATGCCTATGGCAAACTTGGACTTGATCAGCAAAGCTGTTCAACGCATATTGCAATTCTTGATGTTTTCTGAAGCTACACAAAGATCCTGAACTGTTCTTGTACACTTCAGTCAGAGGGCTATGACCTTTCCTCAGCTCTGAATACAGAGTTTCCTAGATATCTAAACCCAAAATAACGACTTGACTCTGATCTTTCAGACAAGAGCAAAATGACCCTTCATTTATTCCTTTTCCACCTCTTTTCCCTGTAACCTGAAACCGCTGAACATAAAGTAGCCTACAATGAAGTCCTTGCTTCCAGGAACAGTCACTGGTGCTGCTTTCTGCAACCTTGACTTGCTAGGGCTTTCTTATCTTCCCTGGTGCTTCCCCACAGAGGTCTGTGCAAAACAATACCGATACACGACTCATTATTATGCTGTACAGCACACCAGCATTGCAGAGAGGACCTTCAGCATGGAACCCCCATGGTAAGAAAATGCTCCCGGAATCTGACATAAAAATTGTATTACAGAAAAGAACTTGGAAAAGAAAGCCCCAAGACAGAGCTAGCTATATGGAAATGGGGAGGGTGCAGCAAAGCAGATCAGAAGCAAATATTTTGCAGAATCAGGAATGACATCTGGTGACAAGAGACAGGAAGTAGGTTAGGGCATTTACTTTACAGGATAGGGGATGTGAAGGTGCCTAACGGAAAAACCAACCAATCAATTATAAAGGCTTATAGGAAACAGGAGGTACAGCCACGAACTTGAGACCTACTCTCCTCCACGGGAGTCATAACCCTTTTCTGCTCAGTGCTTTTAAAATGTAAGAGGAAGGAGAACAACAGAAACAGTGGTGGCAAGCAATATTTTAATATTTTTAAAATCTCTTTTTTCCCAGCCTGCCAGGTAATTCTTGGAGTCACAAACTGAATCACCACTCACCATCGATGATCCTCTTCACTCTCCATATTCGTAGTGTGATAATAAGGCTGATAGCATCCCATGGGCTGCTGGGCCCATTAGCCACTGTTGAGGCCACCATTGGTGCCAAGGACAGGATTATGACAGCACCATCAAACACCTAGAGAGAAATCAGTTTTTTCAAACCTTTCCTAAAGATCATAACCCTGCCATTCCTGCTTGGGGTCTTGAAGGGCTCACACTTTGCTCAAAAGAAATGCAATTATGGTACATATTTCAAAGGGATATGAGAGGCGGTCAAGCCCCAGAAAGGCTGCATCCTTTTTAGGTAGCACAACAAAATTCCTTAGTGCATTTTATGAGGTGAGGAGAGATAAACTGTGGTGGGAGGGCAGGGAGAGAGAAAGGTATTTGGAAATAGTGGCCAAAATCCCCAAGTAGAAGCGGTAGCCTAAATGCTATTACAGCCAGAGTTTTATTATCGTTGGTATTTATTACCTGTTACTTGGCATAATGTCATCCCAAAAAAAGCATACAGTCCCTGCCCATAGATTTTACTGTCTAAATGAAGAGATCAAGAAGACAAGTAGAAAGAGATGGAGCCAAGAGATTTGATGGCTCTTGGCCACGTCCTGACTACACATGTGTGGGAACATCTGTGCACCAAGACAGAAAGAATCCCTGCTCTCACCTTTATTGGGCAGCTAGGTTTTCAAGGATTTTGACACCTGGGAATATTCAGAATGATTTGTATGACATTAGTTGCATTGGGATTAGATCAGAAAAGGCAATTGTGCAAAGTATTAGACAGAAATGCGTGAGTAAATACATTTCAGAGCAAACTGGCGATAGTGTTGTGTCTGTCCTACACTTGCCTAGCAGGGTAGAACAGAATACCACGTTCTCATTCCTAACAAGACCCTTCCCAGCTGCCAAAGACCACTGATTAAAAGTTTGCATAAGAAGGCAGGACATAGACTGTATAAGCACCACGCATTCAGAATTGCACATAACAATTCAGTGTATTGAAAAGAAACAATTCTTACTGCCATCATTTGATGGGCAGTGAATGATATCACTCAATTCCAAATTACCAAAACAAATTATCAGAAACTGCTGCATTTAGCTTCCATAATAAGTTCTGGATCAATAATTTAAGTCTCACTTCAGTTTTTTTTAATCAAAAGAAGTTAAAAGGTTTACAATTTTATTACAAAAATGTGCAAGCCTCTAGACTCACTTAAGCTCTGAGAAAACCCAAATTTTCTTCTGGTGCATCCTGTGCAGCATTAGTTTACCAGACAGTATCAAGAAAGAGCTTTTAATTTTCCCAGTCTCCAGATTTCTGCCCAGATTGGGATTATGTGTTACTTATAACACATGCATTTCCTCATCTGCTTCTGCAACGGTGTGCACATTCTACCTAGTTTTTAATTTCAGGTACAAATTACAGTGGTTATCATAATTCAATTTAATTAAAAAATAATTTCACAATAAAATTGAGGGGTTTGCCAAACCAGTATTTTCTATGAGAAAACTACACCCAATTTTTCAACCAGTTTTAATTTCAACTTGATTATGGGAATGGAGTTACACAAGTCACATGACAATTTTTACTCCTATTGCTCATTTTCTCAGAGTAACAGTATCAAGTTAGACTAGCACAGCTCTAAGAACAAAATAGACGCATAGAGCAAAAACCCCACAACCCCTCCCTTAATAAAGTATTTCCAAATATTGCACTCTTCTGAGTCTCTCACAGAAAAAGGGACTGTATCATACAGCTATGTATACATGCACATAATGAGAAGAATGTGCATATTTATCCAAATTAAAAGATATTGTATAGCATCTGGTCTACATCCAAAGCCACCTGAAGCAGTTCTTAATATTTTTACTGTGCCTGCCTGAAAAACAGTACGAAGAGTAGGAGTGCTTACCTCTATTTTGTTTTCAATGTAATCCCATATGCCAAGGACCACAATCCTCAAAATAGTCTAGTAAAATAGATTAGGGGGAAAAAAAGATGATGAATGTTATTGTAATTTTAGATAAACATTTAGTCCTTTATCTATTTAGGGGATCATTTTTTGTCTTATTTAAGCATTATGCATTTCTTCTGAATAATAATAAGAATGTAGAAATTGCTACACTTCTGTATTATAAAAGCAGGTATTGCCTTCCCGCCACTATATTGACTCAGTGAAATTTCCATAAACAAGTTCCAAGTTCAAATGTTCATCAGTCTTTCCATCCTCCTAAAATTTCTCTTTCAGACTTGTGATATTTAGATTACCCCTGACCCAAGCCTATAAAAGATCCACTGTGGGGCCCCCTCAGTTGAATGGGGGAAGATTGTCTTTTTTCGCCATCTTTGATATGCCAGTGCTTACTATTTTCTAAGAAAAGAAAAGAGGCACTGCCTTCCCTTGATGCCTAAAGATACTGACATTTCATCAATCTGAAGAGCAGAGGCTCTTATTCTCCCCCTCTGTGGAGTACAGCATTGTTGCCTTATTATAAAATCCCAGAAAGTCATAGGATAAGAGAGAAAAACACCTCTGTGATCCTCCTCTGTTAAGCAAAACAGCTATAAGTAGCATCAGTAGCTAGAAAAGAGGAATAAAGAACACAGAATGAACCAATGGTGAATTCCCATTAAAAAATCCAATGGCATCTTTCCTGAGTTTTAACCTGGCTTTCAGAAGACGTAATAAATAAAATAAAATAAAATAAAATAAAATAAAATAAAATAAAATAAAATAAAATAAAATAAAATAAAATAAAATAAAATAAAATAAAATAAAATAAAATAAAATAAAATAAAATAAAAATCTATCAGCCAACTAATGATTGAAATTGAATTCACATAAGACCATAACTGGTAGGGATGTTTTCTGCCAATAGCAACATCAAGGTCAGATTTTGACAGACACTACAGACATGAAGAGTCTATCTGCAGCTCTGTGCCTTGCAAAGAAGATCAAAATACTACTTTCTCCATTAAAGAACAGTACTAACGACCGAGAGCTCGGCAGGCCTATGTGTGAGGGGCGACCATGCCAAGAACTGTACAGAAAAAAGTGACTGTGATGAATATATGTATCTCCTCTTCGTTACAAATGCAAATATATTAAATCCCAACCAACTCTGAATTTATGCCAAACATACCAGCACTAAACAATTGCAGAACAACACTGGATTTTTCAGTACCGTTCCTATGCATGGTTTTGCCAAACCCCATGAGCCCAATTGCCTCACTTGGCCCGGGATGACTGCGTTGAGCTCTATCTTGGCACTCCAAACCTGGATAACAGCACTTAATCCTGTTTTGCAGAGGGAGACGTTGCTGTGGGAGATACGGTGCTTTCGGAGCCCAGGCTCATACCATCAATGAGCAGGAAAGTGAACCAGCCAATGCTTACTCAGAAACGGCGTATGTGAAGCATTGGCCAAGTCTGGCTGAGAAAAGAAGTCGCTAGCCAGAAGAGAAAATGCAGCACTCTCTTTCCTCTACAAAAAATGATGAGACTCTACGTACCAAGAAGTGCTAATGCTGCTGGTCTGTACTCCTAAAAAGAATATTTTACTTCCAAAGCATTTTACAAACGCAGCATAGGAATAAGGCTATTCACAGCCATTTCCTTATTAACCTATATGCTCAAGGTTTATATGTGGAGGAAGAGATGCACAACAGCAGCTCCTCAAATCCCTTAACGACTCCAAATTCATCAGCTTGATGTGATGTGATAATAAGCGCAAGGTGTAAGGACACATGCTGCTGTACAACCAAGGCACTCCTGCAGCCTCACCTCAGGCCCTGAGCAGAATACTTTCAGACAAAAGCATCCCAGCTCCTCTGTAAGCACTTCCCTCGCTCCGCATTGAGAAGCAGCACAAAATGCTTAAGCACAAGTTACTCAGGAGCCCTTAGGTTCAGCTGTGTAATTTAACCTGGGGTCCACCACAGCAGGCAACCATCCAGAAATGCATGAGCAAAACAGTGCCTTCTTTAAGGCCTGGGATGCTACCCTTCCTACAGCAACCCTGCTGACAGCATAGAGAAATCTGGCTCATTTTCTTCTATGCTTAGGCAGCATTTATGAAGTACGAGGTCAATGAGCAACAACTAAAGGATGGCTGAATACTTAACACCTTTACAGTAACTGATGGTGAAAATCTTTCTTCCTTTGGACAGGTATGTACAAAGGTATTTTCACTTAAATAATAAGGTATATCTTCACAAAGAAAATAGAAACACTGTCTCACAACCCTAAATATGATTTAATATGGGGCTGTTAAGGGACCATAAAAAAAGGATTTTCCTTTCTGCCTTTTTAATCCCTCACTGCAGTGTTTAAATCAGACTGTGCTACTGTCATATTAACGGGTCTGAGCAGTTCCAGGGGCTGGAAGCTAGCACAAATGTTTTCATTTTCAGTTTGTTGCTGTGAATCAGCACAAGTCAGCAATGACTGGAAGTCTACTTGGCAGACATTTAATGCAGTAACAGTTGCCGGTGCTACCTCTAGAAGACAGGTCTCCTCCTTACAAAAAATGCCTTGATGAGCATCTTTGCTCTCAACTACAGCAGACACATTACAGGAAGGGAGGGAGAGTGTGAGGTGGAATGAACCCAGCTCCCCATCTGGGAGATGCTTCAGAACAAACTGGGCACAACTGAGGGTTGAGTTGTTCTGTATGGATGGTCTTAAAACTATGCACCAGCACTGTCACTCTTAACAAAAAAACCCACATCACCACTGAAGTCACAAAAGCCATGTGAGGCAGCTTTTCCTTGGTGCCCTGGGAGAACCAGGCGCCCCACAGGCGTACCATGAGTGAGTCACAGACTGCGTGCGTCTGGAGACACAGGTGCTATATGCTTACTGCCCACTGACCAGTCTTCACTAGTGGCAACTCCAAACTAGGTTTAGCTTTCCCTACTGTTTGTACAAAGCACAAAATCACATCCACTGCTGCTGCCATAACTCTTCCCCAGAGGAGTCCGAATCAAGCAAATTTGGACTTCACTGGACAAATCTCCCTGATTGTTCAATATAATAAATATTTTGACTGAAATGAAAGCATCGGTGTTACTTACAAACAACATTTTAGTATTTTTCCTAAGCAATCAAAAATATCTTTCAAACAAATACATATTGCATTTGATTGTGTACTTTCTCTGTACGGAACTTAAAAAAATGAGAACCTGTAGCAGAATCTGAAAAAAACAGAGACAGAAATTAATAATCCAGGAAACTTCCTATGCACTGTACCTGGACCAAACTGAAAAATGCATATTAATTAAAAGAGAATTGCAACTGTAACATTCATCACAGACAAAACATAAATATTAGTCACGACTCTATCATTTGTAGACACAAGAATCTACAAGAAATAGGGAAAAAAATGGAGCAGCACTGCTGTTTCCTACTGATGTGCAAGCATCTCTCAGCACTGTAGCAAATGCACACACATAGTTTTGCATTACACTACAGGCATTCTGCATTTTTGGACCCACAGATTTGAAAGCAAACATTAAATATCAGTGTGAGCACTTTGCTGTAAAAGGCCACTGCCAGCTTGGTTTTTTGTACTTGAAAAAGAACGCTTTAACTTTTCTTGACTAGAAATCTTTTAATGAGAAAGTCCTTAACATATATATTTTTTTAGTTATATTGGAAATACATTTTTTGTTCTTTGAGAAAAGCTAAATTATTACATAAAAGTCTGTCCAGTGCACTAATAAAACGTAAATGACTGAACACTTCTGTTAATGACTTTAAGTTGGAGAAAACCCAGATAAAAGTAAAATTGTAAACCATTTTTCAGACAGAAATCTGATTTTGAAGTTGACAGTGACCCTTGGTGACACACAGTTATTTGCACAACATCAACTGTCTGCAGTGAAGTTTATGAAGAACTGTGTGATGCTGCAGGTTTTCTCTCTAATTTTGTACGGAACCCTAGCCAAGTCTTTTGCTGAGCCAGCCGTGTGAATTCCCACAATCTGCATGAGCTAGCTACGTTTGTCAGCTGACTGAAATGTACATTAGGTAATTTTAAATACTTTTTTGCTTGCACAGTTAATATACAATTTACTACTCCGTGACTCACTGTGACAAATTAATCTGTAGTGTAAAGAAACCAAAAGGAGGCAGCACAGGAGGCGAAGCTGGCCCACAAGGTTTAGCTAACAGCAATGGAGAGCAACTCTGTGTTTTGAGATGGGGTAGTGATTGTACAAGAGAGAGACGGGACGGAGCGGGGTGGAAAGGGTGTCTCTAGAAGAGCTCTTCCTTCCTTCCACTGCCACAAAACCCTCTGTTACAGAGGGCCTTTACTTCTGGCTTGTACAGAAACTCTGAAGATTAAGCTTCTGCTTTTTGGATATATCTCACAAGACCAAATATTTATTGAACTCTTTCCCAGAAAGAACACCTTGTACCCAATCTGTAATTTATAACATCTCTGGCTTGGGTCACTCCACAGAGGTCTTAGCTCATTCGCTACCTAAAAGAATCTTCTTTTGCCATCTTCTGGTGTGCTTATCCTGTGATACTGCGTTAGGTGCCCTAGTGCAGGCTATCCTCAGGCCACCAGAGCACGGAGAAACATGTTAGCATCTTTACACTGAGACATCCTTCTGTTTCCAGTGTGTAGGCATCCTCCTCACATGGCTTCTCTTCAATCAAGGCTCTGAAAGGAAACGTGTAACTACTGACCTCACCTCACATATTACCCAGTACAAAACACTCCCCATCTACTGTACTTTGTAACTGCCATGGCTCTATTAACACATGTGATTACATAGAAATCATTAACTGCAAAAGCTTGGTGACACTAGTAGACATGAACGCAGTACATTATTTTTCACTGACTACCACTAACACTCTATGATATCATATAGTATCCAAACGCACCTTTGCATAAACATTGCAGTTATATTTGTTCTTATTTTCTCCCATAATAGTTGTTCTTAGAATATGGAGAAAAATAATGAATTTTAAACTGACAACTCTGGATAGATTTGAAAGGGCTTTTCAGGACGAGAAACAGCTTACTAGAGATGCAGTATATTACCATAACATAAATGCAGATTGAATAGAAAACTGATCCTAAGCAACCTTGCATCAGAAGTTCCCTCTGGGCATGATTACGCTAGCGCCAATTCTTATCTTTGAAACACGCCATGTAGAAGGTGCTGGACCATCACCATCAAGAGATGAGGGCACAGATGAAGCACTGATAGAGCACACCACATAAGTAAGGTATATTCTTGGAAATGAAATGGCCAGACTGGCATTCCAGGAAGGTGTCTAGCTAAATTCCTAGACCTCTACAAATTCATTTTCCCTGGTAGCTACTTTTTTGGTGAAGCAAGAAAAGCTGTTAGGAAAGAAATTTCACCATATATTAAATATTTAAATTTTTATACACTAGCAAAGAAGGAAGCTTAAATTTACCTTTATAAATTATATTCGCATATAAAATCCATATCTTTATTCCTAGATCCCCCCTAATCAATCCCTTTAAAAATCAAAACATGCACCATGAGAAAAGTTGTGTGTGCATGGAATGAAAGCAAATATCTAGAAAAGAAGCCACAGCTTATGGAAGAATTATAGAATTAATAGAAGATTATTATCTTTTTGCTCAGCTGTTTGAAGCTCACAAAAAATGTAACAAAAGTAACATAACTGATTTCTCTAATATAAAATTATGAATTTGTTATGAAAAATCTATACAGGAAGGACATTATTTTCTCTTAGTTCTGTCATTTGGGATGTTTTTCCTTTTTAATAGAACCCTAATAGTAGGGTGTTCCTTAGTAGGTTTTATTCCTTCCAAGGAGTAAAGTGTCAGACTACTATGAACACTTCCTTTTAACATACAGGATGAGGGAAGTCTTGGTTTGGTTTTTTTTTTGCCCTCCTAGAAGTGAAAATCTAAAATGTATTTGTGAGCCATAGCTAATTAAACAAATTTTTTACCAGCTAGGGCCCCAGACTTACTCTACTCAATTTGAGAACTCATTTCTTGGACACAGATGCAAGAAAAAAGTCACAATTCCGGACTGCCTATCTTTAAGCACATCAGAAGACTTTGTTACTCCAGGGAAACACTCGGAGTGCTGAATGCTAGCAGAATGCCTGAGTGCTTGGCTGACTGAAGCATATACAGAGCAATGCAAACAACTAATATCACAGAACTCAATTCTTGCACGCAAACAGTCTCATCAATCTTAGTGGAAAAGCAGAACTGAACAACAGCTACAGAATCAAATATTTGTGGCAATGTGATAAGACTATTAAAATACAAGCAGACTCCAATCCACTTACCAAAACACTGTGACATGCCCCATCTTCCTTTTCTCAGCCAACTATTACCAAGGCTGAATTTGCCCTCTTGATAGGGTGTAACCCCGGCCTTGCCTTGCTGTTGGTACTGGGGTTTCCCCCCCAGTGTCTTTCTCTTCTCTTCTGTCTTAACATCTGGGTAACATTTGGTGCACAGACAAATCATAGTGATGTATGTAAACAGAGACAAACATACACAATCATCACCACTAGTAAATCCTGTTCAAATACTTGGAAAAAAGCAAAAGGAACTGATGTGCACTTCACTTGAATAAGGATATTTTAATGTGGGAAGTCACAGACAGTGACAGAGAATATAAAATTAACAGAGTGCAAGAAATTCCCTTAAGGCTTGTGGCTATAACACAAGTGGAGAGAGAGCAGGAATACGCTGTGAGAGTAGCTACTTAATTTTGTTGGCAGCTGTTCTGCTGGTATCTGCCAGTTGCTGGCATGTTTGTCCCCTTCATTTTAACCAAGCAGAAAGCCAGTGCCTGTTTAACTCCAACATGATAGAACTGTAATTACTTGCAATGCCTTTATGGCACCAGCTTTTAATCAGTCATATTTTTCCAAAACATTCACATTTTGTGCTGAAAGTTTTCTGGTTTTTAACAAGTCTTTTACAGCTTTGTATTATTTGTCCTCTAAGTCTGAGTTGAGGCCTTCCTGAAGAATTATGCATCCACACTTACAACAAATGGGAACCAAACTACAGAATAAACAATAAACATCCAAAATTAAGACTTGCTATGGAAACAACCCTTTCTGAATACAAGAAACCCTGAATCCTTGCTTTGAGGAAAAAGGCACAGACTGAAGGACTAATGAGTCCTCAGCCAGTTGCCTGTTATACCCAAGCAAACTAATTAAACCTGCTCATCTCTGGAAAATCATCCTGGCATGAGTAGTCACAGACTGCAAAATCTCACTATAATACACCATCTTATCAACAAATAATGCCAAACGAAGACGGTTGACTCATGGTATTGGGAATCAGAGGGCAAAAAAATTCTCTGAAGGCACCAAAAGAGTAAATAAAATTAAGATGCATGAAAAAAAATTAAAATTCTGTGATCTGCAATTTTTGCAATATTTTGTAACCTCTTGAAAAATCAAAGTTTTTGATTTGGATGAGAAAAAATTAAACCCTCTGGTTTTCCTCTGATGAGACACATTTCAACACAAACAGATGTGCTGTTGCTCATTAAACCAACCCAGCACAAGGCCAACCCCAGCAAACCCAGCAGGAAAGGTACACCTCCATTCTTTTCCAGATTTGTGCTCTTTGAAACACATTCAGTTGCTCTGTGGAGCCTCTGTTGCTTTAACCCAGTCAAGGACTCTGAACTGCCAAATGAACCAATAGCCAAAAATCTACCCTCTTCTGTGTACCTTACATGGCTGCCTTATAGCCTCATTTTTCTTTGGTGTAAATTCAAACCGTAATCAAATAGGTGAAGGAAGATACTTTGGAATACAGAAACAGATAATAAAGTGAGTGGTAAGAGATTTATAAAAAATGAGAACAGCAAGTAGACAAAGCAAAGTAGTTCCAAATACCTAATACAGAGAGAAGGAGCAAAGTCAACACGGATCCAAAATGAGGATGGTGAGTCAGGCAACCAGTTTTGGCTCTGTAAAGTATTTCTGTTACTGTTTTCCTGCAAAACACTTCTGAACCAGTTCATCCACTTACGTGGGTCCTCTGTCTCAGTAGAACTGAAACAACTAATTTCTTCCTTGAGTCAGATGAGTACTGGCCTTGAGGATCTGTCTGCACTGCCACAACCAACCAACCCACAGCTGTCAGCATATGAACTGAACTATGGAAGGGACAGAGGAGCAAGGCACTGCATCAGGGTTTGAGAAGAGTGGCTGGTGGTATAAGTGAATGAAAACAGAACTTGAGACTATACCCCAGCAGAAGGAAATTGAGGATGACAGGAGAAGTTTTTTGTGAAACAAGCTCCAGAAAGCAATGAAGATCAGGTGAGCATGCATGTGCAGCCATGCTGCTAGCAGCAGAGTTACAAGCTGATTCTGCTGGGAAACTCAGGATTACAGGGAGCTCCAGGGTGCTAATCCCCACTGAAGAAAGATTCTGGGGGACAGGGGAAAGTATTTCTTTACAGGGAACGGAATCCATCTAGCAAACCTGAGTCTTCGAGAATTAGGATGTGCAATTCACAAAGGAAAGACTCTGCAAAAATTTTTAATTGTTTAGAGATTATTATTTTTTTCAGTCAATTTACATGTATCCTACAACCCACAATCACTATCAAAGGATGGGGAAAGGAATGATATCTATTTGTGTAACTGCAGCACCAGAAGGCTAGGATGCAAAGCAGTCTTGAGATCCCTGCCTGTTATCAAGGAATCCTTTCAGAAAGTACCCGCTGGCAGTCTGGCAGCACCAGCTAGAAAATCCCTGTTATGAGTAGAAATACAAAGTAGATATACAAAGTGATATACGTAAATAAATGTACTTCTTTAACAGAACCATGGAAATTAAGCATGCGTAATATGGTGAGTATGAATTCAACACAAGTGATCTATCAAATCAGTTGCAGATATCACAGCTCCTTGGTTTTGGTGGCGGGTTTTTTTCTTTGTAACCTTCACCTAGATTTACCACAGAGTGAAGACTTTAACATATATTTGGATGATAATATTTTCTCCTATGGAACTAGAAAAAAGATTTTAAAATATTTAAGTCCAAGCTGTCTTCCAACTTAACAAACAATTATTTTTTTTGTGACAAGTAACACCTTATATTCTGGAAAAATAGCCTTAAAAAGTATTTTGGGACATTTCAGGAGTAGTCTAAATGTCTCAATACCCATGACTTCTTTTTGGAATAAAGTTAAAAACTATAACAGATTATCTCAATTTAGTCATTTGTTATATCATAACTACAGCCTTTTCCAATGCATACATTCATACAAATTTTAGTAAAGAAATTCACCATTTGTTTCATTCTCTTACTGTGTCTATATCCAGCAATCTAGGACATCTAAACTACCTACATAAATTGTGAGAAGAGATAATTCCATTCCTAAAACAGATCTTTTTATGAAAAAAAAGCCAACCTGTGGATCTTTATTCCTGAAGAATATATGACACCGATAAGATTTTTGTGAGAACAAATGGATGAAACTAGTCCTGTCCCGTGCCTTTAGTGCTTCGGAGATTATTATTTCTTTTTGTAGTTTTCCAGTTATAATTTGTAAGACAGTATCTTCCATGTTTCCTTGTCAATTCTAGCCAACTGACAAACAGTGCTAATCTAAAGAAGATCTTTTAGTTTGCTCCGTAGGAGCGGCAACTGTTCATTTTTATTTTTATTTTTATTTTCTTAAAGTACGCTGTGCAACATTTATTCACGGGAAAATTACTGCTAAACTCTTGCTAATTCCAGTGACAGCATAAAAACACTTTGCAGTTCTGTATGTGGTGAAAGACTTTGATTATACATACCTCTGAAAAGAAAACAGACAGGATGACTAGGCTGATCCAATGAATTATTCCTGCAAACTGTGAAGCACTTGAAACTGCAATTAACACAATACAACGAAGCATCATTATAGTAGCAGAATACAACTTATGTTTAATATACTTAGTACTGCTACAACTTACATATGGGTGAAGCTTGCTTTCTTAAATGTTGTCATGGAAGTACCAGAAAGGGGATGGGATGTAATGGGACATGGAACTCCAGCCCTGTCAGCTGCTCACCCTAATTCAGGCCAGCACGTTAGCAGCCGCAGCAGCTGCTCATTGGAGCTTTTACAGATAAGACTGCTGGTAAGCACTGACATATACATTTTCGGTCTTTGATGCTGTCACCACTCCATGCTCTCACTCCATGCACTGCTTTAGTATGAGATATGTAACTAAATTCTGTATACCTAAAAATCCAGAGTTAGAATTCTGTAAGGAAACAGAATGATCTACTCTCCCCACATTATTCCTTGTATTCAGTTTTTGGCAATTCAGCTCAGAAGATCAGTAATTATCTGGAACAGGTGCTTAAAAACTGGTGCTCAAACTGGGCTTCAAAATACATCTCTATCATCTAAATAAATAATCTAGATAGGTAGAGTTTTGTACAGCTCTCCGGATGTGGCATGAACCGCTATGAGTGGCTCAGAATTCCATTCCCCTCAGAGTCAAGTTTGACTTGAAAACCACAGTGAAAGAAGTAACAGAAAGAACCATTGTCATTATGAATTGTTAATAAGATCAAATCTTAATATATTCATTTTAAGGAATCTGTGAAATATCAGCAATTCTGATTTGTACAATAAACATAACGTGACTATTTTCGTACAGTCTTTTTCAGGAAATGTGGCCGCCATGAACAGTTTTGTCTTTAAGCAAGTTTCTATGAGAACAGTCAATAAAGTTACAGTACATGAAATAAAATTCCAGTTTAAGTAATTGGTTAAAACACACAATTTCCTTTGTAAGCACTTGCTTTCAGAAAGACAGTGACCATTAAAATCACTTATGTTTCACTTCATTTCAAAGTCCTCCATGAAAAGAAGTTTGTTAAGGGTAAGTTAAAATGGTAATTTATAAAACTCTGGATTCTACACACTAACTTCCCATATAGGTACTCTTTATGCATGCAGATTGTTGAGGTAGTTATTCCACTTTCAAAGTGGAATGACTTTGAACAAAAGTCCTTTCAGGAATCGACTGGCAGGAACACTCAGGAAAACTTATCTGAATTCATTAAAAGTATGATTTTAGAGAGTACTAAAGCCTTGCACAGACACTCACTGGCATTAAATCATTTGATTCAACTTATTTTGCTTGTAAGTAAAATGAAATAGACAAATGAGTTTGCTACAAGAGTACCTAAGAAGCTCTATGATACAGGTTGTCTTTATGGGCTTAAATGAATGTCGTGAAATACAGAGGATCCCTTAATAAGTAAGTTCAACTGAAATTTTGTGATCAAAGTTCCCTTCATTGCTGACAAAACAAAGCAGAAATCTGAAAGGGTCCAATATCCGAACTGCTGGCAACTCCTACTCTGAAGGTCACATGTTCTCAGTTTGGAATAAGGGAATGAAGAGAAAAAATTCTCTCTTAACTTCAGGGCATTTGTGAGTCTACCATCCTTATAGCAGACAGATTAAAATAGACTGTGCAGTCTTGCATTTTTAAAGAATTACTGTGTGACAACAAAGTTTAAGGCAATCGACAACTGTGTGCATAGGGACACAAGACTGTGGCAGAATTAACTAAGTCCCAAGAACATATAGGGCACGCACTAAATAAATCATACTATTTTAAAATTAAAACTGATTAAAATGGGAAGGGGAGGGAAGGGATGTAGGAAGAAATCAGGATATAAAGAAAACTGTTAGTATGGGCTGCCACTGGAACTCGCAGCTGAGGTTCATCTGGGGCTTGACGAGACAGGGTTTGCTGTGATGCACAGAGGAACTACTTAAAGATTAAACAACTGGGAAAAATATAATATATTTAACTTTCTCAAGACGCTGTCTTTATAGAGTGGCATAAAGAACACGAAATGGAAACCATTTGTAAGCTATTTTTCAAACAGCTGTTGATTGACATACAAGGCTCCAGCTGCCCCTTAGTGGACAAAAAGGATATAGCAACTATGAATTTGGAAAGAAAATCAATTTCTGATGCTGCACTAACCGTAGCAGAGTGTTCGATGTGCTGCCAGACAGTATGCAATTAAATTACCAGTAAAACAGTAAATTTGAAAAAGCCTTCCAAGCAAAAAGCTTTTTGTACAAGAGCTGAATCACTAGCCCATATACTGAATCTGGATACTTGCCTCTTCCAAAACACTCCCTTTCAAAAATGCAGTGAAAAGCTACAAAAATGGGAGAAGGGTCTTCTCCAAGAGGTGCTCATTCCTCCTCTATGGTGGCTCAGATACATCACTGGGATTCAGGCTGAGGCAAAGCACCCAAATTATTCAGCTTCTACTTCTATCTGGAAAAGAATGTCACATTTCTTGAACTTGCAACCTTTTTTTCCCCAAGACTGTAGCTAAAAGCCAAAAAGCTCTGCTTTATTTCACATTTTGCTTGTCTGGTGCTATGGGAAAAATGTGAATGCAAATCCAGATGCTTTTTAGTCATGGAGAACATGGTTCAGTATAAAACGCAGAGCACAGCCAACCTCAGTCTACTTCCTCCCACTTTCCCTCGCTTTCCTCAAAATGTATATCCAGGAGGGGAGGGATGAAGAATACATCCTGACAAACCCTGAGTGGCCATTATAGAAGCCTGTACTGCCAGCACTTGCTTTCGGTGGATGTTGCTCTTGGTTATGATTTCCCGGCAGATACAAGCTACACTGCTTCTGCAAGCAGCAGACAGCAGATGCTCACTGCATGGTTCGGGCAAGCCCCGAGCCCGTTCTTACTGAGGCACCGCTGCACTGCAACGTGCAGTCTGTTTGCACAGCTATGCGTGTACTCAGACAGGGCCCTGATCCAGCAACCAAATGGACAGGAGCAGAGCTTTTCAGCTTCACAGTTTTCAGGAAAGGCTGATGCCTTTTACAGACACACCTGCTGTAGTTGATTGCAGAAGGAGAGCAATACTAAGATAAGTTCCTATGCTGCTTTCCCCCAGAACTGCTGAAGAGGAGGAAAGTACAGCATAGTCTCTATTTCTGAGGAGTGGGGGTTGGAACCTGCCATGACCCTCTTTTTTTTGAAATGAGGTACAAGTGACTTAATAGACATCTATTTCTGCATTTGCAAAACATCACAAGGCATTGAGATGTTATTTCATTAATGCATGTAAAGAGCTTTGAAGGACTGAAAAAGCTGAGTACAGGACAGAGACCTGTAACAAAAGACTTGTTACATGTCCTCTGCTTTCTGGGGTTTCTAATTCTGGCATGAATACGCTTTGTGCTAAAATACCCTGAAAGGTCTCTCTCCTTTTCATGTGTGTGACCTACACATCTGCAAATGTGGTCTCCATCACTGCAACTGACAGTTTTGTGTATGGCAGAAGTGCACAGTGCAACCAAAGACTGCACTCAAAGTACAAGAGGAAAATGATGCTCTCAAAATGTCACAGCCAAAGAAAAGGCCAGCTTTTTTTTTTTTTTAAAAAAAGGAGGCTTCCTAAGTAACTACAGTCTATAATGTGGATTAGCAGTTGTTATTACGAAGAAAATTGGCAGTGATGTGCTGTAACATACCCTAATGCATTGGTTGATTTCATATAGAGTAAGGAATAATTTAAAACTGTAATTACATTTTTTAGAAACATAATTATGGCCTAATGGCTTTTTAAAACCTTAAGGTAAGTGATACACATTCCTCATGTGACACAACCGCAATACTTGTATCAGCCCCACCAAGACAGCCTTTATCTGATTTAAAACAAAATGGAAGATATTCAACTTTAAAAAGGCAAGAAACCTTTTGATGCATTAGTTAAAATGAAAAGTAGCAACACAGAGTGGAACAAGTCCTTTCTCAGGTGCTGAGAAAATCCACACAGGCAGGGGCAGCCTATGAACAGTGAAATCACCTGGCTCGACCAAACACCTATAGATCACACACAAGGTGTAGACTGCAGAGCTTTTAAGAGTATCACATGCACTAGAAACATAGAGGAGGAAAGATCCCTAAAATAAAGCCCTCTTTAGAAGATTCTTCAGAAAATAAATGGTAAGAAAGCAGGTGCTTCCAGAGGAGAGTCTCCAAAACTGTGTTAAAAATCTAAGACTAATCAACAGAAACAGTTTTTAAAACTCTCTGGCTCTACAGGAAGTGACAATTCTCTGTATAAACAGAAACATGCGGCACCTCAATAAATATTGTTGAAAGCTTCTTCCTCATTCAATTTTTAAGGACTTACACCCGTAATTAGCATTCCTGACTTTTTTTGAAAGCAGCAGACTTGTTTAAATTCTGGGTTTCCTCATCCAAAATGTTAAATCACCAGAGACTACAGAAAATAACAACTGTAACGGAGTGGTCATGCTCAGAACAGTGTGTGCAGTATGGACAGATGGGGGTGTAAATGGTGGACAATGGTGTGTAAAGACAGCTCAGTCACTTACTCATGTTACAGGGTTCATAAAATGGCTGCAATTATCAATAAAGTCCCTTAAAGTAATCTTAATCTAACTGCAATGCCTAACTCTTTACAGTGAAATCTAACTCCAGTAATATCAACTGACAAATCACAAAAATCAAAGGACTTCAATAGAATAAAAAGTTTGCTCAGTTTAAAGTTGCCATAGAAGATACCAGACCATGACTCTTTCACGCTATGTATTCTTGCACTTATGGGATTGTCTGAACCCCATCACTGCCATTTCAACATATCTGAGATTCTACAGAGGTGCTAGAGGCTGCTCTTCAACATTTAGCATAGGGAAAAATGCAGCTGGTATTTGTGTTCATGTCAGCTTTGTATCACAAAAGCAAAAAAAAAAAAGAAGGGGGAATGAAGGAAGAGAGCAGAAGGGGAAAAAAAAAGATGAATTAGGAAGCAAAACAGCAGCATTAAAATTTACATTGTGGAACCTGTGTAGAGTGAATTCAGATAAAGCAAAACTCCATTTAAGCTACTGTTTGACTCCCAGTGTATTAGCAAGGCAGAATGAAAATCTCTATCATTTCAGTGCTTTACAAGATAGAAATCCATAATTTCAATTCCTACCCACCTCAGTAGAAGTAAATTAACAATAGAGATAGCATCAAATATCCTAGCAAGTTCATCACTTCTGTGTATCCATATGCACGTGAAAAGTATCAGAGACTAATGATGCACAAATGATCTTCCTTCTGTGTATACAGAGTGTGTCTGTAAAGGACAGACCTTTCCAAGTACTAATGACAATATGTGCGGATCTCTGCATGTACACTTTGCTTGTACCCTTTGAAAGTTTGTCCTGTACTGAATTTGTTCAGCAAAATAAGGAAGAAATTGACTTCACTATACCAGGGTTCCACAAAAACACAGTTTTTACCTAGCCTAGTAATCATTTAAATGGTAGGAAAAAAAAAGAAAATCCCCACCATCCTCCCCTCTTCAAAAACCTCCCAGCAAATTAAGCCTTTATTTCATCAAAATTAAAAAAAAAATTAAAAAAAATCCTCCTACTCACACTGGAGAAGCTTTATATCTATTAGGAGTTCCAGAGTCAGAAGAATCACCACCAATACTACACAGGCTACCAGGAAACTGTTGAGACTTGCACTGAGCAAAAATACCTGCCACACAGCTGCTCGTCTCCCACAGCACGGTTTTAGCCAGTTAGATCTAAGGAAATAAAATCAAGAGGAAAAACAACAAAAGAAAAGAAGAAGAAGTGAAAAAGGAAGAGAGCTAAAGAGCAGTGAACTCAAAATGACAACTTCTGCTGTTATGGATACACTCAGCAATAATGTACAAAGACTTCGTAAAACTCACTTTTATTGGTTTCTTTACCAAGAAAAACACTTCACAAAAAACTGCGCCCTGGGGATCTTGTGTGTCTCTCCAACCCTCTGGAGTGTACCAGTGTTCAAGTGTTGTCCAATGCACTGAGTAATGCAACCCTAATTATCATACATACTTTTCTACTTTCTTCCTGTCTTACTATTTTTTGTGTCTTTTTATTTTGACATACATGCTGCATTCATTATCTGTGAGCACCACGGCACAGCAGGACCCTGCTATTAGATTAGAAGCTAACAATGTTTTTTAAGAATTTCCCTGCTATTGAATTTTATGGTCATGCACCTTTACCCCTGTTCTAGTATGAGACAAATCAGACAAGAATTGCCAAATCTGGTTTGCAACCATCAGTCCATGACATCATGGAAAAGAGCAATAGGAATCTGGAAAACACCGAAGAATAAGCTCAGTCGCTCCACAGCTACACCTATACTAGGCAAATACACACAGCCTGGCAAAGTGTCAAGTAACTGGCCAAGGCTACCTAGCTTGCCTATTTGTCTACCTCTCACCAATCTGTTTGTGGACTGTCCTGGTTTGAGGTAAAACAGGACCAATTTTGTTCAGTAACTTTACTTTTTAGCTAGGCCTCTTCTAACTGCTGAAATCAACAGCCTGTTGTGCAGGAAACTGTTCGCTCTCAGAGTGGTAAGACCCAAGTTTATAGCTGATGCCAAGGAATGGTATGCAGAGAGGCTCTTGCTTATACTTATTGCTATAACAACCAAGGCCAGCCAACTTTGTTACTTGCCCCGTTGGAGGGTCGGAAGCGGAAAAGCGTAGAGGGGTCACACCTGCGGAGAGGAGCAAACAGGACAGGTGACCCAAAACTGACCAACAAGGGTGTTCCATCCCATCTGCCTCATGCTCAGTATAAAAGCTGAGGGATCAAAGGGTCAGTCCTCTTTCTTCAATGGCCGGCATCCTGGGAGGACTCTGTCTCTGCATCTGCCTTTGATCCCGATCTTGACTCCAGATCTGGAATCCAGTTCCCGTCCGTCACTGAGTCCAGTCTGGGACTTCCCCAGCGCCTGCTGGTGACATGACTGTCATCCTGGGAGCTTGATACGGTTTTGTATATATTTCATTTCCTTCTAAACTCTTAAGTCTCTCTTTTTCTCTCTCTTTCTTGCCTCCTGAGCGGAGCAGGAGAGAGAGAGCGCATCTGTCGTTCCACTGGATTGGGCCAATCTGGCCCAAACCACGACATCGACCATGCCAAAAAGGACTTTCCCAGAGTTTAGGGTAGCACAGTTTCAGGGACAGCATACACCAGGGACTGATCCAAAACCTAGTTTAGATGATGGGACCTTGTTTTGGAGAAAAAAAGAAGGTTTAGGCAACATGAAAGAAGCTGTAAGGAGGCTACGAGGACTCTGGAAGGAAGTTGATGAATCGGTAAATATTGCACTAGTATTGTGCTAATGCAGCTACGCATTTTCAAGTGGGTTGTTAAAAAAAATTTTTTTTTCTTTTGAAAATATTTGTAATAGAAATAACAGCAGCACAGACTTGAGAAGCATAAAGCCCATCCTGATACTTTTTTTCCTCCTAAAATCCCCCCACAGTTTCACTTTGAGACAGTATTGTATCATTTCTCATCATAGTGTTCTGTAATGTTCTTGTATTGGCTCACCTCTGAAAGTTCTGATGCTTGCCTGACACTTCATATTTTCAAACGACTGTAAATACACATTAGCTAATAAAGAGCTGACGTGATTTATTAACTAGGGTTTAAGAAGCTGCAAGCATACGGAAGTGTGGTGCAGTAACCACACTGTCTGCACCAAAATATGAATACACAGAAATCAATGGTATACAAGAAGATACGATGATACTGATCAATACCAAATAAACAGCTCTAGGCTCAGTAAGTCACGTTATAATCAAACACTTAGAAAAACATCACAAAACATTCCCTGACATACCCACACTCAAAAATGAAGGAGAAAGTGATGCTAAGCAGTGCTCAGAGACTTGACACTTTGAAGCAGCTTCTCAGAATTAAGCATATCAACTAAATACTTGTACTTAGATTGCCTGATTACCTGACCGTAAAAGACCTCCTCAATTGACTCTTAAAACTTCAAAGAAGATTTGACAAGTGTTACTGTCAGGAACTTGCCCTTAGTTTAACTTTGTTGTCGTTCTTGTCTGAATACACGATGCACTAGATTTTAAATAGGCATTTTTAAAACATAAGGAAAAAAAGGCATTGGGATAGGGCCTTTTTGCAAACTTGATCTTTTAATGGATTTTATTTTACATAATCTCCAAACAAGATAACTTGTCTTTATTGCAACTATTATATTGGGGTTTTTAGATCTTTCTAAAAATAATGCTAGGAAATGGCCTTGTTTAAATAGAACAGGTTTTAATTCTCTTCTGCCATTTATCTTCCCTTTTCCAAAAAGAACTGTTTTGCCAGCATTTTCATGTTGCAGGGCAGTTTTTCCTCTTTCCTATTCTCAGAATGATCAGTAGAGGGCCTAAGTACATTCCTTTAAAAGCTCTATACGGTCGAGATTTTCAAATATACCAAATGTACCAGTAAGAATAAACTAACTGTGATACTCAGCACACATTACATACAGACATGATAATCATTATTCAGGCTAATCATTTCTTACAGAATGCTAAAGAATGTGCAGTTATTCTGTCTGTGCAGTACTAACCTTCCACTGATTCCAAAAAGCTTCTGAACAAAACTATCAGTTTGTGATTGGAAAAGCAACCAACTTAAGAGGTCAAGTGCAGAATATCTGCACATTTACACCTATGTATCACTCAAAAATATATAAACTGATTTCAAAGACACAAAAATGTTTAAAATTCAAGCACTGAAAAACACGCCTCCAGTTTCATATCTTAACTGATCACACCAAGGGGCATTTGTTCAACACTTGTCCTGTGAATGTACAGTGATTAGCATCTTCACATCACTGCCTAGCAGACCTCTTGCCAGACTTCCTCCAAGTCCTCTGAATCCACTGACATTAACAATCACAATGTGCTCTAAAAGGAGCACTGGATGGTTTCTTTTCTGGGTGCTCCTTAACTAGTTCATTCCCTGCTACTTCTACACTCTTGTATAGTAGAGTCCTGATCGTGCCTTAGGTTGCTGGGTTTTGGGTTTTTTACGTCTTATCTCTTGTAAAGGATGGACATAAATAATAAAAGGATCTGTACTCCAACTAGAAATATATTTTAGATAAACTTGTTGACATGCTAACCATACTGACTCCTAATACACAAATCTCATCTCCTTTAGCTCTGTAACCTCTTAGTAGAGTAGTATCTCTCTCTACTGATTTGTAAGGGCTCATCCGTTCAACAGATGAGAAATCTGGTATTTGAGAAACACAAACCCCTAATGGAATTAGTGTGAGTTTAAACTTACCTTCCAAATCCTGACCATTTCCCCTGAAATACTGCAAAGCTACACTAAGTTTTTAAAGCTCAGATTAGAAATTCAGCTACACAGATGTTTCAAAAAAAAAAAAGTTAACTCACACAGCTCAAATTTATGAAGAGATAACATACTAATCATACACAAGTAAAACACCTTTTTCCCTCACTCCAGCCAAAAAAAAAAAAAAAAAAAAGAAAAAACCCACAGCACCCTATTTTGTTCAGAGAGCAACTAACTTCTTTTGCTGTCCTGTGCTGTCTGTGGATGCCATGCACTACATGAATACAAGCAAAATATGACTTAGGACAACTTTACTGCCTGACTTCAAACAGGCTCATTAGGTACCTCAGTTACTCCATCTATACAACAGGAATATTATTTACCTTTCTTACAATGCCTGGATGAAGTAAACAAATGTACTAGCATGTGAATTTCTTGGTTGATGGTGATATGGGGCTGTAAAGTTCTGTTATGAGACATTAAAATATATTTAGTGGAATTTCACCGGGGTAATTCTTTTTAAAGATACTTTCATGCATGGCTTTGTGGAAAACCAATCTGTCATCATCACTGCTAGTTTTATTAATAAACAGCTTGGAAAAAAGAACATAAGGCAAAACTGGGAAAGGTTTAACATATTTATTTGGTAAGGAACCACTACAAACAATTTGTTCAAGCTGTTAACAGCTGTCACTGTTTCTATTTTCTGGTCTTGCAAACAAGTACCCCGAAATCTGCCTTATATCTTACCCTGCCTTTTTTTTTTTCCTTTTGGCTAAACAGCAAGTGTTTGCATCTCACAAGATGGCTATGATCAGAAAACAGAAGGATGGATGAGATCCAAATCACTCTCTGAAGGAGTAGAAAAGGCCAGGCTCAGGAAGTGACAGAAACACAGAAAGGCCAAGTAACAATAAAAAATCTGGCTGAGACAAAACAGACAGCAGAACCTCACAGCAGGCTACAGGTAGCAGCTGGAGGCCTTCAGCAACCCCCTTCCTGGACTTCTCCTACAAGCTTAGTTTAACTACAGAAGTTTAACTATTGAGCGCACCCTCATCCTTTTTTTCCCCTAAAAGTTTTACTATTTTGAACCCCATGAGATTTCTTGGAGGACTGCTGCAAAACTGTTGCTCAAATGGCAAGACAGATTCCCCCAGTCTTCTGCCTAAACTCACACATGGCCAGTTTAGACATATTTGCTCTTCTGCCAATATCGTTCTTTAGCTTGATTAGTTCTTTTCCCTTGCTGGCATTTGTCCATACACAGCAATGGCTTCCACTCATGTAATTTAATAAAGCCCATGCTTTTTGTAAAACAGACACTCAGTTTCTGTAACTGCCCTAGTAGTCCCTTCTGCATGTGAATACAGACAACTGGAGCAGTACATAATATTTTGGAACAGGTTTAATTACATGAATGCTTCCCAGCTCTATTTGAAGTACTTCATGCTTTCTAGGATCATCTGTGCCTTCTTTATAGGTGTATATCACACCGTTTGCTCACAGACATCCTGTGATTACCTGGTATATCACTCTCATTAGAAAACTGCTTATTAGGCTTTTCCTTTTTATGCTAAGGTCTTTAGCATGATTAACCTCATGCTCAAAAATAACCTTTAAGAAACATAAGAACAGCCATACTAGGTCAGAACAAAGGCTGGGTATCCTGCCTCCAACAGCAGCCATGATCAGATGTCTCAAGGTGAGTAAGAACACAGCAAACAAAATACTCCCCCTTAAAACTCTCACAACATCCCACTATGTTCAACGCAGCGACTTCCTGAGACATATGTGGTTTCTCAGATTCTTCTTAGTAACCTTCAATGAATTTCTATTCCACAAACTTGTCCAATCTCCCCCTAAGGCTAGATAAGCTATTAGCAGTCACACATCCTTTAGAAAGCAGTTCCACACATCTACTGTCCTCTGTGCAAAGAGCAACTTCTTTTCGTTGCTCTTGAACTTGGCCTTAATCTATTAACGTACCTAGTCCCTGTATGGGGGGTGTGAGGGTCAAACCTTATTTTAAACTCTCTGCGTCACAGATTTTGTAATGTCAATCAAATCTCATGTCAGCCTTCTCTTTTCCAGATTGAAGAGTGCTAGCTTACATAGTAATCTCCAATGGAAGTCGTACCACATCTTTGAACACTGTTTTCCTTTGAAACTTTTTCAGGTCTTTTCTATCTACCATATCCTTTTTGATAGGGACCAGAACTGCGCTCATATTCAAGATGCGGGACTGCAAGGGACCTCTGCAGATCATCTAGTCCAACACCCTGCCAAAGCAGGTCCACCTAGAGCAGGTTGGACAGGAATGCATCCAGGCAGGTTTGGAATATCTCCAGAGAAGGAGACTCCATAACCTCTCTGGGCAGCCTGTTCCAGTGCTCTGGCACTCTCAAAGTAAAGAAGTTTTTCCTCATGTTGAGATGGAATTTCTTGTGTTCCAGTTCGTGCTCGTTGCCCCTTGTCCCATTGCTGGGGACCGCTGAAAAGAGCCTGGCCCCATCCTCTTGACACCCGCCCTTTAGATATTGATAAGCATTGATGAGATCCCCTCTGGGTCTTCTCTTCTCCAGGCTAAACAGACCCAGGTCTGTCAGCCTTTCCTCATAAGAGAGGTGCTCCAGTCCTGTGATCATCTTTGTAGCCCTCCACTGGACTCTCTCCTTGTCTTTCTTGAACTGGGTAGCCCAGAATTGGACACAGTACTCCAGATGTGGCCTCACCAGGGCAGAGTAGAGGGGAAGGATGACCTCCCTCGACCTGCTGGCCATGGTCTTTTTAATGCACCCCAGGATACCATTGGCCTTCCGGGCCACAAGGGCACATTGCTGGGTATAGAGAGAGGCACAACAATGGCCTCTTAGTCTCTACTCCTTTTCCTAATGAATCCTAACGTCTGATTTGCCTTTAGACTGCTGCTCAGCACTTAGCTGACCTTTTCGTGGACTCTCCTTCCAGACTAATAGTCCTCTTTTCCACATTTCTCCTTTGTCCTGTTGCTTATCCACCTATCAATTCTTGCACCGAGCTATATCTTCTACAACTTAGACAACTAATTCCAGTGTTAAGCCAGGTAAATTAGACCCACGTCATTTCCGCTCTCCAATAAAGAGCTTTGCAAACAGTGGTCTGTGGGCTACAACTACTACATTTCTACCCACAAAAAGCACCTGGGAAAAGCAAGTTCTGTTGGAAAAATACAGAAAGATCTACAAATCAAAAAAATCTGAAAATGACTGAGCTAGAAAATGAATTTTTTTTTTTTTAAACTTGTAGCAGTGCTCCCTCTACTACTGATAAAAGACATTAGAGGGACACACTCAAAGGATTTAGCTACCAGTATAAACACAGTAATGAGCTATTCTGGAAAACAACATTTACAAAGACAAACACTTAAAAGGATCTGTACAGAAAAAGAAGTTTCTAAATCACTGAACATCCCTGTAACACAGCCCAAAATTTCATGTATTCTCTAGTGAAGAGCTGGTCACCTCACAGGTTCTGTCGTGCTGAATGCTCATTTTCTGCTGCAGTGCAGGTCTTAGTTTTGGACCAGAGCACAGAGAGTAGCAGTGATATAGTACTGCAAAAAGGAAAAATCAGCACTACAGTCTCATTCACTGTATTTTGCTCTTAAGATTTTTGCACCAGCTTTCTAGATTCAGACTGTGGCTGGCAGCTAAAAATAAATTTAAAGTCACTTTTGTAAATACAAGGAGCCTGCTCACTACATGAAATAGTTCTGCCGTCCAAAACCTTTGCACACTTTATCTTGAGCTTGGACCTCATTATTCACCACATATCAACATGATGTGCATGAGGTGCACAGAGCTTTTCAGAAAAGGGACTGGTTTTTAATTATGCTGCCAGATAATGACAAGAAAAGCAGGAAACAAGAGAAATGCTAGAACTTGGTCCATTTGAGTTCTTTTAGATAAAGCACCTTTAAGCTTTGTAGAAAACACAAGCAAAATACTTCAAAGAGATCAAAACAAAAACTGAAAGATTAGTCTGAAAACCAAAAATAATGGCATCCACTTGATGCAATTACAGAAGACAGGCTGAAGGAACACACATCCTCTTCTCCCAGGATGGGTGAATACATTCATCAGTGAAGGCTTGCAACCAATTTAAAATCAAAAGCTAATGACTTTTTCCTGTGTTAACTTCTGAATGTCTTAACATGTCTTGTTCTCTGTTCAGTTTTTGTTTCCTTTCCTTTTAATCTCTCTCTGTCCCTTCCTACAGCTTTTTTTTTTTTTCAGATATTCCTACTGTTCGATGCACTTCCTTGCTGCAACCAAACAAATCTAAGGCTAAGAACAGATGATCATAAATGATTAAATTACAATGGCATGACTATTTACAGCTAATGTCAAGTGAGTCACATTAACTGTATGAACTCCCAACCTTTACAGCTGTTGATGTAAAACACAGTATTTAAAAGTACCTTCATGTTCCAAATTTAACATATAAAAATTCAAGAACTGCAATCTAAAACAAATACAACAAATAATTTAAAGTTGGTGTATCTCTCTCCCCTTGCTTCCCACCCCCATTAAATACAGATCTTTATCAAGAGACAAGCTCACTGCCTAACTGCATATTCACAAAACAAATACAGCCTGTTGTGCAACTGTCTGTAAATTCTTTTATAATTTATTATGAATGATACCTCCTAACTGGAACTTAAGAAAAATACAGGAAAGAGAGCTTTCCCCTATCCCTGCTTGTCTTTAGCACACATGTACCACTTTCTGCATGTTGTCAATTTTCCAACTATTCCCCATCATTTTTATTGGTCATTGATGCAAAAATAGAAGAGAGAAAGTGATTTTTGGAAAACAGAATACTTGAGTGGAAAAAAAGAAATCAAGAGTGGCACTTAAAGCTAATGTTAACATTAAAAAAATCTCCTCAGCTTTCTGGGTGATTAGTCTCCTTAAAGAAATATTTACATATTCTTCTCATGCAAACTGAGTTCAATGCAGACACAGCCTCTCCAATAAATCCACAGACACGACGAAAATCAGCAACTTTGCTGCTGCTTTTTGTACACAAGTATCACCTATTCTGTTACAGATATATTAGAAGTGTACACCACAAGTTCTCCTTGGCATCCAAAGCACATTTTTTACATAAGTTTATTTCTCATATACACGTCTCCAGCCAATGCCTCGATCGTTTCTGCAATGTCTAAGCTTGTAGTTCAGTGCACGGCAGCGATATCTAAGGATGATTCTAACAAGTTAACTACAGAGCAGATCAGTGGGAGTAATAAGGAATGAACATCACACTCATACTGGTGGTTCTGAGTACCAAGCTACTATTTCTTCACAGTGCTTCACAGGGTGGAAGAGATATACCTTTATAAATAGAGATCGCTATAGTCACATAAACTCAAAATGTTTTAGTTACATATTGTTGGTATTTATCAGAAAAATTCTTTTTTCTGAAGAGTAAGACCCCACAGCTCTATTAACACCAGGCACATCAGCCTCACTGCAGCTAGGAAGCAAGCCAGATGCAGGAATCCCTCCTACCCCACATGCAGAGGCCACAGGCACCTCACTCCTCTTCAGTGCAAAGAAGGCAATGCCAGCCCACCCACATGATTTATAATGAGAATATTTGCAATGCAGATTCCATCCAGCTTAATCAACTTCCATCATGTAAATCTTCGTACTTCCCTGTTTGAGAAGTCTACAGTGGGAAAAGAATTTTTGCTCAGCACACATTAGAAGTCACCATATTTTGTGTTTTGTTTCAGAGTTTCTGGAAGAGCAGAAAGATTTTTCTTGCCTGATTACCCTTTCACTACTTACAGGTGTACTTCAGGGACAGGCTTAATGCACTGTCTAATCTGCAGTCCTTTCTTTGTTGCTTAGCACAGGGATCAGCATTGTAAACTAGATTTCTGACAAAAACAGCTCAAACTGTCCACAAAAATTCCTTCAACAACACTGACAGATGGGAACCAACTGCCCTGAGCATTTGATATGACACAGCAAAGACTCATCAAACTGCACAAAATAAGATTTTTATTCCAGTATCTTTAAAGCCATGGGAATGTCGGTTTACATATGGTCTGTCTAACAAAAGACAGACCATAATTTTCCTTTCTTTTTGCTATTCCTTTTCTTTTTTTCATTTCTCATGGGAGGGGTAGTTAGTCTGATGCTATCTGAGAGTTTCCAGGCACACAAAGAGGGCTGAGCTATGACCTATCTATTCCTGGTTGCCTGTTAGTATTGGGTTTATTGAGAAAAACATTCTCTCAGATGAAACAAAACGCTCCTCTAGTTAGCAACCAGGTTAAATATGCACTTGTGCTTGGACTCTGAACAACTTCTGGTCTTAAAGAAGGAAAGTTAGAGGAAAGTCTTGGGGTGCACACAACCAAACCATTAAATTAGAAGACTCCTTTATTGCCCACTCATTCACCTCTAGTCTGATGTCTCTCTTGTTGCTCTGTGCATGGAAGATGGAGACTTACTAGTGATGAAGTGTGACAACCCAGATCATGAACTAGGGATTGTGGACAATTATGTTGAAAACTACAAGGCGAGGGACGAATGCAACTTGTAACAACAAATCCAGCATTTTCCAAGCACAGGGATGTGCCGAACCTTCCTGCTGTGAAGCCTTGCAGTTAGAATGACTACAACTTGCCTAGATCAGCTACAGATCTAGAACAGATCCATACAGAATATATGCAGGTCATACAGGTTGGCAACTTCCCTGAAATTCTCAGGGAAAAGTATACAGAAAGTAACACTTGGACTCTGCGACAAAGGCAGACTTCCATCAAGAGGAAGATGAGTCCTACATCGCCTTTGAGTACTCTCGCATTCGCAGCATCTTCTGGTATCTCCACCTGCAACCTGCATGGAAGCATTGGGGTAACACAGTTTCACAGTTACGAATATGGATGCTGGCAGAAACTACAGGGACTCCACTATTTTCTGCCACCTCCTGTGCTGCCCTTCCCACACCACTCTCTTTATACACGAAGGAGATGTAGCTGGTAGTTCCTGTACCAAACTGACCTGACCCACCCTATCCTTCTCACTCAGGTGGAAGGCAGTCATATCTAACAAGGCCACGAGAAAGAAATTACACCACATTCATAAAACCAAACAAGCCATGAATTGGTATGGGGACAGTATTTTACTTTTGCTGCTGGGCTTCTCAAGCTCAGCTCTGCTCCTAAATTTCACAGGGCATCAGTTGCGATCAGTGCTTCTGAAAGGAAGAAGCTGCCATTCCCACAAGGCAGATGCAGTCCTGGGACTCAGCTGAGCATACTCGGCCAAAATGCATTGAGACATACAAACTAAAGCTCTGAATTTTCTTCAGAGAATCCACCCTACAAACTAGGAGGTCTGGATGGCACCTGCTTATTTCCATTCGGACTGATAAAGCCACAAAAGAAGTCTGTGTGAAGGAAGAGATCTCTGCTGAGGAAAAGAATGACAAGCCTATTTCCATGCTTAAGACTGCAAAGCTGCTTAAATGGTTACAATGAGAGATCTGTGCACTTTGGCACAGTGAAGAATTGAGTTTCAGATCATAAAAATCTATAAAAATGCGTATTTGAACTAAACTGGTATTTACTCAGCACTAAAATAGCCTGAGGGTTACACCTGCATACTCAAATTAATTTTCAAGTGCCTCTTTTGCTATGCAGGGTATTTTATGTTACAGTTGTACCACACTTACATAACTTACTTGAAATGTATTTCCCCTCATTTGGAGTAACAGCTTTCTGGAGATGTCTCGCAAAGTCCAATTTGGAAAGAAATTAAAGGCAAGAGCCTTCCTCACATACTGCTTCCTGACTACCATACAGAATACCTGCTGAGCAGATATCAAGCAGGTCTCTGCTGATTCCTGAGAACAGGTTAAAACACATTCAGCTGTTAATAAATTAATGTCTTCATCAATGAGAGCTCTATATGACTTACTGTGAAGTGCTTTTAGGTGGGTCTTATTGACAGTGGAGTATTTATACATTCAGTGCAACACACAGAACAGTAATCACAGAATCAGAGGGGCTAGGCACAAGCACTCACCTAGTCTCTGTCCCAAGGGATGTTAAACTATAGCATTATCATTCCCGACAAACACGTCTTCTTAAAGATATCTACCAATTGCAACTCTATTCCCCATCTCCCCATACACACCAGTAGTCTATCCCAGCACTTCACTACCCTCATTATTCTCCTCTCTGCTGCAATTCAAGCTTTTTACTTCTTGTCCTAAACATCATGGAGATTAATAACAGACTGTTCTCTTCCTCACTGAAGTCTCTTATAAGCTCCCCTGAAAGTCTCTTCTTCATGTGAAACAGAAACAGTGACTTCAACCAGTACTCCACAGCAGGTTTTCTGAGCCTCTAATCATTCTCACTGCCTTCCTCTGAATTCTCTCCAGTTGACCCAAATCTTTCATAAAAAATTTAGTATAGGAGTCCACTTACAGCCACTTCAAGCCTGAACCAGGCATAAGGATTACTTCTGATGTCCTGTAGGACAATACTACATAATCCGACACTGGGTTATGTTTGGGCAAATGTTATGAACTGATTAAGATCTTTTATTCCACTAAAACTGGAACAGTTGTTCTATGAAAACAGGAGTAATACGTATATGCATTATCAAAGACAATGTTCTCACATAAGCAAGCTATGGATTTCAAATTATTCTGCGAAAAGTACACAATCTGTCCAGGAATCAGCAGTACTGTCATTATCTCTCAATCAGGAGATGAACAACTATGTTCAAGAATCACAGTAGCCAACTCACTGTCATCCTGAAACCTCCCTGAAACACCTTTCACAAAGAGCTTTCACCAGGCCATTCTGCTTGTCTGACAGGCTAGATGTTTGGTCTAGTTTTCCCTGACAGAAGACTACCAGATTGTGGTCAAATAGCAGCTATGAATCACTTCATAATTATAAAGAGCCCCAAACCAGCACAGGTTAGTTATATTAGAAAAAGTCACTTCTATCCTGTGACAATGGTATTAAAACGTTTGAGGACAACCAGCTGCACTTCTCCATCTCAAGGTTTTCTTTTTTACAGGCCATGAAATTCCTTTAACCTAAAACTATAAAACAAAATTCTGTCCTTTGTACTTACCCTTCTCTTTGGTACTCCTCATCCAAATTTGACAAAAGCTGGGACCCAGCCACAGACAGATCAAGTGCAGCTAAAGGTAGATCTCGATAAGCAAAATTAACAAGCTGTACAGGAGCAATGCTTTTGGTCTCTTCCTCCACTTGTTGTGAAATTATCTCAACTTCTGAAACACCGCCTTCTATTGTAGGCCTGAAAATGCAACAAGCAAAATAAAACCCCCCCTCTCTCCACACACACATACATATAAACAAATATAAATAAATAAAGAAGCAAGCAAGTAAAAATAAGTTAGAGACAAGAACTTTACAGAATCCCCAAAAGCCAGCAACTTAAAAGGCCATTGCAAAGTCATTGAGGGAGGTGTCCTTATTGAGGGGACAGACCAAATCTCTCCAAACTTGTCTTTTGTAGATCCCGCTGCAATCAACAGAAACCTCCCAGACAAAGGAGAACAGCATTTCACTCTGCTGAATCTGCTTTAAAAGCACTAAATATAAATAGATGTGTTATAAACAAACAAACAAATATGGAAACAATGCATGAACCCAAAAGCAAAATATTTGTGCAAAACAGAACGAAGGCATGTAACTACGCCAACTAAAAACTCACTGGTTTGTAAGTTAGACCAGTGAGCAATGAATAGCTAAGCTTATTAATCATAATACAAATCAACTGTAATTAATGGATGCAGTTTGACCCCTCTTCCACTGTGGGTCAATACTCAAATAGTTTTGATGGATGGTGACTTTGTTTCATTCAACCAGAAAGGATCATTCTGTTACAAGTTATTTCAAAATAATTGTGAAAGGAGAACAATGATTCAGAAGAATTGCAGACTCCTCTATAAAGATTATCTTAGCTATCTTTATGTACAGCTTCTAAATCTGAACGTGTATTCTTCTACCACCCCACTAATGTTAATGGGAACTCCACGCAGGTAAAACCAGAGTCTGACTATGTATGTCTTACACGTTTGTAACAAGACACTACTTATCCAGAAACTCAAATTTTGTCAGTTAGCATATTATCTAGTGCATGCGAAGGATGACTTCATTGTAGGAGAGAGCTTGTATGTCAAGCCCCAGCAGGGATTGATCCTTTGCAGTATCCAGTGAAAGCTGCTTGCTCCATTTCATTCAGAGTAGGCACAAGCATAAACTTCTCTAGCTTTCATCCAGGGGAGCTTGTTAACTTTTGAAGAAATCTCAGGCTACTTGTCAGAGGTTTTCAACAGCAGGTGTGCACATACTCTTTTTCCTTAGGGATATATTTAAATAGTGCTTGGCACCCAACTTCCCTCTGTTATTTGACTACAAAAGTTGCATGGGTGATTTTGTTTTTAAAGAAGCTTATTAAAATCTTTCAGATGTTCAAGCTACCTGAGTAACAGTTAATTTTTTTCCACAAAAAGAATTAATAATTTAGAAGAGTTCTTAAGTCATATATCTTGTAAGTGTAAGGATGTGGGTGAAGGAACTAAAATTCTATGTGAAAGAGATAGAGAAAGATTCTGTTGGTCAGAGCCTCACCATTAGACTAACCCTTTCGGATGGAAAACATTATTCCTAAATTAAAAGGAGCTAACTGCTGCCAGCATTACACAAGAAAGTAATTTTGAAAATCGAAAAATGCTGTTATATCTCAAGTATTTGGCAGGGAAAGGCTGCAACTGTATCATACTATGGCAGAAAGCAGACGTAAAAGGAATTACTATTTGAACAACCTAAAGGCTTATTTTATTTTATTCTTTGTCTAACTAATAATAGAAAGTAATGAGATTCTTTCATTTCAAACAGAACCGTATTCCTCTGTAAACAATCTGAAATTAGAAGCTCAGAGGGAGGAGCTAATTTTAGCAAGAATTTCCTTCCTTTGATCTTCACCTTTAGTGTCATCCTACAGACATTTACCTTTACAAGTCCAAGCTGGTTCAGTTCGGCATGAAAGAGCGTACAATGATCCAATTTCCAGTATTATAAAGGAAAAAGGAAATGGCTTGGTGCATCCTTCCCTCTCCCAAGAGGGTGAATACCTTTTGTATTCTTAGACAGACTAAATGACAGACATTGTCTGATTTGACTGAAAAGAAAAACAAACCAACCAATAGACTAGTGTCGGCAAACAGCTTTGGGGCAGGAAACAAAAAAGGCAAACATACGAAGATACTATGACATACTAGTTTTCAGCCACTGGCTGTTCAAAACACATCAAACATGCTTACAGCATTCATGTTTTTTCTGTTAATTCACACTCTTTAGACAAATCCTACTACTCCTTCTCAAAATGCCAACTTTTCCTTCCAGTAATAATGACAGAACCCTCTTGACATCACAAAATCATTCTCCTACAGGTAGCAACCTGTTCCATTCTACTCAAAACAAGTTATAACTATCCTCACATGGTACTTACTGAGGATTGGTCATGTTGGAGGATGCAACCAAATCAGCAGTGGTTCCAGTATTTAACTAATTCCAGCTGCTCTGCACAGAAGTTCTAGCTTTCCAAGATTACGTCTCTGTGAGAAGCAAAACAAAGTTATCTAAAACACAGTCGAAAGAACTCCAAAGAGCTGCATTGCTGTTTGTTGTCATGTTGCGAGTTTGTCTAATAATATTATTTCCCCTGTGATTGCTTTTCAAAGTGGCTTTATTCCAGGCTAATTCCTCCATATTATGGAAGCTGTAAAGTTACAGTGCATTTACTTATACACATGGACACCTGCTCACATATATACTTCCATAAGAGCACGGGTCTTGCTTTAAACCACTAGACTGTTGAGAAGGATAACCAAGATGAGAGGAGGGAGTGGATTTTCAAAAAAAGCTCATGACTTCAGGAGTGCAAATTCTATTGGAAGCCAACCGATTTTTTTTCCTTTTTTTTTTTTTTACAATTTAATATATTTTATAGAGATGAGCATTAGCTTTATCAACAAAGTCCGGGGGTTTGTCCTCCATTTTCCAATTTGAACTGTGCTCCTGACTCCCTCTGCTACTTCAAAAAGTCTCTTCCAAGAATTCATTCATGTTGTCAAACATTCTAGACAGGCTGTTATCAGGATAATACTTTGATCAACAAACCCCACTAACACATTTGCAAAAGGCGCCACATTTTGTCGTGGCAAAATCTCCATTTGTGTTGTACCTGGACCAATGCACAGCAACCAGAATGGAAGAAGACAAGCTTGTGAGAATGAAACCTACTGATACACACGTTTTGGTAGCTGGAAAAGTATAAACTGGAGAATACCATATAAGAAACAAAAATTCTTAGAAAAAAGATATCATGAAAGACTTGAAAGCTACTGTCAAGATTATATGCTAAATAATTTTTTAAAAGAACATAAAAACATACTCTTATTTTAATTAAACAGAAAGACATTTGCAAATTAGAATATGACTGATAATAACACCAAAAAAATTTCACGATAATGAAAAATGCTTCTTATACTAAACTTTATACTAGAGTCACTCAGAGGCTGAATTGTTAGTCAAGTATTTACAGTGGAGACACACAAATAGTGGTGGTTTTGGCAGTGTTAGGTTCACGGTTGGACTCGATCTCAAAGGTCCCTTCCAAACTAGACGATTCTATGATTCTATGTAGCAACAGTAGAACCCTAAACAATCACTTGATACCAAATAATAAAACCGAACTTACATCTTTCGTAGAGCCATTTCCAAGGCTTTATTTCATGTCTTGTAACCTTATAATAACACAAAATGTAGTCAATGCATTCTCAGATTTTCCAGATAATGGGCCTGGGTATGCAAAAAGAAAGGGTCTACACTGTTATCACCCTCCTCAGGTAGGTAAGTCAGCCAAAAGCAATTTAATTATTCATATGAAGAAAACAAGCACGACTGAATTAAAAACAGAAAAATACACATATTTTAGAAAAACACAGACACTCCATTTACCTATAGCTTTGCAATACTTCTGAAGTCAGAGTAAGAAGCCAACTTTTTTCAGATAAACCTTCCCTGATACAACAGAGACTTGATTCAACATCCATTCAATATCAACAGGAGTCTCTTCCCTAGCCTTCCTAGTCCTTGAATTATTTTATTTATTATATCCCTAAGGTAGCAAAATACTAAAACATTTGCCTAAAATTATGCATGTCTAAATCACACACTGAAGGCATTTGGTGAATCTGCACCTGTGACAGCTTTACGATAGCAACTGTTACACCTACCAGCATAACAAAACTAAAATATAACCATCAGCTTTGTTGTGCGATGTTAGCTCCCTAACATCTCATTTTGGGTTGACATTTTACAATGCTTTTCAAAAAAACCAATTTTTCATGAAAAATTTTACCCAAATCAATTGTTCTAAGCAGTCAGCCTGAGAAAATGGTAAAGGCATGAGGTACTCTGCACCTGTCTTGAGAAACTGAGGAAACACAAAATGTTGTCTACCTAGACTTTAGTAAAGCCTTCGACACCGTTTCACACAGGATTCTCCTTCAGAAACTGGCTGCTCATGGTTTGGATGGGTGTACTCTTTGCTGGGTCAAAAACTGGCTGGAATGCCAGGCCCAAAGAGTGGTGGTGAATGGAGTTAAATCCAGCTGGTGGCCAGTCACAAGTGGTGTTCCCCAGGGCTCAGTACGGGGGCCAGTTCTGTTTAATATCTTTTATCAATGACGGGGACAAGGGGATCGAGTGCATCTTCAGTAAGTTTGCAGCCAACACCAAGTCAGGCGGGAGTGTCGACCCTGCTTGAAGGTAGGACGGTCCTACAGAGGGATCTGGACAGGCTGGATCGATGGGCCGAGGCCAATGGTATTAAGTTCAACAAGGCCAAGTGCTGGGTCCTGCACTTACGTCACAACAACCCCATGCAGCGCTACAGGCTTGGGAAAGAGTGGCTGGAAAGCTGCCTGGCAGAAAAGGTCCTGGGGGTGCTGGTCAACAGCCAGCTGAATATGAGCCAGCAGCGTGCCCAGGTGGCCAAGAAGGCCAACAGCATCCTGGCTTGTATCAGGAATAGTGTGGCCAGCAGGACTAGGGCAGTGATCATCCCCCTGTACTCGCCACTGGTGAGGCCCCACCTCAAATACTGTGTTCAGTTTTGGGCCCCTCACTACCAGAAAGGCACTGAGGTGCTGTAGTGTGTCCAGAGGAGGGCAACAAAGCTGGTGAGGGGTCTGGAGCACAAGTCCTATGAGGGAGCAGCTGAGGGAACTGGGGTTGTTTAGCCTGGAAAAAAGGAGGCTGAGGGGAGACCTTCTCGCTGTCTATAACTACCTGAAAGGAGGTTGTAGAGAGGTGGGGGCCAGTCTCTTCTCCAAAATAACAAGCAATAGGACAAGAGGAAATGACCTCAAATTGCACCAGGGGAGATTTAGGATGGATATTAGGAAAAATGTCTTCACCAAAAGGGTTATCAAGCATTGGAACAGGTTGCCCAGGGAAGGAGTGAAATCGCCATCCCTGGAGGTATTTAAAAGACAGGTAGACATGGTGCTGAGGGACATGGTTTAGTGGTGGTTTTGGTAGTGTTAGGTTCATGGTTGGACTCGATCTTAAAGGTCCCTTCCAACCTAGATGATTCTATGATTCTAAACTGAGAATCCTGCTATACTTGCATTTGCAGGCCTGAAGAGTAAAAGATAAACAGGGATACAGCTGATTTTGGAAATGGGAACAAAACTGATGGAAACTGGCCTCAGAGGACAGGCAGACAGATGTAGATATGGGAATTTCTTAACACAGTAAAAAATTCACTGTTTATTTGGGAGACAGCACAGTGCTAATACTCACAACCTCCCTCCTAAAGGGGGTTTAGAAAACAAAAGAATGAAAAAAATGTACAGCTAGATTTTAAAAAATTCTTAGTTTTTAGATTAACCTCAAGATTTTGAGGGAACTTAAGTCATTACAGTCAGGCCAGCAACACTGCAGTTCTTTCACACAGGACATAAACTATTTGCCCCTCCAGAATACACAGTCTTTTTTTTTTTTTTTTTTTTTTTTTTAAAAGCTGGAAATATGTTCACATTCATACATAATTTTGTTTTACAACTCAACCAGATCTGACCAGTGGCAACACCAATAAGCCAGACCTGGTCCCTCTTACTGGAGCTAGCAGCTCTACAGATAGTTTGCTCACCACCAGGACCAAAGGAGCAACTTGCAGCTGGGCAGCAAGCTCTTCTGATCGCTCTGATGGCTGCACAGGGAGCAGAGTCCAACTTGTCTCAGCTGAAGGGATCGTTGTTACTGTGACATAAGGTGCTTACAAAGGTGAGACCAGTAATGTGGAAAGAGACCTGAAAGGAGACAGAGGGAGTCAAGTCTCCAAAGGACTCGCTGGAGCCTTCCTGAGAGAAAAAGTGGCAAAAAGTGAGTAATTTCTGGTGCAGATGACTAATGTATTCGCTGATTTAATGAATTAAAAAGACAAGTACTTAATATGTACAGTAAGAGGGCAGCACAACTGAAACTTTCATAATGGACGTAATAGGCTGTCTATATCTGTATCCTAAAGGGATTACTATGATTCATGCTTCTTTCTAGGCTTTATGCAACCAACAGAAATGTCGTAACATATACTGATATTTTGCAGAAACTTATTCTTTCCATCCACTCCACTATATCTGTTACGTTCAAAACTTCCTTAAAAAACCCCCGCCTTTTATAGCAGCATAAAACACTTCCAACTTCCACAGGAAATTTCTGTGCAACTGAACAGCAGGGAGATTCCATTCTTCTGCACTTCTCTCTCACTTGCATTGCTATAGGATATAGTAGCTCTCCTCCCGACCAACAGAGACAGGCAGGGGGCAGAGGGCAACCTTTGGGTATTCCATCCACCACCCAAGAGCGAAAATTTTCTCTATACAGCCCTTTCCACATCTATCCCACTCAGTGTTTGTTAGATAAAAAAAGCCTCATGTCTTATGGTTTCATCCAAGAGAATTAGTTAACAGTTCCAGGGTTTTTTGTTTTGTTTTTGGGTTTTTTTCACTTCTTGGAACTGAGACCAGACAGCACATGGTGCACGCTGAGTTGCCATGTGAGTATGAGCAATGCCCATTTTGTAAGAGTTCAGCAATTCTATTTGTTCTGTGGTGTGTTTTCAAGGTGAGATGGCTGTAGAAGGAGCACAGTTTCTGAAGTTAAACAGAATTAGTTTAAAAAGGAGATATGACAGAAAGGAAAGAATTGTCCCAAAAAGTTTCTAGTGCAAGATTTGAAGTAGCTTAAAAAATCTGAAACATTCACTAGACTAAATGACTGACATACTCTCTTGTATGTACCAAGCAAACAGTCCAATCTGATGAGCGCATTTCCGCATCTTGTTTTCTGCAGAGTCAAGTCTGTAGACTAGTAGCCCAGCTTAAAATGTGTGGGATCACAGTTCAAGTCCCAGCAAAGCTGACTCAGCTCTTCACCCCTCTGCAGTAGGTGAAAGAAGCTGCACCCAGTTCATTGAGCTCCTCTGAGGCAAGATCTTCAAAGTGCTTAAAAAGTGCTGTACTTGCCTTCCAAGACCTTCAGCTTTCCTCTGTTTGTTGCACAGGTATTACACATGCCAGTGTTCCTCAAAGCTTTTGCAAGGCACCCTTTGCTTGATTGTGATTTCTTTCACCCCTCCTCTGTGGGGGCACTGGCAAGCAACTCCTTCACAGTTCATGGGTTATGCTCAGAACCGTGCAGGTTAAGAAGTGGGGTCATGCGCTACAGTTGAGCAAAGGTTCATGCTCCTGCCCTTGCCCAGCACACATCCTGCCTGAGTTAATTTGTTAACGTTTACATCAACCTTGTATTGTCAGTCACCACACCTTGGCTGTAGCTTGCTAATATGGAGATAAAGTCCAGCTTAAACAACACAAAGCACAGAACACAGTTTGAAAAACATACGTTAAAGCATAGTATGTGTGTGTATATACAGTTTAAGCTAAAAGAAAAAAACAAAACCAAACCAAAACTCCAAGAGCAACTTCAAAAAAATAACCTGCACTCCACTTGTGCATGAAAATCACAACTTTCAACATCAGTTTAATCAATGTTACAAAATACATGCCACAATGTGGTGGGCCCAAGTGCGTGTGTGGGGAGAGTAGGAAGATGGTTTAATTTAAGTCCTTTGCACCAAAGGCTCTACTAACTTGTACCCTGTTTAGCTGAGCTGAAGTCAAGACCACATGGTTCGGAGCTGTTTGTTGCATTTACTCACGGTTTGAGGAGTATTATCATGAAGCTGTAAGCTCCTGTACAAAATACAGACACTAACTGAAACACGTGAGTTTACACTTAGCTACAAACCCAAGTTCTGACACATTCTTCTAACTAAAGAGTCTTCCACACAGTCCCCCAAAAGCACCTTAGACACATCGACAGGCTCACAGTTTGCATTCAAAGTAAATGCAACAGGCCATACTTGAGCTGCTCACTGCAATGCAGGTTTTTTGTATTCTTGCTCAGCTTCTGCTCCTTCCTCTGCCCAGGCCATAGCCATGCACCTGCACATGGGCCATTCCTGTGAGCTGGATCAGGAAAATGATGTGGCATTTCAACCAAGATAAAAAAGAAATTACTTTTCTTTTCTGCACCTTTTTTATTACAAAAAAAAAAAACCAAAAAACCCCAAAAAACAAAACAAACCCAAACAAGCAGGATGGCATCCCTGATACAGAACACAGTATAGCTCCAAAAATAGTTACGTCAGCAAAACTAGAGGGTAGGGCAACGCACCATGGGCACAGCCACAGAAACAAACAGCACAGAGGAGAAATATTTAAGATCAGAAATATTCAAATCAAAGTTTTGAGCCTTGGCCATTGGCAATATTCAACTGGAGTAAGCACCCAACTTGAAAGTGCTTAACAGATTGAAGAAGGGGTAGAAACAAAAAGGGCTTCTGTACGGGTTTTTTCTCCTTCTGTGTCACGCTGGAGCTTTTTATTCTGAATCTAGTACACATCAGGAAATGGAATTTTGTTTCCTTTGTGCAAAAAAGTTATGTTGTTACTTCAGTCTATAAATTAAAACTCTTACGTAATCTAAAGCGCAAGCGATGGCTACTAAGGTTCCTACTGGGCAATCCTAAGGAGGTCACAGAGCTATCCAGAAAAACAGAAAGTGAAAGAAGGAATAATTTGAAATAGGAATAGAGGAAACACCTAACCAGACATTACCCCAGAAGCTTTCAAGAAGAAAGAGTGTGATTCATGGGTAGCTACATTCAGCTCTTGTGAATTAGACTAGCCAAATTTCTTTTGTGATTAACACTGTTGGTATCACCCTGAGGATCAGTATGAACAGATTTGATCACTCATTTCTACTAGTGCACTTCACATTTCTCCAAGAATTCAAACTAGGTTCCCTAGGATCACAACCTGACAATTCTGACAACTGTTTTTCTTTTAACCTCTCTGTGAGAATTTTAACCAGCTCCACACATCTTCATTTAGAAAGTTTTATTGGTCACATATGCCAAAACTGTTTCCTTCAGAAATCCAGCAACCTCCACTTCTGAAAATCTCCTGAAGGAGAGGTCCCAGCACTTCCTTGCTTCACTTCAAGTGGAACAAAATTGGTTTTTTTGTTTGTTTTTCTTTTCCCCAATGGGTGAGCAGGTTCATTGGGATAAATAAAAGTTTAATCAAAATAAGTTAATTTTTTTTTTTAAGACAAGAGTTTGATAAAGTATTTGTTTATTTGTCTCTGTATAGGTGGATAAGGAATACTTCCTTTATTTGTTTTTAAAAAAATAAAAGAATTATATTTGTCAAAAGATTATGAATGCAGAGACACCACACAGAAAACAAACAGCAAATTAACTTCCTTAACAAGTCAAGTACATTTGATACATATTATTTTAACACTGTAGATTCCCCATTCCATTCATATCTTTAGCATTCCCATGCAGTATCCAGAAAAGGAAAGAGGCACAAGAGATAGAGCTTTTTATTTCAAGGAAGAAGGGACACTGAATTTTGCATCTTTTTTTTATGGAGGAATCTACAGTAAAGTTTTTCAATACATCACATTAAAAAAAAAAAAGAAAAAACCTCTATCACAGGAAAGGTATTTAGATTGGAAAAAAATCAGGCATTCAGAAATTAGGAAACAGCAGATTTGAACTTGCTCATGCAGCCATAATTCTATCCCCTTGTGGGATCATCCTGTATGCTGAAATTAAGCAGAATGCTGTTCAGGGGAAAAAAAGAGCATGTAATCATGTAACTAAAGACTGTCATTATTTGTAAGTATGGCTCATACGTTCTAGAGAAGTTTAGACAGGCCAAAAAAGAGAAAAATGATCTTGTGCACAATTCTAATAATCTCTTCACAAATGCATCATGATCGTCAGTAGACCCTTGAACTTTTCAGTACTGCAAATCTGGACTACAGGACGAATAACACTAGCTGGAAGAAAGCCTTTAGAGGAGGACTAGACCAATACAAACTCCCAGGAGACCCCAGTCACTCCCACCCTCTTCCACAGACCTCGCAGTTGTGCAGCACATGGTACTTCCAGACAAAAAGAAAGAGGAGGAGCTGCTCTGTTTGGGATGGTTATGAAAAGACTCATGCTCCTTCCCTCTGCTATCTCTTCACCTAGAAACTGGGGAGAGAAGGTGGGGGCTATGTACCAGGTCTACAAACAGGGTTCTGTGACATGCAAACACTCCAGTATGAACATGCTTTCAACCCACACCAGTGCTGCCCTGACAGCTCCTTTGGGCCCTCCCACCAGTTCATGCTACACAGAGCATACTAGCACTGTTAAAATCCAGTTGTTCTGATACACTACCAGCTTTTCACAGAAAAGGCACATGTCCAGCAGGTACCGCAGCAATACACAATGTAGCTAATTCTGAAGATGTTACGGGGCAAAGAAAAGTTACTTCTCTGGACTGAGGGCCTTCTACTTGCCAAATTTTAACACTCTATGGCAAATAACAGGAGCAATACAGTATCTCAAAAATCTGAAAGAATTGAGTAACTATCAAGGCTACTCAAATAGAAAGTTTGCTCTTAGCTCCTTAATAAAGAACATGTATTCACTCAGCAAGATTACACATTTGATCTCTTACTCTGGAGTAACTCTCCAAGCTTGCCATTTACCTCACCATTTTACAAACTGCCTCCATTTAGCCGTAATAAATTGGCGATCCCAAGTTGTTCTCTATAGGTTCCCCATGTGGTTAACATGGAAGAAAACCCCCACGCTACAGGGCTCTCAAACCCAGAGAACAACCAGAAGAAAGCAATCACATTTTTAAAAGGTCCCTTTACAGATTTGTCAAGTTTTCCAATTTTGGGTCTGCTTACTAAGGGAAACCACAAAAGCCCACTTGGTGTTTCACACGAGCGTTAGGCATAAGGCTGCCAGCTTACACTATTTTACTGCATGTCTCAATATCTCCTGCTCTGCTTATGGCTCCAACTGCTGGAGATGGTACTCTCATTTGAGAAAAAGTGAGGTTATACCTACACGTGCAAAGCAGCACCACTTAGAGTAGATGTGGCTCCTAGTGAGATGACCTCTCTTTACAGCCCAGCACAAGGATACCAGCAGGGACCATGGGCTTAGATAAAAAACTCCAGCAGGATGCTGTGTTAATCCTGCTTCTGGGCTCACAATTGGAAAGCTCAGTGCCACTGCACATGCTGATAGGAACAAGCCTGGCATCAACAGCTCCAGTGGACTGAAAATACCTGGTTTTTTCCAGTCTAGGAAACTAAATGACTCTAGGCTCAGCCAGCACATGGTTAGAAAATCATTTGGACCAGTTTCATAACACAGGCACTCCCCCACAAATCCTGGTTCTCAAAAGAAATAAATTAATTACTCCAATCTTCCTTGGATTAAATATTAAAATATTAAATTTGAAACCCAACAAAGTTGGGTTTATATTTGCTTGGCTAACAATTCCATTTCTGAATTTTAAATGTTTGGGGAAGACACCAGCCTAGCTGAGTCATATTAAGCCAAATCATTATGATTGGAAGCAAATTAAGTACCACTTTATTTTCAAAGAAGATTGCTTTGCTTATGTCTGTCAAGAATCAACTCTTGGATTTTGCTTCTAGTTCTCTTTTTCTTACTCCCTGGAACCGCAGTGAAAAGCCACTAACCGGAGACCTGCAGCCACAGCTTTTGTATTGTAGCCAAGCAAGAAAGGTCCAGTCACTCTTTGGAATAGTAAAGAAAAAATACATACACTTTTCAACAAATGAATGTTTTTAGTTCTATATAGATACCTGGCAGGTCTTCTCTGATCAGATTTGAGTTAAACACACAGGCACTTAATTTTTGCAGTCTGCTAATGGTTTTTGAGGTAAAAATAAAAGTCCATTTGAATCCAACAGCAGAATTTATTTTAAGAGCTAGAATTTCACTCAGGCTTTTAACACTAGCAACAGAGTAACACATATACTTGAGTCGACCTGCTTTGAGATGTCCCTCAGTATGATATATGTCGCAATTCATGGGGGTGACACTGTCAGTCTGTCTTAGGGGACACTGTCTTAATCATGTGAAAGTACTAAGGTCATCCCCTGTCTGCCATGAAAATAGTTAAAACTCACTACATATTAATTTCCATCCACAATATCTGTTGCTCATCTTACTCGGAGGTTAACCTTCTAATAAATACAAGCTTGAGTATCTGCCTATACCCTTAGATTAACATAACTTGAACACTGCCTTTCAGCCATTAGACTTCAGCCTTAAGACTCTTCCTCAAGCTATTAATTTTTATTTTCTTTAGAATCCCAGCCTAATAGATTCTGGATTGAAACGCCTTCAGAAAATTTTAAAAGTACTCCCTAATTTTCTAGAGGAGCTACTGTCAACCAAAACACCAAAGATTCACAACACTACAATAAGAATGGGGGAAAGCATAGAGAAAACCTCATGAGAAATTCTTAGCATTTATTCTCTGGGAGCTGAGGATTTCAATGCGTCTTACCAATTATAGCTCTGTGAGGCCCATAAGTATTATATTCCTATATAAGGAGGAGACTGAGAAGAAGGTTCTTTAGACCAATTCTGTGTGTCTCACACACTCAGCAGTACAGAACCAAAACAAACCCAAGAAGACTGGTACTAAATCCAGCCAAGCTATTAGACAAGTCAAAAACAGCATCTGGAAGCAAAGATTTCATTATAAGAACCAACTATACTACAAATATATTTTTGAGAAATATCTATGTTCTGTCATTCCTGATAAGTATTATGGGAAACCTTCCAGACAAAATGCAATAAATTTATGAATTTATGGCTTTACTGTGTATCTTAGAAGCAAGTATATAATAATTAGGCCATTAATGTGGAATACATTGCTCTTCTCCCAAACAGCACTATGCTTTGTAGTTTAGCTTTTGGAAACAAGTGTTCCAGCTGTTTTGATTGCAAATTTACAAATAGCTGTGGTATTTCATCCTGGTGATGCATACAGGGTAAACCTCACTCTGGAAGATCAGACAGATAATAAAATTCTTGAATTGACGTCCTGTCTGGTACTTCAGAGAAAAGTTACTTCACACAGTGTACGTGGACACAGCAGTGGCACTGTTCATGGCTGGGAAAATCTTTTTTCTTCACTGGGAGCCTAAAATGCAAGATTTAACTGCCTTATCATAGCATGCAGTATACTGATAGTCATTATTTTAATATACAGCTAGTGCATTTAACTGTATAACCCTGGCTCCCTCAGCAGGTGATGGAATACACTTAGTACATATTATAGGCCAGGTTCTGCCACAAAATACTGACGGTAAGGGACTCAGTTCAAGCTGTGAGTAAGCAGGCCCAGCCCTGACAGTCCCACATGCAATCTGGAGGAAGCAGCCTGCCCAATGCAGCCATGTTAACTGGCCAGTAATTTCCACATTTAGTAGCCAAGCCTCCACCTTCCCTCCCTCACTTCTAATTGAGGTCTGGAAGACAACATCACAGAGGAGACACACATGGCCAGTGTATGTTTGGAGTCTGACTAGACTGGCTGCTGCAAACTGCATAGGTAAGAGAACAATTCTTCCCACTGGACCTGGAACAGGATGGGAAGTGCTTGCTCTTTCTCCTGCAGCAAAGTGTAACTACAGTGCAAGGGCTAGCATAATTTCCCTGACCCTACCGAGTAAAAAGGGGAAAGAAAAAGCAGAAACTTGAATGGTCTTTGCAAAAGTTCATCTGGTTGAAGATGTCCCTGTTCATTGCAGGAAGGTTGGACTAGATGACCTTTAAAGGTCATCCTTTAAACCCAACCCATGATTCTATGCAAGGCAGCACAGTAACAAAACACACGGAGAAAGAAGGGACAGGATCTGGTTTGGCACCCGTTGCTGCTAAATCCTAGGCTATGGCCTCGTGACAAATTCATGCTGCAAAAAGCCAACACCTCCAAAATCTGCTTCAATATACGATTACAAATTATTACCTCCTGAACAATTACACTTTTACTTCTACCTTACACTGTGCATTTAAAGTAGATATTTTTGAGCTTATAAGTAGTATGTTCATTTAAAAATAATAATTTCAGGCACTATCTGTACCTAAATACATGCTTTGGAACTTTGAAGCTCTATTTTTCCTACTTAGGAAAAAACAACAAAAAACATTTTATGATTTTTTTTTTTTGTGGAACTTCAATGTAAGCATTAGGTTTTTCAGAACTTTTTTACTAAAGGTAATTTATTCATTAGTTATTTTGTATGGAATACAAGAAGGATCACTGAAGTATGCAAGTGGAGTAGTTTCTGAACATGTTGATAAGTATTTGCTGTGCACAGGTGTGCAGAATTTTTCCTGCAGGATGAAGCTATTTGCTTATTCATATAAATACATATTGAAATGCATTCAGGTACTGGTCATATAATACACCACACATGGAAAGTAAAAATGCTGAACTGATCTTTTTCCCCCTTCAAGAATACATAACTAACATTACCATCCCTGCCCAACCCTCATCTCTTTTAAACCCTGCAAGAACAGAGAGGACTGATACTCTTGTCACCCGAGTAAATGGAGGGCACCACAAGCTAGTGAATAAATTCCAAAGAAGAGTGCAGGAACACCCATCCATGAACTCCCTTTGTTTTAAAGTGGAGAGCAGTCAGCTTGTGCTCTTCCACTGATAGCGTCAGTATCAGAGAAACTTGAGATTAAATTCTCAATTGCTAAGGGCTCACAAAGTTTACACTTCACTAGGAAATTAATCTTACTGTGATTTAACACTGAGCACAGAACTGGTTTTCACTGTGGCACACTAATTTGTCACTACTGCTAATATACTAAGAAATCTATGTTGTAAAGCAATGAGGATGGTACTCTGGGGTTCAGATTTAAAATTTACTTCCGTATTCCCTCACAGGCTTCTGTAACGCACTTTAAATCAGGGCCTTAAAGACACACGGTAAAACTGAATGCCATCGCAGTTGACCATGCTAATCAACCAAGACCCCAGCAGAACATTAGTGAGAGACACTGAGCAATAAAAACAATACTTCGATATGTTAGAGGCAGATAAAATTCATGCTACGGCTCAAACAGAAGTGTTAGTGCTGTGATGTTGCTTCAGCCTTTTGGACTTCGGTGCCTGCGTGCCACTTCAGGTGCCCAAGCGCTTTCATAGGTGTAGATTGACGAATCTAACAAAAATGCAGAGGACGCTCACCTCAAAGCTGGTCTTCCTGAAGTGGCACCAAGAACCCCAGAGGTGCTGCAGAGCCCAGTAAGGCTTCTGCTGTCACTGACAATGCAGCAAGAAAGTACAGGAAACACTGCACTGACAGGGACCTGGCTTCAGCTTCTCTAGCAATTCCAGAACTAATCTTTTCAGTAATTGTTCTACTCAATACTTAAAAAAATCACAGCAAAATGGGAAGAGACAAACAGCATATAAAAAACCTCACATGTATTTTCAACTAAAAGTCATATATGTTAATTCCTAGGCTGCTCTTTAAATGTTGAACCATATTTTATTTACAGATGAAAAAAGTTGGGGAGATGAACTGAGTGAAAAAAGTTATTCTCATTTAAAATGCCTAGCACTAACTCTGAATCAGACCACAGTTGCTTTTGCCTGTGTATTTAATAATTATAACAAACATTTATTAAAGGAGATAAAATAATTTTCCGTGAACACTTGCATCACACATGACAGTTTTTGCTGGAGAAACGTAGTACTATGGACAAGTTTATGCAACAGACTCTGCTACCCTGGAATTCAGTCCAGGGAATATGTAAAACAGATGTATTTGAAAAAGCTTTGTTTGCTCACTATTTCCTTTAAAACAAAGATCATAAAGAAAACAGGACAACCCAACCACACTGGCCCACAGAAAAATCTTTGTTATCTCTCAACATTCTGTGCTGTTGTTCCTAAGCATCCACCAGAGCAAGTTAGGGGAATTCTGCCTCTTTTGGCACCACACAGACAGAAAAGCTTTGGCCACTACTGTGTGACCCAACATAGCACTGATCCTGCCACCCTCCACAACTCTATTTTAGCAGTATCTTATTTAGTACTTCAAGTCCCATGACCCACATCCAGTAAGGAGGTTCTGTCTAATACACTGATCAGATAAAAGCATCCTTTTCAAGCAATGGTTATGCAAGGGAACCATACTGCAATGCAAGCCCCAAAACACTAAACAAATGCTGTTGTAAATAAAACATTCTTACTCTTAAACCCGTATCACATACCAGCCATCGGCTTGAAACAGAACTGCTTCTGTTGCAGCTGCAAACACAGACTTTTGTTAAGATTTATCAATTCACCTTTATTAAAATCAAAAAAACTTTACCAGGATAGAGTAATTAACATTTCTAAGAGGTAGGAAACTCAAAAAAAGTATCCAAAAACAGACAGATGAGAGCAAGGAAGCTATATCTGTACTAGATTTCTGGATTAAAGACATGGAGATGGTCAAACTGTTGGAAGTTTTTCAGAAGTATTTTTACATCAACATTGTACTAACCCCTCCAACCCCATCACTACCTGCTAAATAACTTATCAATCTCCAGCCAAAGACTAACTAGCACTTTCAATAAAATTTAAGTAAACTAATGAGTACACATTCCCTAACTAAACCCAAAGTCCAAGACCACCTAGCAAATAAGTACCAGAGCCTGGATTAGAACTCATGTTTCTGGCTGTTGGTCTGGCATTCAGTGAAAAATGCCACTTCCCAATAGAACAGTCTCTCCAGTATTATAACTGTAGGCTGTTGGATTTTTTTTAAAATACATATATAAAATCTTCCAAAAATAAAATTATTTTTGCTTTAAAGTCTTGTTTGAATCAGAAATATAAAAAAATGCAAAATCAATACAAATTCTCCAATAAAACAAGAATACCTGCAAGGAATTAAGATTATACTGGCCACAGGTCAGACATTTACTGCACTTGACACTGTAAAAACAAGCAGTAGAAATGAGACAAACTGCTTGCTGCAAAGACCAATAAAGGGTATAAAGAGGCAATATCTTGTGATCATTCATTTCTAATCTTCATAGCTCCAAAACACTGATCCTTAATAAAACTGTTCTCTCGTGTTATCCTTCTCATTTTGCATATGCTGATTTCAAACATGACCTTGACAATTGACAGTTCATGACCTGTTGTGTTTGCAACATTTGAAAAACACACGATAGAAAGGTTTCAGATGGTATCAAGCATCTGTTCTCAGTGAGAGCTGTCAAAGGCATCCACTGCAAACTTCACTGCAAGATTGAGATGGAAAAGATACCAAGATGACAATCAGAATTCTGTGATTTTTAAGGTCCTAGAAATGAACAGTCTTTCAGGGCAAGAAAAATTGGCCCATATTTTTGTTATTCACATGCTACTTAGAGACACATTATGTACTTTAGAAGGTGTTTTTTTCAAGCGACATAAACGCTGCTCCAAAGTACTTAATCTAATTTGAGACAATGTTAGCAGTAATAAGATCACACAGTTTTGAACAAGTATGTACTAAATAGCTTATAAATATAGGTCGGTTTAACAGACATACTTATTGTGATACTTAAGAGAGGATCTTTTAGGAAAAATTGAAGGATAGATGGCATGAGAAACAGGGAGTGCTTCAGGGCAGGAGAACTCTTGTCTAGAATCAAAGATGAACAGGTTTTTGAGAAAAATATTCTGTTAACAAGTAATTTTTTTGTTAATGCACATTACCCTTCTTTAACAGCTGGTAATACAGAAATGCTCTTCTACTAAGCGCAAAACAGACAGGTGCCCAAATCAAATGCAATGAACTTTCAAGAATACTCAGAAGTGTTAGGCAGCATCCAAAGGCTAGAAAACTAGTCTGCCAAGTGCAGGCAGGCCAAAACACAGTGCACCCTCATCCAAGAGCAGAACATTTCTGACTCTTATAGGACTAAGGCAATCGATGGGTTTAGATCAGTTCAGGCAGCTATACACTTTTAAAGCATTTTACCACTAACTTGTGTGCTGCTGCAGATGGCAGACAGAGCACACATTTATAGCACAGAACTAATTTTTCCTACTTTAGACAACAGCATGCCCCATTTCAAAAGCCCCAAGGAATACCTGTGCTTTAGTGGGTGCTGCAGTGGTAACTGCAGCATGCAAACTTTCACCCATATAAGGAGTCAACCCATTCATTTTCCATTAATTACTATGCCTCCCTTTGTTCTTGTAAAAAAAAATTTATTTAAAAATGGTAAAACATGAGCCATGAAAATTAAAAACACGCATTTTTCCCCTCTCTGCTTTTAGAGGAAATGGCTTACTGAAAGAAAAGATTGCTTTACTGTGTCCAGGCCAATAGTTTTCCTCTTCGGATTAGAGACAGATTATAGCAGCTCATGCTGAGCTAGCACTGCTGCAGCTGGACTTTGATACTAGTTGCCAGGCTGCTGAGTTTAAAGCTAACTCAGGTATAGCTGTACAAACTGCAGTCTGCAATGCAGCAGCAAATTAACTATTTAACTCAAATCAAAATCCTTTTTCCTTACTTACTGAAAAACAGCAGCTGACAAACTATGGATTTGGCATTCTTTCACATGCTGCAAGTATCTAAAGATTTGCTGCAAGTATCTAAAAATATACTTCATGGCTGACAGCCCAAGGAACTGATCAATGAAAGTTCAAGAGGTGCATTTTACAGTCCAGATGTTCTCAAACTGTGCTCCATCAACAAGTTAGAGATGATTGGTCAGATTATGCTGACTTTTCTCCCCTTTGCTGTTCCAGTTTGTGTCCAAAAGATGTAAAATACATCTACAATTCTTAAACTACTTCTGCTTAAACATTTTCTCTTTTTGCTACAGTTAGCATAAAAATATCACAGCAAATCAATGGGATGACAGGCTGTCCCAGAGACAACTTGGTATAAATTACGAATCAAACTTGAATTTCTGCAGCAGGATGACCTTAATGAGAGCTCCAAAGGCACAAAAATTACAGGATCCACATGTACATACATACACTCTGGATAATGACAAAATTTCCCAAGGCAAACATGCTTTTCCTAACCTCACCTATGCACTTTTTCAGTGGATATGGTGTTGAAACTTGTGCAAAGCCAGGGAAGAGCAAGAGATCTTATTTAAGGAAAAACCTGCTAGGATTTTCTAGGCAAATGGATTGCAACAGTGAACAGTGTTACTAGATCTTAATGTATTAAATACTCATGTCTGAAAGGTTTCCTCCAACACTTCAGTTATTAATTATTATAAAAATGCAAAACTATACCTTGGGGGAAAGATGAGAACTAGTTTAAACATGCATTTATCCACGCACTAAAACAAACACATAACCATCTCAAAACTGACAAAAAACTAAGCTTGGATACAACACTGTCATACCCCTTGTATAAGGGATACGCATACTCTAGCTATGGACATACCTGTATCTTCATCCATCCTTTCATTTGGATGTTAAATTAACAATTAGCAACCTGAATGCCATTGACACCAAAGGCCATGATAGGCGAGAAGGGGAGCGCCTAGGTCCAGCATATAGATTCAGTAGCTGTTGCTACATATCTCTCTCCTTGCTCAAATCACAAGAATCCTTACAGTTCAGTCCTTTGGGGGTGAAAGCAAGAGAACGCTTAGCCTGATATGAGGAAAGTCAGTAGAAATTAAGTACCATGTGGCTTCATCGCCCATAGCAGAGAAGTGAAAATCAGGTCATGTATGGCACCTTGATATATCATTTTTTTATTTTGATCTTGGCTTGCAAGTCCTTTCTTTTTCCTTCCCTTACAAAGGCACAGACCTCACAGGAGCACAAATCTGTAAGTATCCCCAGAGCAGCCTTTGAGGTTGTTTTGCTGCATTTCCCAGAAAGCAGCCTTAATTTTTCCAAGTCAGAAGAATCACCAATCCATCATCTTTGCTACATGTTAATAAAGCACAGAGGACCAAAGCAAAGTTCAAGTGTTTAGTGTTTTTCCTTGGAAAAGTGCTCCTCCGCTTCAGTCTACTCCATCTGTCCTTCCCTAAACAGGAGAACTTTTGCCCTTGGTTTCACATCTCTGCTGTTATTAAAACACTGGTATGCATTTGGGTTTTTCCTTGAACACCAACAACTCAAACTCTTGCCCATCATTTCACTTCATTTTCAAGTAACTATTTTTAATGTAAGACAGACAGCATTCTATCTGTGTACTCAATTTCTGGAGTGAACGAGAATTTGTTTTCACCTAGAAGTTCTTGTCTTTGCAGCACGGGTCAACAGCTTCATGCACAGACCACTACACCAGACAATATTCAGCTAGCAGATTCCTTTACAGACATGCTACCAAATCAGCTCAACTCTTCACTATTGCTGTGGCTAAAGATGGGGTTGAGGTGAGAAGTGGGGAAGCAATTTCCTTAATTCACCATCAGTTTTGTTGTCTGAAGGGTTACTGAGATGACAGACACTGCCTTCTTTGTCCCTATTTTTCACAAGTCTTTTGGCAGCTATATACAGCTAGACAGATTCCTTTATGTATGATAAGCGTTACAATCACTGCCATCTCCTTAGGGAAGGCAGAGTGCTGATCACAGCTCACATGGCTATATAGCGCATATAGAAAATATAACTTCTCTACTGCAAGGCAGACTGATCTTCTGCAGGCTAAACAGTCACAGATACAGAACACGTGTTTTGATTAACTTGAGTATGCTGCGCTTGGTACAACAAAACCATTACTTTGAGTGGGTTTGATCACTTTCGTTGTCCTTCAAGGCAATAATTTTACCACCTTATTGCTTTTAAACTCCAGCTTGGGAAAAAGAAAGTAAGATGCTTGCATTAAGCAGGATGAAGCCTAGAGGAAAGAGGTCCGTTCATCATCACCTGTCCCCCAGGCCTTCTAAAACAGAGTACTGAAGCAATTGGGGATTTTACCAAGCTGATAGTTACCTCCAAGCATGAGCTTACATAAGCAAGTGCCTAGAGGAACCTGCAAACTTACCTTAGATCATACTCTGACATACTTGCAGAAATTATCAGCTATTGACACTGCAGTCAATTTCCTATTCCACTTTGGGATGTTAAAGCATTAAAAAGCCTAAATAATTATTCATAAGGTAGAAATACTTTCTCTTCTATGGATAAGTAAAATAAGGTACAGTGTGTGACAGAGAAAGACATGCCATTTCTCATGTAACTCCTACTTGCCTGTCTTAAGCATTCACTATTTATTTTCCTCCCTTTCTGCGCTCAAGCAGTTTGGGAAGCTTCTAAACTGTTTTATTTTTCAGAGCATTTTTTGTTTGTTTCATTTTTTTAATACAGCCTATGTTGAAACAGTCTGTATGGTCCTAAGTGTTGCTGTAGACAAACACCTATACAAAATTAAATTCAGTCAACCAAAAAAATCTCTTAGACACTTTCAGAACTGCTGGTAGAATACAGTAAGTAGAAGTGTGACATGCACGGTAGAATAGGCAGTCTTTGCTGTTGTAAAAGCTTTTACTGAACTCTGTTTTATTTAGTTCTTACATCAGCTGGATAACAGGTGATTTAAAATACAATATTCTTTATCATATACTTCAAACCTAGGTTCTGAATGCAAACAGTGCCATTATCTGCTTAACAAAGACCAATTATTCAATGAATAATCAAGCTACTGTGCAAGTTCTGAATGCCTATAATATGTTATTTGATAATATGGTGTCTTCTGACCTAGACAGAGCTGCCTACAGCATGTAATTAAAGGTTTCAGATACATTACATTCCTCTCCTGCCAAATGCTGTTCATACAGTATGCTTTATATACCCAGTGAAACTAAGACAGTCTATTTCAGACTGAAGTGCTTTGTAAAATCATTGAAACAAAACCAGCATATAGCCCCCAAGATCAGATGTTCTTCTAGGCAAGGCAAGTACCACCACCACCTGTTTTTCCTCTGATACCAAATTATCCATTTTATAATTTAATATTTTGAACACTAGCCTTCCCTTTTTCTATCTTCATTCTATGATAAAAGACTCTGCATTGCTTTAAGATAGCATCATAATCAAGATCAGTATTTAATTACATTAGACATTACCTGGAGAGAAAGGTCCTGTCCCACAAAGCTAACAACAAAAAGTGAATATGTTTTAAAGTGATTTTTAAAGCCTGTGAAATACACAAGCACTAGGGCATGAAGTCCTCCCTGTCTTGACAAAATGAACTGTGCAAGCCTGTATTTCCCAGTCAATTTGCCCCATGTACCTTAATCCCTGTTTGAAGGCGTGAAGCAGAAGAAAACTCCCTTCACATGTTCACTCAGCCTATGTAATCTCTCCACCAAGGCAGTCTGTGAAAGTGCTAGTTAACAGTGTTTTTAGATGAGGATGTGGATCATTTCTCACTAGATCACGGAATCTTCAGAGTTGGAAGGGACCTCTAGAGATTATCTAGTCCAACTCCCCTGCTGACGCAGGAATGTCTAGAGCACATTACTCAGGACTGCATCCAGGCGGGTCTTGAAAATATCTGGAGAAGGGGACTCCGCAACCTCCCTGGGCAGCCTGTTCCAGCTCTGTCACCCTCACCATAAAGAAGTTTTTTGTTATGTTTCAATGGAACTTCCTATGTTCCAGCTTGTGCCCGTTGCCCCTCGTCCTGTCACTGGGAACCGCTGAAGAGAGTCTGCCTCCATCCTCCTTCAACCCACCCTTTAGATACTTAGAAGCAAGAATAAGGTCTCCCCTCAGCCTTCTCTTCTCCAGGCTAAAGAGTCCCAGCTCTCTCAGCCTTTCCTCATAAGGGAGGTGCTCCAATCCCCCAATTGTCTTTGTTGCCCTACGCTGGACTCTCTCCAGTAGTTCCCTATCCCGTTTGAGCTGGGGAGCCCAGAACTGGACACAGTATTCCAGCTGTGGCCTCACCAGTGCCGAGTAGAGGGGGAGAATGACCTCCCTCGACCTACTGGCCACGCTCTTCCCTATGCAGCCCAGGATTCCATTGGCCTTCCTGGCGACAAGGGCACATTGCTGGCTCATGGATAATTTACTGTCTACCAGGACCCCCAGATCCTTCTCCTCAGAGCTGCTTTCCACCAGGTCCACCCCTAGCCTATATTGGTGCCTAGCATTCTTCCTCCCCAGGTGCAGGACCCTACACTTGCTCTTGTTGAACCTCATTAGGTTCTTCTCTGCCCAGCACTCCAGCCTGTCCAGGTCACCCTGGATGGCAGCACAGCCCTCTGGAGTGTCAGCCACCCCTCCTAGTTTGGTATCATCAGCGAATTTGCTGAGGATACACTCTGTCCCCTCATCCAGGTCATTGATGAATACATTGAACAAGATTGGACCGAGTATTGACTCCTGGGGGACACCACTGGTTACAGGCCTCCAACTTGACACTGCTCCATTTATCACAACCCTCAGAGTTCTGTCACACAGCCAGCTCTCAATCCACCTCACTGTCTCTTCATCTAGCCCACACTTCCTCAGCTTCCTAATGAGGATGTTATGAGAGACAGTGTCAAAAGCCTTGCTGAAGTCAAGGTAGACGACATCTACTGCTCTCCCCTCATCCAGCCAACCAGTTATAACATCATAGAAGGCTATCAGATTGGTCAAGCACGATTTACCCTTGGTAAATCCGTGTTGGCCACTTCCAATAACTTCCTGTTCTTCAACGTGTTTGGAGATGACATCCAGAACAAGTCGCTCCATTACCTTCCCAGGGACAGAGGTGAGACTGACTGGCCTGTAGTTCCCTGGGTCCTCTTTCTTGCCCTTCTTGAAGATTGGAGCCATGTCGGCCTTCTTCCAGTCCTCTCCTGTTCCCCATGACCTTCCAAAGATGATGGAGAGTGGTCTAGCAATAACATCTCCCAGCTCTCTCAGCACTCGCAGGTGCATCCCATCAGCGCCCATGGACTTATGGGTGTCCAGCTTGGCCAAGTGGTCTCTAACCCAGTCCTCCTCAACTGAGGGAAAATCTTCCTCTCTCCAGACTTTCCCCCTTGCCTCCAGGGCCTGGGATTCATGAGGGACAGCTTTAGCAGTGAAGATCAAAAAAAAGAAGGCATTCAGTAACTCTGCCTTTTCTATGTCTTCCACCACTAGGGCGCCCATCTCATTCATCAGTGGGCCTACATTCTCCCTAGTCTTCCTTTTTCTACTGATGTACTGAAAGAACCTCTTATTATCTTTAACCGCAGTGGCCAAGCTGAGTTCTGCTTGGGCTTTGGCCCTTCTAATTTTCCCCCTGCATAGCTTCACTACATCTTGGTATTCCTCATAAGTTGCCAACCCCCTATTCCAAAGAATGTAAACTTTCCTTTTGTTTCTCATTTAACCCAGCAAATATCAATCAGATATTAGGTGACGCCAGTCACCTAAGCACTCCAAGAACTGGCTGCATTTCCAGAAGTGCCAGACGAATAACCAACGAGTCTTTGCTAGTTCACCGTGTCCAGTGCTTTAGTATTCAGACTTTGGCAAGCTACCAGCTACTTTGACTGCAGTCCCTTTCCTTCCCCCCAAAAAAGGAAATCATCTTAGACTGAAAGAAGTTCTTCAAAAGCAACAGGCCCATCTAATATTCAGACTGAAACAGTGCACTCTGATTGGGTGCAACATCCAGCCACTAAAGGAAAAACGACCAAGTTTCTTTCTATAGCTCCCAAATTTCAGAATAGTACAAGGGAGTTGCTGACAAGCATTTTTAATCAAGAGAGAATGTAATTAAAAAAACAAAAAACACCCTTACAACTGGACAGTATGTAGCTCAATATTCAAAGGGTTGTGAAAGTCCCTGAGGTCCTATTCCTCCTCTGTTGAGGGAGTCCTTTGCCTGGCACTCCAGGCCTTCCCAGCATTTCAAAGAATACCTTCATTTACACATCAAAACTCCTCTACTTTCTGGCAGGATATGAAGCCTGGGTACCAGCCCAAAAGCAGCACTTCAGGATAACCGTTAGTCTCGTGCTTAGCTAGAATCATGTTATTTTACCTGCACAACAATTACTTATTTTTCTACAGCAGAATAATAAATGCAAGAAGATGGTCAGTATCTTTAAACTAAAGATCTTTAGTATCTTTAAATCTAAGCTTTTTCTAATGTTAGTCTCGAGAGTCACTATGGCGACCTGACTTCTAAGACCATAGAGAAACTGCCTTATCAGCAATTTCTGTCTCACAAGCAGCAGACAACGAAAGGAATTCTTCCTCATTTTCACATTAGAAAACAACAGTGGGAAGCCAAGTTTGGTGAAGTTATCCGTGAATCTGAGCATGTCAGTTACATCCATCACGATTTATTCTTCAAGAAACTCCTGAATATTTAAATAATATATTTCAGAAAACTTCAGTACAAGTCTCACAACACCGTGCATTTAAAAAAACCCAAGGTCTACACACTAAGTAGTCTCTGAAGTTCTCTGATTTGGGGGCTAAAAGCAAACCTTTGGGGTTTTCTGTGCTTCCCCCCCCCCCTTTTGAATTGGAAAAAAAAATCCACGGAGCCTTTCAACAAAGTACTGCAAGACGCAGCTCAGCAGTGACTTAACAGACCCTACCATTCAGTTTCAGACAGCAGAGCTGGCTGTCTTCAGTGATACTACTACAACAGGCATTCAGCTACAGATCACTGACAGATAGGCCAGAGCTGTGGTGGGACTGTAATAGAAGCCATTAACTATCTCCTTCTCCCTAAAACTACTCAATATTCCCACTGTCAGCCTAGTTTCACAGCTGTGGACTGAGGGCTGGATTTCCATTTTAAAATACATAGAAGATATACTAATGCACAGAATATCTGTTCAAAAATAGTTCATTTAGAGTAAGTCTCAAACTCAGGTTTTCTTGGAAAACTTACAATGAACTTCTTTCTCATTGTCTGTTTCACTACAGGACAAAATCTTCCTAGAAAGCTATCTACCATCTTCTAAATAGATTCTTGCAGGAAAAAAAGGAAAAAAAATCCCAATGCTGTGTGAAAAACTTGACTGCGCTTCTGTTCAAACAAATTAAAAACTTTAAAGAATGCAGTGAACAAACTGTAGTCACTCTCCTCCCCAAAGCCAAAACTATTCTTACCAGTCCACAAGCACTTTCCTGTCATAGTGGGGTCACTGCAGCACTGTCCTACATAATAAATATGCATGTAACAACCAAAATTGAAGATCCCTGATCTAAACAGCAAGAACAATTGTTTCAGATAAACTACTTGCTTCTGACTCTCCCACTTACTTTCTGGTTTTATAACCATCTCTTGCAGTTTGAAAAAAAAATACAGGCTTTTCGATGTGGCTACATGAAAAACAAACTATTGACTGATGAAACAGACAATGTACAAAAGTTAGCTGTCATATGTACAAAATAAATTTAAAAATTGCTTTTGGAGGTACTCTTATCTTCAGGTAGGATCTCAGAATATTATAGTATAAATATAGCCTAATTGTTTTTTTTCAGTGGTACTCCTCTAGATAGCTAGAAGAAAGTAAGGTTATTACAATTTCAATGTTAGTAATGCGAAATCTGATGACAACAAAAACGTACACATGCTCATGCTGCCAAAGGCAGTAAGACTTCTCTTTGCCAGTGTTGACCCTTGACACATAACCAGAAGTATCTGGATATACCCAAAAAGCACGAGACCTAAATTAACAAAGATTCTTAAAAGTGTCACACTCAATCACTTCAAAAAAAGAAATCACTACTGAATATTGAATTTAGTATCTGCTATACATTTAAAGAGACTATGTTACAAGCTTGTGCTAGGATACAATCATGTCAGACTTTTTGCTGACATATAGACAGTATTACCTATATAACTAAGGTTTTCCTAAGCATCTATCTCCATTCACAATGTTCTCATTAAAATGTATTTTGGTTGCAAATCCTCTGGGACAGGACTTGTCTTTTATCTGTACTTGAGTAGTCTACAGCACAATGAGGGTCCCAGTCTTTTTTTGCTTTAAATACTAGCATAGCACAAGTATTTTTTTAGTGTAGAAGATTGAAAATATTCAGAAAACACACTTTGTGTTCACTCTCTGTGCTTAATTCCCATTTACAGTTCAGAATAAATACTTCAGCTGTCATTCTATTAACAGTTTTACCTACATAAGAAATTGAAGATGGGGCCAAATTTGCCTGCATAATAATTTCACAGTAAGTGGCAACCAGATGGACAGCACACTGCCATATGCTCCCCTCTGCTGAAAGGTGGAAAAGTGAGCAAGTATGAATCAGAAAAAAAGGAAGGAGAGTGGGGAGACAAACATCTCTGCAGTGTGCCTGTTAATTCATGCACACACCCTTTCCTACCAGAAGCATACACAAACTTCTCTGTTCCTTGTATGCTTTAGGATCTGAATTGCAGGGAAGCAATGGCAATGATTAGGGGGCAGCTAGGGAACAGCTGGTATCTCCAGCATAATCCTCACAAGGCAGGTATATATCTGTGCTACGTCCAGCAGTGCTGCATTCCTAAGGAGAGCCATCGTACAAGCATGGGGAAAAGAACCAGCATCACCATGGCCCTAACAAAGCGAAGGAAGAGAACAAAGACATTGCTCCATAGGGTCAGCTTCTCTGGAAGCTGACACTTTTTCCAACGCAGCACCAAGAGCTGAGAGGCTCAGAAGCTGTGCCCACTCTGCAGCCTCCTCTGAAGTTTTTTGCCCAGAGATAACACGTGTCAAAAACTTTTAAGTAAACCTTGATGCTACCTAAGTCTTGCATTGCTCTTTCAGTTGGAGCAGACAATCTGGCCATACTATAATGTCTCCAAGGAATACTTGCCCTTTTGAGCTAATCCTAAAAATAACACCTTTCAAAGTTAAACATATCTATTTAATTACACTACTGCTCCCTGCTCAGAAAGTCCTTCTTAACACCAAACAAAAAAAAAAAAAAAAAAAGGCGTTCAGATTTCTGGAGGTGGCAGCTGGTAACAGAAGAAGAAAAATCAGTAAATAGGTGCAAGACAAATCTTTGAGGCTGCTTTTTTTGAGACACTTGTGCAAGTTAACATGTGAACCTCAACCCATATCTCACTTTCCTGTTAAAAAGTTGTTTTCAAAGCTGTCTAATTTTATCATTCCACATAAGAATGTAATTATTTACTAGATGTGGGTTGTAAAATCCAGGCAGCTATTATGTACCGCTGGCTAGCCGAGACACACCACATGCCTCATGTTTACATCCTGGATCTTTGTTAACTTTAATTATTACAGACAGGAGCTCTTTAGTTCACTTTAAGAAGAGCTTTCTTGAAATTTCTACCATCAGCAAAAATCGACTGATAGTCCAAATGGTCTACTTTTCTATAAAAAATTATTTGATAGACTTGAACAAAAGATTGAAGGCAAAAATACTAAAATAATTCAACAGCAAAAGTCTCACTGACTTCAATAAAATTTGTATTTTGCTATTTTTATATATGAATTTTCATTTTCTATTAATGGAAAAAGCTGCTAGGCACACTTAAATATCAGACACGTAACACTTTCCACTACAAACACTTTTGTAACTTTTTTGAGAAGCTCTGACACTTGCCTCATTTGCAGGCAGTCTTTGAAGTTCCCTGGAATAGCAGAGATGCTCTTTGTCTCACGGCAATCCATTCAAGTTAAACAGAATTGTTTTCCTATGCCTGCTTGCTTTTTCATGAAGTATTTGTTGGCCTCTCAAAAACAAAATAATCAAACAGACATGAACTCCATGTACACAATGGCTGGGGAGCTCGCACCTCTGACATTACACCAGCAGACAGTGTGCTATGGAGCACTGACAGGTTGCTGAAGCAAAAAAGCTGAGTGGCAGGACAGACAGCAGAAAGGAGGATGAAACAGGTCAGACTTTACCTATTGTTTCCCCAGACAAAGCACAGGCCCCAAAGGTCCTTCCTTGTTCACAAAATAACAGCCTTACCAAGTAAGGCAATTACCTGAATTAGAAATCACTACTGAAGGCTCAAATCCCACTTAGGGGTTTGTTAAGGTCAAAAAGGGAAGTGTATACCTCAATATAATATTGTTTTACCAAAAAAAAAAAGCCAAAACCCACAATACTAAGAGGTTCCACGTTAGAAACTTATTTGCAAGGTTTATTTGGGTTGAAAGTTAAGCTCTTAAAAATTAGGAGGCATCATATTTAAAACAGCGCATGACTTAAGCTCCACTTGCATCAATCCTCTTTTTAACTCTTAAGATCACATACTATTTTTCCTGCAAATCATTGGCTCATTCAGTGAACAGTGGGTCACAACATAGAACTACATCTGCGCAACCCTAGAGCAGACATTTTCCAACTTACAGGTCTGACTTTGCAACCAAAGTATTTGAACATACATTTTTAAATGTAGTTTCATCTGTGCGTAATGCTGTAGGTGCACATGGTGCTTTACATGACGCAAATGATTGCCACAAAAAAAATAATCTTACAGTTGAAATACATCAAAGCAACACTGAACCCTAGACAAGATAAAATGAAAATGAGACAACGGGAGAACCTCTTTACGCTGAAAATATTATGATTTTGAATAAAGCAAGGAGTAAGCCAATACTGCATTTTATAATGCTTAGTTAGTGACAAAAGTATCATTAGAAAACCTCCATTGCTACTTGAGTTTACAAGAAGGCATGTCTTTCATTTCACTCATGCAAAACCAGTGATTTCAACAGGATTACATGGATGTAACAGAGCTCATTGTGACCTTATAACTAAATTAAGAATTAAACCCTAATACATCACTCTTGTCAAGCCAAATCCTAAGCCCAGCAAATAGGTGGACTGAAATACGACAAAGCGACTGAAGTAAACCTTCTGCCGCCTTTCACCCAGCCTCTGCCCCCAGTGCATCATCTAAGAATTTGGTGGAAAAAAAGCTTTCAAGTCTCCTTGGTCAGGAGCCTCTAGAGCCAAAAAATGCACAACAGCCAAGTTCTACCCCGCAGTGACAACAAACCAACCTCTATTATTTTTCTTTTGAAGATGGAGTCTTACCAAGTATGGTCACGTCCACCTACACTACAAAAACACTCCTAAAAGTATCAACATAGTTCAGAACATTTTTTCAAGTCAAACAAACACAAACTCCTCATTTTCCAACACTGCAGATTCCAGACCTGCTGCTCATATTATTAAACCTCGTTAGAGTGTGTGGCAAATGAGTTCCAACAGCACACAGTATCAGGCTAGAACCAGCGAGGAGAGGAAAACGAGGAATCAAATCACAGTCTTCCTCTCACATACCAACTAGCAATGAAGATTCTGCACATAGCACTTAGCTGACACTTTCAGTGGTAGGTAACACATGAGGCAGAAAGGAATCCAACTCACTCTCCTATGTCAATATTGGTTCTGCAGTGTTCCTAAGTATTTTGCCTGTTAAGTAATCCCGTTGTCCAGGAAGCAGATGAGTTGAGCACCACTATACCAACGTAACACCCCATTTGTTGCTCTTACAGAGTATGCAGACAGTTTTATACTACATAATACGAATCAGTTAATTGTTATTCTATTACCAGGTAATGCAACTAATTTAAATTAATACTGATGATATGATATAGGTAAATTTTAGTCATATCAGGATCTCGTAGGGCAATGCAGTTGCTCCTCCTAATTTGGACATAATCACATGTAATAACACTGAAACCATGCTCTTGATCATGCTTGAGGTTTTGCTAGTTCTGTCCCTCTGTTCTAAAAGTAATCTGTGATGCAATATTACTGCAGAGTCAGAAACTGCAGTGTATAGACCAGATACGAAACAGCAAGCTGCCAGATAGCCAGGTTTCAGGGAGTCACCACTAAACCCAAGTTGGAGTAATAGCACAACAGTACCTGGGGCTGGGAGAGGGGAAGTATAATTAGCTGTATGCATCTTTTTACAGGGCACCTTCAGAATTGTAATCATGCACACACCTAACTAACCTTCGGGAACAGACCCAGTGGCAGGGAAAACAGCTACACTGTGCATTATATTCTGCATTTATGCTGTCAGTCACGATATGAAAATACTTCAGCTGAGTAGTAGGCTTGCACTAGTACTTGCACTGCAAGCATACGTAGCTCACATCTTAATTTTCTTACTGATCTTTTCATAAACTGGTTGGAGTTAAGATGTTCATCTGATCTACTACTCCAGTTCTGAAGCTGGAATAGTTGATATATACTCTCGCTACATGTTCTCTTTGCCCACTGTTGTCTTTAGCATAGTTACTATCTGCTAACCACATCTAACTTTTCGTACAGCTTACACCTCTTCACCCTTCAGGTAAAAACCCCATCTTGTACTAAATAGAAGAAAGTCAACTTTGCAATCCAATGGATAGCACCAGGACAAAGCTGCAAAAACTCTACTACGTTCAGAAACATACAGGAACGAGTGTGTATATATATATATGCATTGCTTCAGGAATGCAGGCTCTTTACTCACAGTCACTTCCCTGACTGTAAGCATACTCTTCACAGTGTTTATGAACCATAACACATCTGAAGCAGTACACCCTTGCTCCTTATTCCACCTCCTCTGTAAATGAGAGGTATTCCTTCCCTTCTCTGCACAGAGTATACTGCCTTACAATACAGGTATTATTCACAAGATCAAGTAACAGCTTTTCCCATAGAAGATAATTGCTGCACAATGTTCATCACAGTATCTTGTTGCAAAGCACTTACATCCTACTATTGCATGGTCTAATTTAGAACACTCCCCTACTATGACTGTGCCATTAACAGCCCTTTTGCAAGTGTCCTGCAGGAGCTTGCAGCATCTTCACAGGAACTACCAGAAAACCATTGACTATCAATGTTGCCTCACTCGATCCATGTTCAGATAGTAACGTTTACAGGACTTTAAAAATATACAGGTTGCTTACCCTTCATTTGTGCAAATTTCAGTAACAAGTCTTGCAAAAAACCTAGGAATCCTGACAGTCGCATGACAAAACAGCAATTTCTGACACTGTGTGCCTACACCGTGACAGGTGCCCTGTGTTGAGACAAATGAGGCTTCTCTGCTGATTGCAATCACAGCTGTAAATACCCCACATCATTACTCATTTTACTTCTTTCATATAGACAGTCTTTTGCAGCTCTTACAATGGTGTCAGATGCATGCTCTATTTAATATAGAGCTTGTAGTTTGGTTTGCTCTCAAACACACATCTAAGAACCAAGAAATTCTGCTGGAGACACATTTAGCAGATCCTTTTCCTAACTTCAGCATACTAAGAAACTTGGCAATCACCCGTGTTCATGTACTATTTTCCCCTTAAGTAAAATTACTGTGACATGCTATCCTGTTACAGCCCATCAATCCTCACAATTTACAGATTCCACCTCTCCAGATGTAACAAGGAAGGCCTATTAAGTTTATTACATTTTTACAGAAGGCAAACTGAAAATTCCCTGGTTAAGAGCAGTCCAAATGTATTTCGACTTCAAAAAAGGAACTACTGTTCCTTTTCTTGTTGTGGCAAGCAATGATGCTAGTCTAGGACAGAAGGTTTCCAAGAACAGCTGCAGCGTCTTATAGATTTATAGCACTCTCACTCAATGAAGAAATCGCTCAAGTAGCTGTATCACAGAGGTATTACATGCTAGGTGGGTTTTCACGCAAAGAGAGAATAAAAGCGTCTTTCACGTTAAGGCATTATTGGGGTGATTTGTATTCGACAACAGCATGCCAGACGCTCGCACCCCGCGCTGGTCCTGAAGCTCGGGATCCTCAGGGGTCTGGCCGCGGCGGGGGGGTGAGGGAGCCCACCGGCTCCC